>SJYA01002374.1:44523-304082 GCA_006410615.1 Neotragus moschatus | reverse complement strand
TTTTTTTTTTTTTTTTTTGCATTTTATGCAAATACCTTTACATGAAAGAAAGAAGAGAAGAAAAAGGGAGGATGGCAATTGCTGGATGTCCATGTTCTCCAAGAATCCATCTTTTACTTTTCTGTGACACAATTTTTAAACTTAGATTGTGCTTCGATACTTTGTAATAAGTACCTTTCCTAATTTGGTAAGAGAGTTTGTCATTTGGCAGAAGTATATCTCTACCTATTTGATAAACTCTATTCTGTTTTATTAAGCTGTCGGTTTGGTCTTGGTTGAGAAGACAAATACATGAAAATAAACACATGCTATTAAAAACTCAGGAATTGGAACAACATTTGCTTCTTTTGATGCCACAGCTTTCTCAGTCACCATTCTGCAATTCAGTACTGCTTATTAACTGAACCTGGAGTGTGATTGAGGGATATAGACTAGTAGGAGAAATAAAACACTGCTGGAATACATCTGAAATGTAGTGTCAATTGATTCAGGTTTCTATACAACTCCAATATAACTCATGAAGAATAAATTGGCTCTATCTCTTTCAGTGCATAAAATAAGTCCTCTAAAATATTTTTAAGATTAGTGAAGAGAAAGAAAAGTATGTCATTTTTAATACCCCTTCTCTTTTAAGAAATATAGATCTTGGAATCTAAAGAGTCTTTGCTTTCAGATCTCAGAATTATCTTCTGGGTAATGGTTTATGTTACACTTGAAGACTTTTAAAATTGTGGGTGGAGGCAGGGAAGCTTGGCAAAAGAAATGGGGACAGAGTTATGTCCTCTTACATGTGAGGATGGAAGTAGGTAGGGAATTTCCCAGTGAGGGGCCAGGAGCAATGAAAGCTAAGTTCTGGAAGATAATATATGCAGGGGATGGACATAGTGGCTTGGAAGCAGGGACATTCAGAGAAGATCAGTTCAGTTCAGTCACTTGGTTGTGTCCGATTCTTTGCAACCCCATGAATCGCAGCACACCAGGCCTCCCTGTCCATCACCAAATCCTGGAGTTCACTCAGACTCGTGCCCATCGAGTCAGTGATGTCATCCAGCCATCTCATCCTCGGTCATCCCCTTCTCCTCCTGCCTCCAGTCCCTCCCAGCATCAGAGTCTTTCCCAATGAGTCAACTCTTCGCATGAGGTGGCCAAAGTACAGATGAGGTTAAGAGTTTTTGTTTGTTTGTTTGTTTGTTTTTTTAGTGAAATGCTAGACATTGTGGAATATGAACTCCTCTATCTTCTTTATTTTTTTGTAATCCTATTTTGTAATGGTGTATTTCTCCTTAGTATTATTGGGCAAAGGACATCTGGGGAGAGGTGGTTGAAGAAGAAGGTGAATGAATTACAAGCATACTGAGATAGTAGTCAAATTTGGGATTTTCTAGGTGGCTCAGTGCTAAGGAATCTGCCTGGCAATGTAGTAGATGCAGGAGACAGAAGTTAGACCCCCGAATCAGGAAGATCCCCTGGAGGAGAAAATGGCAACTGACTCCAGTAATCTTGCCTAGGAAACTCCATGAACAGAGGAGCTCAGCAGGCTACAGTCCATGGGGGTCGCAAAGAGTTGGACATGACTGAGTAAGCACACTGAGACAGGAGAGAAGTGAAATTCTATAAATAGAAAATAAGTATCTATATATGTGTATGTATTTTCTAACCCAGGTGTGAAACTGTTAACCTGTCAGCACACTTACTCATCTTGTTCTGGCCCTAGGTTAGCTTAAGAGTGAGTATGGTGGAAGAATAAATTTAACAGTAAGTGTTTCCTAAATGTCAACTGTATGTTACACTTTGAGTTACATGATATGGTACTTACCTCTCGTCTCCTATAATTCCGGTCTTTTGTTCATTCAAATGTTTGTAGAGAGCCCTAGTAGAAATAACTCTTTCCAGAGGCACCATGTGTATCTCCAACAGAATAGGAATTAGGGCCCTTTATCATTTCAGAACGGAGAAGGCAATGGCACCTCACTCCAGTACTCTTGCCTGGAAAATCCCATGGACGGAGGAGCCTGGAAAGCTGCAGTCCATGGGGTCACTGAGGGTCGGACACGACTGAGCGACTTCACTTTCAGTTTTCACTTTCATGCATTGGAGAAGAAAATGGCAACCCACTCCAGTGTGATTGCCCTGAGAATCCCAGGGTCAGGGGAGCCTGGTGGGCTGCCATCTATGGGGTCACACAGAGTCAGACACGACTGAAGCTACTTAGCAGCAGCAGCATCATTTCAGAAATGAATGACATTGTTCAGTTCAGTTCAGTTTAGTCGCTCAGTCGTGTCCGACTCTTTGCGACCCTGTGAATTGCAGCACGCTAGGCCTCCCTGTCTATCACCAACTCCTTGAGTTCACTCAAACTCATGTCCATTGAGTTAGTAATGCCATCCAGCCATCTCATCCTCTGTCTTCCCCTTCTCCTCTTGCCCCCAGTCCTTCTTAGCATCAGAGTCTTTTCCAATGAGTCAACTCTTTGCATAGGGTGGCCAAACTATTGGAGTTTTAGCTTTAGCATCAGTCCTTCCAATGAACACCCAGGACTGATCTACTTTAGAATGGACTGGTTGGACCTCCTTGCAGTCCAAGGGACTCTCAAGAGTCTTCTCCAGCATCACAGTTAAAAAGCATCAATTCTTCGGTGCTCAGCCTCCTTCACAGTCCAACTCTCACATCCATATGTGACCACTGGAAAAACCATAGCCTTGACTGGACAGACCTTTGTTGGCCAAGTAATGTCTCTGCTTTTGAATATGCTATCTAGATTGGTCATAACTTTCCTTCCAAGGAGTAAGCATCTTTTAATTTCATGGCTGCAATCACCATCTGCAGTGATTTTGGAGCTCCCAGAATCAAAGTCTGACACTGTTTCCACTGTTTCCCCATTCATTTCCCATGAGGTGATGGGACCAGATGCCATGATCTTTGTTTTCTGACAGTGAGGGAAAATTTGGATTTGACGCATCATATTTCAGTAAAAAATAAATGTAAATGAAACATGTATACATTTCTCTGTTTTAGAAACACACATATATAATTCTAAATTTCTATATATCCTGTAGAAAAGTACAAGGTTTATATTGTCTTGGAAAAGAATGGAATGATTAACAGCTCTGTAATTTAGTCAACATTAGAATTTTAGTTATCACTCTATGTTTCAACAGTTTCTTATCAAACATTATTTATTGACTCCTGCTGCCTATCAGTCACCTTCAGTCTGACATCTGAAACTCAACATGTCTAAAATGGATCTTACAAATTACATGCATTTCTTCAACAATGGCATTTGCTTTGACTTTGGAGATTTTTCTCTATAGGCTGATAACTTGTCCATAAGACCCTGAAATTCTCTACAAATCTACACTCTATTTCTCTGCATCTCAGTTACCAAAGGTCTCTGATTGCTTCTTCCAAAATTGTTCTTTTATCTAACTTCTCATTGTCATCTCAGAGTCTGAGCAGGTTATAACTGAACTATTGAAGTGAAGTGAAGTGAAGTGACATTAGCTCAGCTGTGTCCGACTCTTTGCAACCCCGTGGACTATATACAGTCCATGGAATTCTCCAGGCCAGAATATTGGAGTGGGTAGCCTTTCCCTTCCCCAGGGGATCTTCCCAACCCAGGGATCAAGCCCAGGTCTCCCACATTGCAGGTAGATTCTTTACCAACTTAACTCTCAGGGAAGCCCCAAACTACTGAAAGAGGATCTTAAGTATTTGGGGCATTTTTACTCTCTGTTTATATTATCATGTTGGATATAGATTCCAGAATAATCCTAAAATACAGCTTTGACTCCATCACTCCCAAACTCCTAAACCATATGTTTTTCCTTTCCCCATAAACATAGGGGGGAAGATATCTATTCTTGTATCTTATCACATTTTCATTTGAATCTTATCCTCCATTTAAACTGCCTCTTTCCAGCACAGCCTAAGTCTTTCCTCTCCTTTATCTTGATTGATGGGGCTTCCTTTACCTGAAATACTCTTTTTACTGTTTCAATTTCTTTTTTTAAACTTTTTATTTTGTATTGGGGTAGAGCCGATTAACAATTGTGTAATAGTTTCAGGTGAACAATGAAGGGATTCAGCTATACACATACACGTATCCATTCCTATTTCTTAAAATTGTACTCACTATCTCTTCTAAAACCTAGAATATATAATTTCAGCATGTTAACATTTGACTTGCTTTATCCATTCAATCTTTTTCAAACACTAAATGAGTATTACTTTCTGTCAGTATATACTAATTAGCTTTCTTTGGGGTTCAGATAAGAGAAACTCAACCTGGCACCTTTAAGTTTTTGGTTAGACCATATAGCTAAACTGCAATGAGAAAGAGAGTAATTATATATTTCAATGCTTTGGAGTTGCTCACCACCATGGCAGATTCAAGTTTTTTTTTTTTTAAAAGAAAAACACAGAATATTTATAAAATACATAATTTAAATGTTTTTCATAAAGGTACTTGAGTGTCTCAGAGAGCCTAATAATGAGGTCACAGTTCAGTTTCAGAAAAACCTGGATCCTCGGACATAAATACTGTCGGGTTTCTTCTCCTCGCTATTTTACAATTTTAAACATACACCCTCTGTGTGACTTTTCACTCATCTATTTATGAGTTAACCTTTCATCTCCCCCTTACTCGATTTACCTGTTGGGACATGGCAACCAAAGAACCCAAGGTTCAGTTCACTTCAGTTCAGTTCAGTCGCTTAGTCGTGTCCGACGCTTTGCGACCCCATGAATTGCAGCACACCAGGCCTCCCTGTCCATCACCAGCTCCCGGAGTTCACTCAGACTCACGTCATTGAGTCAGTGATGCCATCCAGCCATCTCATCCTCGGTCGTCCCCTTCTCCTCCTGCCTCCAATCCCTCTCAGCATCGGAGTCTTCTCCAATGAGTCAACTCTTCACATGAGGTGGCCAAAGTCCTGGAGTTTCAGCTTTAGCATCATTCCTTCCAAAGAAATCCCAGGGCTGATCTCCTTCAGAATGGACTTGTTGGATCTCCTTGCAGTCCAAGGGACCCTCAAGAGTCTTCTCCAACACCACAGTTCAAAAGCATCAATTCTTCAGTGCTCAGCTTTTTTCACAGCCCAACTCTCACATCCATACATGACCACTGGAAAAACCATAGCCTTGACTAGACAGACCTTAGCTGGCAAAGTAATGCCTCTGCTTTTGAATATGCTATCTAGGTTTCTCACAACTTTTCTTCCAAGGAGTAAGCATCTTTTAATTTCATGGCTGCACTCACCATCTGCAGTAATTTTGGAGCCCCCAAAAATAAAGTCTGACACTGTTTCCACTGTTTCCCCGTCTATTTCCCATGAAGTGATGGGGCCCGATGCCATGATCTTCNAGCATCAATTCTTCAGTGCTCAGCTTTTTTCACAGCCCAACTCTCACATCCATACATGACCACTGGAAAAACCATAGCCTTGACTAGACAGACCTTAGCTGGCAAAGTAATGCCTCTGCTTTTGAATATGCTATCTAGGTTTCTCACAACTTTTCTTCCAAGGAGTAAGCATCTTTTAATTTCATGGCTGCACTCACCATCTGCAGTAATTTTGGAGCCCCCAAAAATAAAGTCTGACACTGTTTCCACTGTTTCCCCGTCTATTTCCCATGAAGTGATGGGGCCCAATGCCATGATCTTCGTTTTCTGAATGTTGAGCCTTAAGTCAACTTTTTCACTCTCCTCTTTTACTTTCATGAAGAGGCTTTTTAGTTCCTCTTCACTTTCTGCCATAAGGGTGATGTCATCTGCATATCTGAGGTTATTGATATTTCTCCCGGCTTACAGCTCCCCAATTCAAAGTAGTGTGGCAGACTGAGATGGTATTTGGATCCATTTCAAATACCCAGGGAGGTATCACATTGGATTATTTACTAATCTTCAAGCCAGGGGTTAGAGCTATTTGTACCACGATGGTAGGGAAAGTGGCTGCTCCTAAGAAATGAAGGGTTCTGGGCCCAGAGTAGCATAAATTCCCACCACAGAGGGTTATAAAGACAAGGAAAATCAAAACCTGATTCTAGGAGGTCAGGACAGGATGAACAGATGTGATGCTTCTCTTTGGACACATTTAAAAGCATTTTCATATTCAATAAGGTATTTGATCTAATCTTAACTTCTTCATGGCTTTTCTTGCAGTAATTTTTGATTTTACATCTTGAATATTAATCCCAATGTTAGCATTTTTGGGTAGTTACAGTTAATGCAAATTCCTTAACAGCCATACTTGTGGGGAGATATCAATAACTGCAGATATGCAGATGACACCACCCTTATGGCAGAAAGTGAAGAGGAACNATGCAGGTAACCAGGTAAGTTATTGTTTACCTTTTCCTTTTGAAAATATAAGCAAATGTATGTGTGCATACACATACATATATCCTTAAACATATCCTCATTCATATTCCTCTGTATTCCAACATAAAAGTTAGCATGCTCCATACTATTCTATACCCGATTGGCCTCTTTATTCCCCACATCCCTGTATGGATATATTAATGGACATTTGGGTTATTTCCAGTACCATTTACAAATAGTGCTGCAATGAACAGTCTTATCATTTGGGAGGGAATTCTAGCAGCAGGATTTGCTGCACTGAAGAATACATTCATGTACTTTTGCTAGAACTGCTCATATTTGCATAGGAATTCTACCATTTTCCCCCACGAGCAACACTGATTAGAGTGCCTGAATTTTCCCCAGAGCTCAGCCAAGAGACTATGTTGNTAATGGACATTTGGGTTATTTCCAGTACCATTTACAAATAGTGCTGCAATGAACAGTCTTATCATTTGGGAGGGAATTCTAGCAGCAGGATTTGCTGCACTGAAGAATACATTCATGTACTTTTGCTAGAACTGCTCATATTTGCATAGGAATTCTACCATTTTCCCCCACGAGCAACACTGATTAGAGTGCCTGAATTTTCCCCAGAGCTCAGCCAAGAGACTATGTTGTCAAACCAAGTTTTTAACAGTTTCTCATGAGCATTTTAAGGGAGCTAGAACATTTTTTCACCTGTTGAACCATTTGCTTTTCTTTTTCCTATGAACTGATCATATTTTTTACTAATTTTTCTGTTAGGCTGCTCTTTCTTAATTTCAATTTATTTTTTTTTTTTACTAAATTGTTTTATTTTAAAATTGTTCTATTTCTGTGAAAAATGCCATTGCAGTTTTGTTAAGAGATTGCACCGAAATCTGTACATTGCTTAGGTAGTATGGACAGTTTAGTGATACTATCCGTGAGCACAGAGTATCTTTCCATTCATTTGTGTCTTCAATTACCTTAATGTCTTGTAGTTTTCAATGTATAGATCTCTCACCTCCTGAGTTAAATTCTTAAGTATTTCATTCTTTTTGATGCAATTGCAAATAGCATTGTTTTCTTAACTTCTCTAATTGCTTGTTACTAGTATATGGAAACAGTTGATTTTTACATAGTGACTGTGTAAACTAACTTTACTGAGTTGGTTGATTAGTTATAATAGTTTTTTATGAACTCTTTAGGGTTTTCTGTGTATGTCATCTTCAAGTTTTACTTCTTTCCCACTTTGGATGCCTTTTCTTTTTCTTGACTGAATGCACTGGCAAGGACTTCCAATACTGTGTTGAATAAAAGTGGTAGGAGTCTGCATCCTTGTCCCACAACTTTAAAGGAAGCCATTTCAGCTTTTTACCATTGAGTATAAGGTGAGCTATGGGCTTGGCATATATAACCTTTATGATTTTAAGGTAATGGCTCTCTGCCTACTTTATTGAAAATTTTTATCATAAATGGATATTAAATTTGGGAGATACTTTTCTGCATCTATTGAGATGTTCATATGATTTTTATCCTTCATTTTCTTAATGTGATACATCACAGTGATTTACAGATGCTGAATAATTCTTGGATCCCTAGAATAAATCCACTTGATCATGGTGTATGATTCTTTTAATGTATTGTTGAACTCAGCTTGCTGATATTTTGTTGAGGATTTTTGCATCTACGGTTATCAAGGATATTGACCTGAAATTTCCTTTTCCTGTGTGTTCTCATCTGATTTTGTTATCAGGGTAATGCTGGCTCATAAAATGAGTTTGTAAGTTTTCTCTCTTCTGTTTGGACGAGTTTGACAGGGACTGATATTTTTCTTGAAGTGTTCATATCCTGTGGATGAAATAAAGATTTAAATTTTTACACTTCTTTTGGCTTTTGAATCTAGGTTAGGAAATATTCCTATTCCCAGGTTATCAAGGAGTTTACCTTCATTTTCTTCTGTAAATTCATTTTTTTAATATACATCTGATTCATTTGGAATTAATGTGTAGTATGACAGATTGAGCTAGTTTTATCCTTTCCATATGACTAGCTGTCAGAATACCACTTGTCTAAATTATTTTTTTCCCCTACTGATTTAAAATTTCATTTTTATCATTTACTACACTTCTGGATTTTAAAAGATTCTTTTCCATTAGTCTGTCTATTCATGTGCTGATACCACACTGTGTTCTTTACAGAGACTTTATAACATGTTCTAATATCTGGTAGGGTGCGTCGTTATGTATTCTTTGCATTGGAACCTATCAGTCACCTGCTATATATTTCTTGGAAAAAGCCTAATAGTGGCATCCTGTTGACGACGAATCTTTCTACATTGGTATGCTAATAAGCTTTCCATGTTTTGCAGCTTTCCATCACAGGGATGTTTTATGGTTTTCTTCATGCTGCTTTGCCTATTTCTATGCCTATTTCTAACATCCAATATTTTGGTTTTGTTTTTGTAAATTAAGCCTTCCATCATACCTTTTAACTGCTTTTTGTTTACACACACAGGCACACATACCACATGAAGGCTGTATTATTGAGTCCTCACTGATTTAACTTACTAAATGCTGATTACCCCCATTGGCTCCTTGTTAAATTCTATAAGATTCCTCTAGAAGAAGACAAAAAAAAGGGTAAAGGCTCCTATCATTGTACCTAGTTGTGGACCTTTATCTGGTAAGGGTATACTCTCCAAATTTTTTTCTTTGCTTTATTGTAGGTACTGCTCAAATTTGTCTTGCCTTCTTCCCTTTAGAGAGAAGGGCACCAGCTGGGTTCCTCCTCCTTAGAAGCCAGAGTTCTGAGAGACAGTATGAGGTTTTAATAACCTCAACTTATTCCCTCTGTTTTCTGAGTATAAGAGGACATAGATGCTTTCTGCAGATACTGTTACCACCTTTTGTTTTTGAGATATAATCCACATACCATAAAATCTACTCTTTTAAGTTTATACAATTCAGGGGTTCTTAGTATAATTCCCAGTTATGCAACCATCACCACTATCTAATTTCACATTTTCATCATTCCAGAAAGAAAGCTTACCTCTTTATGGAGTCATGGACCTCTGAACCATATTAGCAGTCACTCCTCTCCCCCAGTGACTGCTAATTATTTTCTGTCTCTTATGGATTTGCCTATTCTGGACATTCCTTATAAAAAGAATCATAACATGGTATTTGTTATCTGGCACATCCTTGCCATCTTCCTTTAAGCATCCTAGTGGATATGAAGGTGATATCTCATTGTGGTTTTGGTGTTCACTTCCCTAATGATGCTGAACACTTGTTCCAGTGGCTGTTGGCCATTTGTATATCTTCTATGGGAAAAGGTCTATTCAAATCCTTTGCCTGTTTTTGTCAGTTGGGATGTCTTACTATTGAGTTGTAAAAACTGTTTGCACAGGAAAATATACTCAATTTGTACTTATCAAAAGCTGATATACAGACTTATGTATCACACTGGTCTATCACTGATAAATGATGTGCATGTTAGTATTACTCTGAAATACTGTGACTTAAGCCACAGCCAATTCATCTGCCACCAGGCTAGATACATATGATAACAGCATGTTTTTAACCTTTCAGGTGAAAGGGGCCCACTTTTGTTAGTAATTTCTTACATTCCATTGTGGTGACACAATGCTGTTTTTGTTATTTCTGGTGATATATTCAAAAAGAAAGTATACTTCCTATTTTGAACTGAGAGGTATGATCAAGTCTCTTACCATGCTATATTTCTCCTTACCTTGGTAGTTTCTGCTCTGTGAAAACTTGCTGTATTTGGGGCTGCACAGCTAATGGTGGTTATCCTCACAGAGAATGATGATCTCCAGTGTTCTATATCATCCTGTGTCATTTTAACTTTTGGGGGTCTGAACTCTCACCGGCAACTATATAACCCCTTTATTTTTAGTTGCAACTATCTATCCTTTTATTTCTAACCTCTCTGAATCCTTGTTTTAGGTTGAATTATGCTTTGTGAACTAACCTCATATCTTGAATCTCTTTAGGGATGACTTAAGCCAAATTGTTATTATCAGTATGCTTGGTAATAGTTCTATCATTTTTTTTATATTTTCATAGATCACTCATAAATTATTTCACTATAGGAGCTGTCTTCTTCCATTTTGATGCTTAGGGAGGTGTGTACTTTTCAATACTAGTTTACTTTTACACTAGTATCTCTTAAAAAGATGAGACTAAGAGTATTATCAGTATCTGTTAATTCCTTACTGTAATATTCAAATTAGATAGTGGGCTTTTTGTCCCCCTCATTGTCTAAATTTCAAATAAAGAAGCTCACTGATTAACTTTTCATACTCTCTATTCTCCATGTTTCATAGTTGTATGATATCTACATTTTTCAGAGCATATTATCATAACAGTACTTTATTACCTTTAACTCAGCTCTGGTTTTAAATGAATAATTTTTCCTTGCCTGCTTGTGAATTTTCAATTCTTGGGTGGCAGCAGTGAATAAAATGTCAACCCATTCACTCTATGGAGGTACACACTTCCTGCTATCGGGAAGTCAGTTACAGTGGTCAGTTTACCCTAAAGCTTAATGTAAACTTTCTGTGATATTATAAACAGCAATTCTTTGGAATAATCGACAGTTCTCTACTGGTAACAAATATATTCCCGGAAACATCTGTTTAACAGAGGAAGCAGAAATTCTGAGTAGATCTGCAGCATTGCTAATTATGTTAGCGTTCAAACTGTCCTACCAAGGTTCATCTCAAAACAGTAAAAAGGATTATCAGAGCTACAAAGCAAGGACCAGTTCCTCATCCCCACAGACATAGCCTGTCGTGTATAATTTTAAAAGCAACTAGAGTTAGCTTATTTGAAATCAAACATCACTAGGGGAAAAAACTGACAATTTTAAAAAGGAATACAAAGTGCACATTTACATTCAGTATTAACTAACTTTGCTTATTTTCATTATATTTTAAATTGATTTTAATGTTTTTGATAATTTAAAAATTATTTTCACCCAGGAAGTATCTTCTGACTCTCACTATAAACCCAGATACTGAGCTGACAAAAGCTATACCAGATAGTCCTAGGAAGTAAATAATAAATATGCTCTATTCATAAAATTTTACTTCATAATTATTTAATATACTCAGATGGTTAAGTTCTGGTAAGATAAAGTAATGATACTTTGTTGCTAGAAGTGTATAAATATATAAGATTAAATGAACCTCTAAATTTCTTCCATTTAGAAAGTGATTAAAAGAAGCATATTTTAATATGGGTTCAAATGACTTTGTGCTCTATTGAATACTAGCTCACAGGCCTGGGCTCTGAAATTTTAATACATCCGCTGTCCAAGTTCTTTGCCCACTGCCACCCACCTTCGTTCTGAGAAACTGACAATGCAAGCTCAACACTGCTTTGGGGCTATATGCCCTGTCCCTGTACTCCTACAGGTAATACTTGACTGAAAATGAGCATGCAGAAAGAAAAGTAGTAGGACTGCACAAACCTCAGAAACAAAACAGATACAACCAGTGAGTGTTCCTAAAATGGGGATGAACTGAAGAAACAATGTACTATGAGAACAATTTTATTTCATACTTACACAGCTAATTGTTTATCATTAGAGTGTTCCGAGAGCCTGGCAGGGTACGTCCGTAGGGTTGCAAAGAGTTGGACATGACTGAAGTTGATTTACTGTGCATGCACACACGCAGACTGTTCAGGGCACTGTACCTATATTACTTAATCTGTACAATTTTAAGAAGTAACTCACAAAAGGCCTGAATAACTTTACAAGGTCACAAAAATACAGAAAGACAAAGGTAGGATTTAAACCCAAGCAGTTTGGGTCACGAATCTATGCCTCTTAATCTACACGCTAAATCAAATTTCCAGAATGACAAATATAACTATTGGAATTTTGAAGGAAAAAAAATACCTCTTATAAAAAGATTACAGCATTAAAACAATGCAGAATAGATGACTACCTATGTAGGTAGGAGAAGCTATATACAATGAGAATAGCAAAGTTTTCCAGAATTGATAAAAGGTACAGAATTCATTCAAGAAGTAGTGGACCCTGAACAAGAGAAATAAAAATACACACCTGTCTAAAACAAAAAATCAGAAACTGACATTATGTTTATACTTAACAGATGCCAAAGAATGTACCCTCAGTAGATAACTGAGATAAATGCTGATTTTTCTCTATGTCACAAAGTGCTTAACATTTATTAGGTTTTTATTAAAAATTAACATATTCAAATGTTCAGAGTAGACAAAAACCCTGACTAGTGCAAAGCTGTTATTCCTACTCATTCCATCCCCAAATTAAGTTTTTAAAGTTTCTGTAATTATAATAAAAATGTCTATGAGATTGTCTTTTGAGGCACAACAAAGTAATTCTAAAATTTACCTGGAGGTCAAAATGGACAAAAACTGGACAATATTTAAAAATAAAGGTAAGCAAAATTAAAATTATACTATGGCAGTGCCTATAAGTATGAAGAATGAGTCCGACAGAAATATTGAAACAAACATATATAGTAATATGCCTGTGGGTGTTTCTCTACAGAATGAATGGAGAACTGTCTTAAACAGAGTAAGTTAATTTATGCAACATTCATACCATAAGATACCGTCCTGCAGTTGAGAATGAAGTATTCTGAATATACTAACAAGGGAATACTATCTGATATATATTAAGTAAATTTAAATATATCATCCCATGTGTTATACAACAAAATTAGAAATGAACAGAAAAATATCTGGAAGGATATACTGGCATATGGAAGAGGCCCCACATTTTAAAAACATTTATGCTGCTTAAGTGTTTTTCATTGCTGCACATATAATTTAAAAGGACATGAAAAAATACTGTAACAATGCTGAAATATAGGCAGAGATGGGTCTTACATTTTTTTTCTGAGACAGTTAACAGATGTAAGGTACAGGTCATCCAAAATACCCTGGTCGGGGGGAGGACACATGCTCAATCCAGGAAAGGAGAGTGAAAGGTAAACTAGGAGGAAAAAAATTGTTTGATTCTAGTAAAGATATTCTTGGGCTTCCCTCGTGGCTCAGCTGGTGAAGAATCTGCCTGCAATATGGGAAATGGGTTCAAGATCTCCTGAAGAAGGGAAAGGCTACCCACTCCAGTATTCTTGCCTGGAGAATTCCATGGGTTGTATAGTCCATGGGGTCGCAAAGAGTCAGACATGACTGAGGGGCTTTTTACTTCACTTTCATTAAAAATAGTTAACTTAAAAAATTCAGTCCTAATCTTTTCCACAAGGAACACTTCTAAAACAAAGTAACATAGGAAAGCTAAAAATAAACTGCTGGGGACTATGTTCTTCAGGTTATTAAATAACCCTAAGGTCATTTACTGTGTTAGTCCATCCATATAAGAATATGAGATGACAAAATGTTAGAAACAGGACAGGCTGGGGTGGAGGTGAGAAGAGAGCAAGTCAGGTGATGTACATAGTTACAAAAAGGTATGAAAAAGAGTCCTTGTGGGTTTGGAACTGTTTTGATTTGGTGGTTGATACTCAAAACCTCCAATAGGGGCAAAACTGTATACAACTTAATGCACATCTGGGGAAAACTAAGAACTGTGAATCACATCAGTGTTAATATTAGAGTGTAATATTATAGTGTCATCTGCAAAATGCTGCCAGTGAAAGAACTTGGAAAAGTGCAAGATATCTCTTATTTCTTAAAGAAAGGAATGCCAATCTACAGTTGTGTCAATAAAAAAAGTAAAGTTTAAAAATAAATGGTACCACAATGGTTAAAATGAAAAACAAAGGCACTACTAAATGTATGGAAAGCTGCAGAGCAACTGGAATCCTCATTCACTGCTAGTAGAAGTATAAATTGATTCAACCACTCTTGATAAGTATATATCCATTCCCAGGAATATACCCAATAGAAATGCATATGTATATTCACTCAAAAAATGATGAAAGGTTCATGGCAGCACTTGCATAACAGCCAACAATGACTACCAACAGTAGAATGAATAAACTGTATATTCACACATGAGAATGAACAGATTACTGCTTTGTGCAACAACATGATCATATAAACATGATACTTAAAGCAGCCAGGCCCCAAAGAGATGTGCTTCTCAGAAAAGAAAACTATAAACAAAATGAAAATATTTACAGACTGGGAGAAAATAGTTGCAAATGATGTGACCGACAAGGGCTTAAGTTCTAAAATACACTAACAGCTCATACACCTCAATCAATAACTTAAAATCCAATAAAAAAATGGGCTGAAGACATACAGATAGCCAGTAGCATCTGAAAAGATGATCAACATCACTAATTATTAGAGAAATGCAAATAAAAATTACAATGAGGTATCTCATACCAGTCAGAATGGCCATCATCAAAAAGTCTACAAATAATGCTGGATGGAGTATAGAGAAAAAGGAAACCTACACTGTTGGTGGCAATGTGAACTGGTGCAGATACTTAGAAAGCAATACTGCGGTTCCTCAAACTCAAAATGGAATGACTATATAAGCCAGCAATCCTACTCCTGGGCATATATCCAGACAAAACTATAATTCAAAAAGATATACACACCCCAAAGCAACAATATTTACAATATTCAAGACATGGAAACATACCTAAATTGCCACTGACAGATGAGTGGACAAAGGTAAGGTACATATATACAATGGACTGTTACCCCCCAAAATGCAATGTTGTTTATAGCAACATGGATGGATCTAAAGATCATCCTAAGTCAAAAAGAAAAATACAGTATCACTTACATGTGTTATCTAGAATAATACATAAATGAATATGCCTACAAACAAAAATAGACTTATATGTGGCTGTCAAGAGGGAGGGAAGGATGGGGAGTTTGGGATTAGCAGATGCAAACTGTTATATATAGTATGGATAAACAAGATCGTACTATGTAGTACAAGCAACTATCTATATTCAATCATCTGTGATACGCCGTAATGGAAAAGAATATGAAAAAGTTTATGTAGTTATAAGAATCACTTTTCTGTATATTAGAAATTAACACTGTAAATCTATATTTCATAGACTACCCTTCTTGACTTTTTACTATGTGAAAGTTCAAGATGTATACTTATGTTTATTTTAAATACATAAAATGAAAGCAGTATACCATGGAGCTATTAAGAAAACAAGAAAGCCAAGACTGAAATGAATGAGACAAAATTCGAGACAAAATACATTAAGTGATTCCAGTAAGAATATTTTAAGATAAAAAATGCAAATCTAGCAATATGTAAAGAGGGTAATGCAGATTCCCAGCCATCACCCCCATACACCCCCCCCCAAATTTAACAAAGTTGCAGGATATAAACTCAAGATATAAAAGTTGTGTATAGAGGGCACATCTCAACATAACAAAGTCCATTTATGAAAAACTCACAGTTAACATCATAACACAGTGGATAAAAGCTGAAAGCCTTTCCTCTAAAATCAGAGACAAGGATGTCCACACTCTTGCCACATCTATTTAACACAGTATTAAAAGTCCTAGCCACAGCAATCTGACAAGAAAAAAAAAGGCAACCAAACTGCCAGGGAAGAAGGAAAACCCACATCTGCAGATGACAGGATACTATATATAGAATAACCCTAAAGTCTCCACCAAAAAATCAGAATAAGTACGCCTACAGGATACAGAAATATTTGTTGCCTTTCTATATGTTAATAACAAGCTATCAGAAAAGGCACAAAAACAATCCTATTTAAAATATCATCGAGAAGGATCGCATACCATGATCAAGTGGGTTATATCCTGAGCATCAATACACACAAATCAATCAATGTGAGACACAAAATAAGAAAGTGAAAGATAAAAACTATATGGTAATCTCAATAGATGCAGGAAAAGCTTTCATCAAAATTCAACAACTATATATGATAAAAACTCACCAGAAATTAGGCATAGAAGGAACCTAACTCAACATAATAAGGGCCACTCAGTGGTGAAAACTGAAAGCATCTCCTCTAAGATCAGGAACAAGAACGGGTGCTCACTCTTGCCACTATTATTAAACACAGTGTTGGAAGTCCTAGTCAGGCAAGCAGAGAAGAAACAACTGGAATCCAGATTGGAAAAGAAATAAAATTCCTGACTGTTTACAGATGACAGTATACTAGGCCTGCCTGTTCCTTCTGTCATATTGGAGTGGGTAGCCATTCCCTTCTCCAGAGGATCTTCCCAACACAGGTATCAAATTCAGGTCACTTGCATTGCAGGCAGTTTTTTTTTTTTTTTTTTTTTTTTTAACTGTCTGAGCCACCAGGGAAGCCCAATACTGTATACAGAAAATTTAGTAAAGTTGCAGGATACAAAATTAATATACAGAAATCCCTTGCATTCTGATACACAAACAACGGAAACAGAAAGAGAAATTAAGGAAACAATCCCACTCACCACTGCAACAAAGAGAATAAAATATCTGGGAATAAACCTACCCATGGAGACAAAAGACATGTATGCAGAAAATAAGACACTGATGAGAGAAATCAAAGACGACACAAACGAAGAGTATACTATGTTCTTGGATTGAAAGAATCAATACTGTGAAAATGACTACCCTAAGCAATCTGCAGATTGAATGCAATACCTATTGAATTACGAAGGGCATTTTTCACAAAACTAGAACAAAAATTTTTACAATTTGTATGGAAACAAAAAGACCCTGAATACCTAAAGCAACCTTGAGAAGGAAAAATGGAGCTGGAAAATCAACCTTCCTGACTTCAGACTATACTACAAAATAACAGTTATCAAGACAGTATGGTACTGGCACAAAAGTAGAAACACGGATCAATGGAACAAGATGGAAAGCCCAGAGATAAACTCATGCACCTATGGGCATCTTAAATTTGACAAAGGAGAAAAGAACATACAATGGAGAAAAGAAATCCTCTTCAGTAAGTGGTGTTGGGAAACCTGAACAGCCATGTGTAAAAGAATGACATTAGAACACTTCCTAACACCATACATAAACATAAACACAAAATGGGTTAAAGACCTAAATATAAGACCAGGAAATATAAAACTCCTAGAGGAAAACATAGGCAGAACACTCTGAAATAAATTGCAGCAACATCTTCTCTGATCCACTTCCTAGAGTAATGGAAATAAATACAAAAATAAACAAGTGGGACCTAATTAAACTTAAAAGCTTTTGCACACCAAAAGTAATCATTAGCAAGATAAAAAGACAACCCTCAAAATGGGAGAAAATATTTGCAAATGAAGCAACTGACAAAGGATTAATCTCCAAAATATGCAAGGAACTTATACAGCTCAATACCAGATAAACAGGCAACCCAATCAAAAAATGGGCTAAAGACTTAAACAGACATTTCTCCAAAGAAAATATACAGAAGACCACCAAACGCATGAAAAGATGCCCAACATTACTCATTATTAGAAAAATGAATATCAGATCTACACTGAACTATCACCTCACACTGATAGAAATGGCCATCATCAAATCTACAAAAAATAAATGCTGGAGAGGATGTGGAGAAAGGGGAAACCTCTTTGCACTGTTGGTGGGAATATAAACTGATACAGCTACTAAAGAGAACAGTATGGACTTTCCTTAAAATACAAAAACAAAAAAGGACACTATTATATGGACCGAGCAATCCCACTGTATGTACCCAATGTTCACTATAGCACTATTTACAATAGCCAGGACATGGAAGCAAACTAGATGTCCACTGACAGATGAATGGATAAAGAAGTTGTGGTATATATATACCATGGACTATCACTCCATGGCCATAAAAAGGAAAGAAACTGGGTCATTTGAAGTGATGTGAATGAATCTAGAATCAGTCATACAGTAAAGTCAAGCCAGAAAAACTGATAGTGCATATTAACACTATGTGTATATTCTAGAAAAATGGTACTAATGAACGTATTTGCAGGGCAAAAGAATACCGATGCATACATAGAGAATGGACTTGTGGACACAGCAGGGGAAGGAGAGGGTGGGATGAACTGAGAGAGCAGCACTGACATATATACACTACCATTTATAAAATAAATAGCTAGTGGGAAGCTGCTGTATTACACCAGGAGCTCAGCTGGGTGCTCTGTGATGATCTAGTAGGGTGGGATGGTGGGGGTAAAATAGAGGCTCAAGCAGGAGCAGATATAGGTACACTTACAGCTGAGTCACGAAGATCATGGCATCCGGTCCCATCACTTCATGGTAAACAGATGGGGAAACAGTGGAAACAGTCAGATTTTATTTTTGGGGGCTCCAAAATCACTGCAGATGGTGATTACAGCCATGAAATTAAAAGACGCTTACTCNGGTATGCTGTGATTCATGGGGTCGCAAAGAGTCGGACACGACTGAGCGACTGAACTGAACTGAACTGAACACCTAATGTAAATTTCTTAACAGCCATACTTGTGGGGAAATGTAAAATTAAATTAGTCTTTAACATATTTTTCAAGTAATTGAGTTGCATCACCATGCTTTCCCTCCTCTCATCTAAATTTACTACTTTTTTGGCTCTTCTGAACCATTCTCAATTCAATGGGTTTGTTTCAATTAAATTTTTCAAAGCACTGTGAATGTCACTGTCCGGGTATAGAAAAAGATTTGGAACAGATTTGAAATCCTACTAGGGTGACAAAGCCAGTAGTGCTTCTTACAGTATCTACTTCCCTTTTTTCTGTTACACCTGGGCTGCTTTATTTATCTGGCAAGATTCTTGGATGCCAAAAATATATTTAGCATGCTTACTCCTCTAATTACCATAGCACACAGAATCTCCTCAGAGAAACTTGGAGAGGGATTCCCACACTAAGCGCCAAATGAAGAGAGGAGTGAGTTTATTACCCAGAAATTAGTGGAGAAGAGATTTGTAAGCTGTTGTAGGCGGAAGATTGAGAAAGTTCTGATGCAGCCATGGTGAAAGCACTGGGCATAGTGTCAAAAGATCAGAGAATCTGAGAAAATTGTTATAACAATTGAATGATGCTTTTAGACTCATCTTAACATTTTCTGTTTCAGAGAAAATTGAGTGCGATGGAAAGCATAATGACTATCAGATTTACCAACTATTTACCAATTTCTCTTTCCAAGTCATTAAATAGTTCAGTGATACTCTTTTATTAAATCCATTTACCATTGGTGTTTTAAAGACTTGTTCCCTTGGGAGTGACTCATCTTTACTTTCAAATTTTCACTGTATTGCCTATTCTCCTGGCTGTATTGATCATCACTTCCAGATAAAATTATGAATGGTTTGCGTTTCCTGATTAATTCTAAATTTCCTAGTCTCTTAATATGTTCGGGGAATATATGGACATTCTTTTTACAGGAAAGGGTATGCAATAATTTAAATACTAAAGAAGTGTGTTACACTTAACAATAATAAAAAATAAGGTCAGATTCTTGAAAAGTTAAAAGGATTTCAATTTGTAAGTTTTATATGTGGTTATAATTCCTTAGGAGACAGAATCATGGATTTCTTTGAAGTAGGAGTTTTCTGAAAACCAGCAAGCAAACAGAAAGAAGACTGTTTTGATCACAAACTTTCATTGTTGTTTCTGACCACAAATGGGTTAATTCATAAACTGCCCATGACTTTTAAGTATCATATTTAAAACTCCTTAAGTTCAGTCATTTATTTGCAACTTTTTCTCTTCTACCTTTGGCTATATTATAGCTTAATGTGTATGTTGATACAGTTTTTATGATAACTCCTTTTTTGTTTTCCAAATCTTCAAAACCTCTTACATTGATAGTGTCATTTAAAGAAATATGGAAAAATCCAGTGAAAAAAATGTCTGTTTTTCACTTGTGACTAAATCTGTGATTTTATCCTCATCTTTGGTTGAATTATGTACCATTTAAAATTAAAGAATTTTTCTCTAGGATCAGCTGCATGCTTTTAAAGCAGTATGACTATTAGATCTTGATGGTACAAAGGTTTCCCAAGCCAACTTCTTTTAGCTTTAAAGTCTATGACCTATTCTGAGTGTTTTGACAGTTTCTATTTTCTCCCATCACATGCCTAACATGTGACGAGAAATGATCTATATTCCCACAATGACTGTCACTTCAATCTTGCATTATGACATAATCTGATAAAATAGATTTTAAGTGACAATTTAAAAATTAAGTTCCAATTAAAATCCATCCCCATGGAGCACCACTGCACAAATGCCTCATTTCACCTCAGTCATGTAGATGATTACATAATGCAATATTCACTTATAACACTAAGCTTGTTTGTGTGCTGTCAATAATAACTCCCCAAAAGCCAAAAGCATTAGCTTTTGACATCTGTGGAAAGCAAACTATCATTTCAAAGGTATTAAACAGGAAAAAAAAAGTGTCAGAATCAAAACAATCAGCAAGTGTAGATTTTCAAAGCAGGAAAAAAAAAAAAACAACAACATTAAAATCACATAGACCTACCATCTACTTTCTTCAGTGAATGGATATCTAAGTATATTCAGACGTCACCAAATATGACACAGCAATACAGAAAAACCTACAATAGAAATAGCTTATTTTACTTCTCAGTTGGGTCTTTTCTACCACGACTGTCTGCTGTGCAAGTGTAAATGAATGTGCCAAATAAAGAAGTGAGAAAAACAATTCAGAGATAAGTATACCAGTAATTCATCCTCATTGGATATCTTCCCATTTATTTGGGAGTGGGAGGGGTCCATCTCTGAGATAAAATAATGACAGTTGAAATAGACTCAGAGATAAAATAATGAGAGTTGAAATGCTAGACAGTCTACCTTTGGTGGGGGGTAGCAAGGACAAAAAGTTACTTTTTTTTTCAGATCAGTTCAGTTCTAGGAAAAGTAAGAGAAATTGGGATTTCTCTGAGGTACATACATTAGGTTCCAAAAGTTTAAGAAGATGATGAATTACATTTCATAAACCACTAGCTAATCCATATAATAAAATTTCTAACAATAATCAGATTCCATTTAACATCTATTCAATTGTCAAATTTTAGATAGTTAACATCTAACTAGTGAAGATGCTGTATTAAAAATAATCTACTTTATTGGCAAGCAGTTTGGCTTACAAAATCAACAATATCTTGACCTAATGAATTAAGTTCTGGTAAAGAATACTAAAAATAATTGCAAAATACAATATGCACATTAAATATTTACTTTGTATGACTAATTATAATAATGACAAAAGAAATGTCTAAAATGCCTCAGAGTAGAAGACTCCTTAAATAAACTACTATTTGTCTTCAAAAGATAATATAGCTATTCACTGAAAGCAAGAGAACCATGAATGATTCTTTTTGTATAACGCTAAACCCAAAAGGCAGAAAACAAACTGATCATAGTGTTAAACATGTCTTTATGTTGAAAAACATTAGAGGAAATAGTTATAAATGCAAACATGAAAGATCTAGGGATTATAAGTGAGCATCCTTTTTCTCTCTCATTGTCTCTACAAATTTCTAGCAATGTCAATAGATACAACGTGAAACCTCTGAATCATTCCCACTTCAGTAGTTTGACTTACCTCTCAGAGACCTCTCCTGGCATTCTGGAAATATCCAGAGTGCCACACAAATTCTCTTCAAAGAACAGGCATTTTCTCCCCCCTTTCTAGATGACCTTAGCTGCCTACCTAAAGAATCAAAGACTCATCCTTGACATTGTTGCTGCTGTCCTTTCCTAAGAGAGCACTGCCTCTCTAAGGATCTAATTCGTAAAGCTGCAAAATTCTTAGGCAGCACATTAGGTCCTCCACTTTCTGGAGTACAAAGTGTCCTCTGAGTTCCATGCAAACGCTGGAAGACTGTCAGGAAGGAGCCAAGAGTTTTGTCTTACGGAGTCCTCTATTTTTCTCCAAGGTCCCAGTCAATGGAATGGCCTTCTTGAAAGTCTCCTCCCCTGATGTCCACTTGCATTCTCCACTACAAATTGCAACAAGGGAAGAAATCAACACATTTTTCTTCATGGGTTATCTCTATAGTCTCTGGCAAAATGAGGAATTCAATTGATGCTCAACAAATAGTTTTTGAATGAGTAAATACACATAGACTAGTTGCCAGCTCACCAAGATGTCAGTCACAATCAGGAATAATGAATGAGTCAATGCCCTACTAGATCCAGGGTGAGCATTTCGGTCTTGTATTGATGACCCTCACTGTGCAACGCACAATTAGATGGCCCATTTAGGCCAATTTTTAATCACATAGGGTAATAATTCACAAAGCTCGGAAACACTTCTGCCCCCACTTTATTCTCTTTCATGTTCTTAAGAGGCTTGTGGTTCACAGACCTGTTGTTAGAGAGCCTTGTACTCTATTCTCCTGCTACAGGGAAACTACTGGGTCCATATCCTGCATAGCCCTCCCTGCCACATCTGCTTTTTGTCATATGCTGCTCACTATCTTGGAAGACCTTCATTTATTACCTAGAACATAGCAGATACTCAATAACCAATTTTAAAAAGTCAGCTATTTATCTGTTGTTTAAGGGAGGAGAAATATAATTCCATGATCTCTTTCTTACATTTAGGACACTCTCAGGAGAAAGAAATGGCAACCCATTCCAGTGTTCTTGCCTGGAGAATCCCAGGGACTGGGGAGTCTGGTGGGCTGCCGTCTGAGGGGTCGCACAGTGTTGGACACGACTGAAGTGACTTAGCAGCAGCAGCAGCATGAAAATAAGGTTTCTATTTCTTCTTCTACAAAAAGGATTTCAATATCTTAATTCATGAAAAATATTGGAAACTGTGCTCTCTAGTTATTTTCCACATCTTTAAAAAGATGCAAGCACTTTTAGAAAAAAAATGAGTTAAAAAAGTCTTATACAAAAAAAAAGTCTTATGTGGAACACAACCTGTTTTATTGTATAATTATTTCTCACATATAGTTCTCTCGTATTCCCACATTTTCTTTTATATTAAAAATCCTTACAAATATACTATTACATTTGCTCTTTAATTTTTATTCACTTATTCATTCATTCATTTAGACAAAAACAAAATATTACCAAACACAATAAATGGTGGGAGTTCTGTTAGTGACCAGGGGATAATGTACCAGTTAAATGTATCTGTAAAGACAGAAGCAAGGGCAATGGCAGGGAGCAAACATGTAAGACTACATAAATAAACGTCATCATGGTTGCATGAGTATTATAGAAGGGAAGTTCAGGGTGCAATGTAAGACTAAGGAAGGCCTCTGTACATTCAGCCCCATTCAGCTGAAACTTAAATGATGGTAAGAAGTAATTCAGATGAAGAGTAGGATTAAAACTACCTCCCCCAGGAAGAAAGAATGGAACATTAATGCTCCAGATGTATAAATAATTTAATCCACTTTGAGAAACAAAAGGAAGGCCAGCTCAGATGGCATACAATGTGGGAGTCAGGTAACTACAAGAAATGCTGCTGGGAAAGGTAGGCGCCAGGCTTTCATAGCTATTTAACCCAAATTAATGATTTTAAACTTTATTCTCAAAGCAATAAAAAGACATTAGTGGCTTGTAAGCCAGTAAATGATTCATTGGTTTCACACTCTTGAAAGGGTTCTTCTGACCTCTTCTCTGACCACTGTATGAAGGATAGATGAAAGGGAGTTGTCAAGAACAGACATGAGTACCCAGTTAGAAAAACACTGTAGAAATTCCTTCAGTAGATAACTGTGATATGAAGACAGGCAGGAAGAAAAATTGATGTTTATTTTGGAAGCATAAGCCTCTTGAGAAATCTGTATGCAGATCAAGAAGCAACAGTTAGAACTGGACGTGGAACAACAGACTGGTTCCAAACAGGGAAAGGAGTACGTCAAGGCTGTATACTGTCACTCCGCTTATTTAACTTATATGCAGAATACATCATGAGAAATGCGGGACTGGAAGAAACACAAGCTGGAATCAAGATTGCTGAAAGAAATATCAATCACCTCAAATATGCAGATGACACCACCCTTATGGCAGAAAGTGAAGAGGAACTAAAGAGTCTCTCGATGAAAGTGAAAGGGGAGAGTAAAAAAGTTGGCTTAAGGCTCAACATTTGGAAAATGAAGATCATGGCATCCAGTCCCATCACTTCATGGGAAATAGACGGGGAAACAGTGGAAACAGTGTCAGACTTTATTTTTCTGGGCTCCAAAATTACTGCAGATGGTGATTGCAGCCATGAAATTAAAAGACGCTTACTCCTTGGAAGAAAAGTTATGAGAAACCTAGATAGTATATTCAAAAGCAGAGATATTATTTTGCCAACAAAGGTCCATCTAGTCAAGGCTATGGTTTTTCCAGTGGTCATGTATGGATGCGAGCNACCTAGATAGTATATTCAAAAGCAGAGATATTACTTTGCCGACTAAGGTCCGTCTAGTCAAGGCTATGGTTTTTCCAGTAGTCATGTATGGACGCGAGAGTTGGACTGTGAAGAAGGCTGAGCACCGAAGAATCGATGCTTTTGAACTGTGGTGTTGGAGAAGACTCTTGAGAGTACCTT
The DNA here is from genome assembly GCA_006410615.1 of Neotragus moschatus. Lineage (NCBI taxonomy): Eukaryota > Metazoa > Chordata > Mammalia > Artiodactyla > Bovidae > Neotragus > Neotragus moschatus. The sequence continues at coordinate 279,256 of SJYA01002374.1, read as the reverse complement.
GGACTGCAAGGAGATCCAGCCAGTCCATTCTGAAGGAGATCGGCCCTGGGATTTCTTTGGAAGGAATGATGCTAAAGCTGAAGCTCCAGTACTTTGGCCACCTCATGTGAAGAGTTGACTCATTGGAAAAGACTCTGATGCTGGGAGGGGTTGGGGGCAGGAGGAGAAGAGGATGACCGAGGATGAGATGGCTGGATGGCATCACGGACTTGATGGGCGGGAGTCTGAGTGAATTCCGGGAGTTGGTGATGGACAGGGAGGCCTGGTGTGCTGCGATTCATGGGGTCGCAAAGAGTCGACACAACTGAGTGACTGAATTGAACTGAACTAAATGTGTAAAAGTGGCTTCAGATATTAGCAAGCTAAGAATTATTAATCTACTTTCAAAGAAAAGGAAATCAATCCTCAGAAAAATGTTCTAAGGGTACATAAATATGAGTGTCCATCATTTAGCAGTCCTTTTAGTACTGGGGCACACCTGGTACACTTTCCTCTTAATGTTACATTTAGTTCTATACTTTGCTTTGACCAAGGAAATAGAACCCACCTGCCATTTATGGCAGATTGAAGCTTCAAGAGAAAGCATATTATATGGCTCGTTCTATTCCCCTCTAATCAATCTTGATCAAGGCTGTTCCACCAGCCTGACTGAATGAAGTCAACTTGAAACAGACTTTCAAACTATTATGGACATACAGTAGGAACAAGTGATTTAACATTTGTTATGCTAAGCCATTGAAGATTTTGGAATTGTTCCTGCAGCAAAACCAATCCTATTCTGTTTCAATATATGTCATTATTCTCATCTTATGTTTTGGAATGGAGGGCTCAGAGAAGGTTCAATGTATCACTGAGAGGGAAGTAAAACCCAAGTCTATCTGAAACCAGATAAAATGATTTCCTTACCATGATTATAAGTGCCATTTGCAAGTATAGCAGATATAAGAACCTATAGATGAACACAGTGAATACATGAAGATGTAAAAGTCAATCAGAAAAAAAAAAAGATTAAAATCTTGTGAGCTGAAAGCTAATAGTAGAGTTTTTTTCAGTACTTTGAGACTCCAGTGCATGGATTGTGTGTAACTGAAAAGGGAGAAAGAAAATGAAAGTATTTTATAGGAGTAAGGGATTATAATATCTATGTTAAAATTGATTATATTGAAGAATTATTAAAGAATATATTTTCTTATTGGACTTAATAAAGAGGTGTCAAAATGTAAGTATATAAAGTCTGAGATAAAGACAGTCAGATACAAAGTGAGATTTTTTTTGTATTTTTTATCTTTTTTTGTCTAGAGAGATACAGATAGGTACATGTAATAATGGGTTCTGGGAATAATATCCATTGAAGTTCTAAGAGCTACTCTAAATTTAAGACTTGTCAAAACAATTCATTCATTTCCGAAAGGAATTTTACAACATATGTCGGTGTCAGCTGCATGGCACTAAAGAATCCAGTTTCAGTGTAAGCGGGCTTAAATGGCTTCTGCTGCCCCCTTAGCTCTCCTTTCCTTAAAAGTGGTTGTTAGAGAGATCAACATATGGCAAACTTGGCAGTAAAACATCATTAGTGGAAAACACCCACAACTGCAGAAAGTTGAAAGAATTTTGGAAATTGCAAAGAAACTTGAGGGCTTTGATGGTATGTGCTGTTTGGGAACGGTGTTTTTTTTTCTATGCCTATGGGGATATTATCCTGCTTCCCTCGTTAGCGTTCATTCTTCTATTGGTTTCCCCTAAATCCCCCGCCCCACCCCGCCCTCACCGCACACACACAGTGATTGGTTCAGGGTGAACTCATGACTTAAAATCATCAAATCAGGTTTACTGGCACTCCCAGAAAAAAAGTCTTTCTCTGGATTTCCAGTTTTCAGAATGTAAGACTGAAGATTCTCTAGCCACTTTTTCCCAATGAAAGGAGAATGGAGCCAACTTGAAAATCATAAATGGGAGATAGAAACTGGATTTAATGATGTTATGAAAGCAATGTCCTAGTTACTTCTTGAGCTGGGCTTCTCTGAGCCAATGGGGCTGCATGAGCTGTTTTTGTTGTTCACTTGTGAATAAAAGAGTCATAACCAATGAAATGCTCTCAAAGTTGACCATCTCTAAGAAGAATATTTTATATTCAACTGTTCAAAATATATGCTATCAATGCAAATATATTTACTCATCTATTTTACAAATATTTTCAGAATTTCTTCTTGCTTAAGGAATTGTATTGATAGTTCATGACAGTTACACAGAGACTTAGCCTTCAAAAAAGTCTTCATTTATCTGGAAAATAATACCTAATTGCAATGTAAAGCAATGATGGCAGAGGTAGTAGATTCCTCGAGAGCAGAGAGGAGGGACAATTCAGCAAGCCTGTGGATACTGAAGATGTCCTGGTGAATTATGACTTAACTCTTTCTGGCTGTAGGAATCCACTTTTGGGTGGGGGTACAACTTGGGGACCTGCTTCATTTCAGCATGCAGGACACCAAATACTTGAAAGTCCCAAGAGGAAATGTTCTTATGCTGAGAATCGCAGGTCTCCATGATTGTTCTAAAATGATCTTGTATATTTAGAGCCCAGTGAAAAGCCGCACGCATGAAGCTCAAGCATCTACAGACTGCTTTCCAATCACAGATAATCTTTTCTCCTGGCACTGCACTTTGTCCCAGATCTCCTTTGCCATTTTTACAGTTTTCCTCAAATACTCTGCTGTCCCCTCTTAAAGATTACATGATCCATCTCCGCTTTCCCTGGGGTATGGGTGTTATAGCCCAATAAAATGTTAAGCAGTTGTGGAAGCGATGACAGGGCATCCCAGGGGCCTCCTGGAGGATTTCAAGGTTTCTTCAAATAAAGGTGGTATTTTCAACAATAAGTATAAAAACTAATGCTTTTGGAAAAAGAAAATCAGGCTTGGGAAAGGGAATTAAAACCAAATGGTTAAAAGTGCTCTCACAGTTACCAGATTTTGTTCTTGTAAATAGCATGTGCTATGCGCTAAAAGTTCAAATTGGTATACATTACAAAAAAGATAGTAATGAACCTAGGAAATATAATTTTATTTTAATAAGTTTTTCTAAACTCACTGTTTTAAATAAACTATTGATTGATTGTGCTTGATAATAAAATATATATTAAAATTAATTAAACATACACAAACACATTCTCACCAAAAATGTTAGTATGAAAATGATATTATATAGCTACCTCTATAGACATATTTATCATATTATATTAATATTAAGACTGAAAATTTTATGGTATAATTAAATAATATTTTAAAGACTATTTAATCTTATCATTTATCTGATTGCATTTTGGATTATGTTTTATACTGTATATTCTAATATGTAAGTTTGCTTACTCCTTGGAAGAAAAGTTATGAGCAACCTAGATAGAATATTCAGAAGCAGAGACATTACTTTGCTGACTAAGGTCCGTCTAGTCAAGGCTATGGTTTTTCCTGTGGTCATGTATGGATGTGAGAGTTGGACTGTGAAGAAGGCTGAGCGCCGAAGAATCGATGCTTTTGAACTGTGGTGTTGGAGAAGACTCTTGAGAGTCCCTTGGACTGCAAGGAGACCCAACCGGTCCATTCTGAAGGAGATCAGCCCTGGAATTTCTTTGGAAGGAATGATGCTAAAGCTGAAACTCCAGTACTTTAGCCACCTCATGCGAAGATTGGAAAAGACTCTGATGCTGGGAGGGATTGGGGGCAGGAGGAGGAGAGGACGACCGAGGATGAGATGGCTGGATGGCATCACTGACTCGATGAACGTGAGTCTGAGTGAACTCCGGGAGATGGTGATGGACAGGGAGGCCTGGTATGCTGCGATTCATGGGGTTGCAAAGAGTTGGATACGACTGAGCCACTGAGTTCAGTTCAGTTGCTCAGTCATGTCCAACTCTTTGCAACTCTGTGGACTGCAGGACTCCAGGCTTCCCTGTCCATCACTAAAACCTGGAGCTTGCTCAAACTCATGCCCATCAAGTTGGTGATGCCGTCCAAGCATCTTATTCTGTATTATCCTCTTCTCCTCCTGCCTTCAATCATTCCCAGCATCAGGGTCTTTTCAAATGAGTCAGTTCTTTGCACCAGGTGGCCAAAATATTGGAACTTCAGCTTCAGCATCAGTCCTTCCAATGAATATTCAAGACTGATTTCCTTTGTGATAGACTGGTTGGATCTCCTTGCAGTCCAAGGGACTCTCAAGAGTCTTTTCCAACACCACAGTTCAAAAGCATCAATTCTTTTGTGCTCAGCTTTCTTTATGGTCTGACTCTCACAATCATACATGACTACTGGAAAAACCGTAACTTTGACTAGACAGACTTTTGTTGGCAAAGTAATGTCTGCTTTTTAATATGCTGTCTAGGTTGGTCATAACTTTTCTTCGAAGGAGCCAATGTCTTTTAATGTCATGGCTGCAGTCACCATCTGCAGTGATTTTGGAGCCCAAGAAAATAAATCTGTTACTGTTTCCATTGTTTTCCCATCTATTTGCCATAAAGTGATGGAACCAGATGCCATGATCTCAATTTCTTTAATGTTGAGTTTTAAGCCAGCTTTTTCACTCTCTTCTTTCACTTTGATCAAGTGGCTCTTTAGTTCCTCTTCACTTTCTGCCATAAGGATGGTGGCATCAGCATATCTGAGGTTATTGATATTTCTCCCTGCAATCTTGATTCTAGCTTGTGCTTCATCCAGTCTGCCATTTGCAAAATGTACTCTGTGTTTAAGGTAAATTAGCAAGGTGAAAATATACTGTCTTGATGTACTACTTTCCCAATTTGGAACAAGTCCATTGTTCCGTGTCCAGTTCTAACTGTTGCTTCTTGGCCCGCATAGAGATTTCTCAGGAGGCAGGTAAGGTGGTCTGGTATTCCCATATCTTTAAGAATTTTCCAGTTTGTTGTGATCAACACAGTCAAAGACTTTAGCATTGTCAATGAAGCAGAAGTAGATATTTTTCTGGAACTATCTTGCTTTTTTGATGATTGAACAGATGTTGGCAATTTGATCTCTGGTTCCTCTGCCTTTCTAAATCCAGCTTGAACATCTGGAATTTCTCAGTTCACATACTATTTAAGCCTCACTTGGAGAATTTTGAGCATTACTTTGCTAGTGTGTGAGATGAGTTGTTTTGTGGTAGTTTGAACATTCTTTCACATTGCCTTTCTTTGGGATTGTAATGAAAACTCTTCCTTTCCAGTCCTGTGGCCACTACTGAGTTTTTCAAATTTGCTGGTATATTGAGTGCAGCTCTTTAACAGCATCATCTTTTAGGATTTGAAATAGCTGAACTGGAATTCCATCACTTGCACTTGTTCATAGTGATGCTTCCTAAAACCCACTTGACTTCATACTCAAGGATGCCAGGCTCTAGATGAGTGACCACACCATCATGGTTATCTGGGTCATTAACATTGTTTTTTGTATAGTTCTTCTGTGTATTCTTGCCACCTCTTCTTAATATCTTCCACTTCTGTTAAGACCATACAATTTCTGTCCTTTATTATGGCCATCTTTGTATGAAACTTTTCCTTGGTATCTCTAATTTTCCTGAAGAGATTTCTAATCTTTTGCATTTTATTATTCTCCTCTATTTCTTTGTATTGATCGCTGACGAAGGCTTTCTTATGTCTCCTTGCTATTCTTTGGAACTCTGCATTCAGATGGGTATATCTTTCCTTTTCTCCTTGCCTTTCACTTCTTTTCTCAGCTATTTGTAAGGCTTCCTCAGACAACTGTTTTGCCTTTTTGCATTTCTTCTTCTGGTGGATGGTTTTGATCACCACCTTCTGTACAACGTTACAAACCTCTGTCCATAGATCTTTAGGCACTCTATCTATCACATCTAATCCCTTGAATATATTTGTCACTTCCCCTGTAAAATTGTAGGAGGTTTGATTCAGGTCATACCTGAATGGCCTAGTGGTTTTCCCTACTTTCTTCTATTTAGGTCTGCATTTGGCAATAAGGAGTTCATGATCTGAGCCACAGTCAGCTCCTGGTCTTGTTTTTGCTGACAGTATAGAGCTTCTCCGTCTTTAGCTACAAAGAATACAGTCAATCTGATTTCGGTGTTTACTGTCTGATGATGTCCATGTGTAGAGTTGTCTCTTGTGTGGTCAGAAGAGGGTATTTGCTATGACCAGTATGTTCTCTTGGCATAGCTCTGTTAGTCTTTGTCCTGCTTCATTTTATACCCCAAGGCCAAAGCTGCCTGTTACTCCAGATATCTCTTGAGTTCTTGCTTTTGCATTCCAGTCCCCTATGATGCAAAGGATATCTTTTTATGGTGTTAGTTACAGAAGGTCTTGTAGGTTCTCACAGAACAGTTCAACTTCAGCTTCTTAGGCATTAGTGGTTGTGGCATATACTTGGATTACTGTGATATTGAATGGTTTGCCTTGGAAACAAACAGAGTTCATTCTGTCATTTTGAGACTGAACCCAAGTACTGAATTTCGGACTCTTTTCATAAGTCAATAAATACACTTTTGCTTGTGTTAGCATGTATATTTTAAAAATACTTTTTAAATGCTAAATATTGTTTGATAAAATGAATAAATAATAAGTAAATATATAACCACTATTATACTTATTCTCACACTTCCTGTACAACAGAATACCACTTTATAATAACATCTTTATTGCCTACTCCAAATGCCAGAGACATGATTTCTCTGTTGCATTTTTGCAATGGAGAGCCATTAGATTTTCTGACTTATTTTTGTTTCAGGTAACATGAAGGTATGGATTTGGAAAGCTTCGCAGTTTGAAGTAACCTCATTACCAGAAATTGTTAAAGGGCAGAAGGATATTTTAATCTAGTAAAGAAAAATCATTTCTGATGTATACTTAACTTCAGTTTCCAGAATTTCAAGCACAGACTGGTGGGAGTAGATGTAACAAACGCTTCTGGAAAGCTAGGAACAAGTGACAAGGCTGAAGTATTGGGTGCATTTCGTAATGGAGACTATATGACTATGATGTATGACACATTTTTTAATTTATTTGCAGTGGCTCAGAGGTAAATGCACAATTCAAGGCTAGTTTTTAACGTGAAACATTGAATTAAAACTTTCCCTGGGGGACTTTAAATAGATGTCTAAGAATAGTAACTCTTAGATCTTTTTTGATGATTTTGCTTGCTTTTAAATGGTTTCAGATGGGGTGGAATTTGTGCATGGGATTTTTCAATTAACACACAGCTTAGGCATATACTTAGTAACATGGATTGTATTAGTAGATGTAAACGAAAGTCATAAGATCTTTGCTATGAAGAGTTAACAATTTAAACTATTTTAACATAACTGATCTTAAACTCAGGATTATTTATATGTTGAATATAAGCAAGAATTAAATTCTTCAATACACTTGAGGGATTTTTTTATGTAGAATCTATATGCTCTTGGGAGGTCAGCGATGCTTATTTTCTCTCCTGCAATGCAAAAGAAAGATTTCTCCCTAAATATTCCTATCCTTTTGCTCTGTTATTCTTCCCTAAGGAGACAAAGGATTGCCCTGTTGGTAGGTGCATTCGCTGGTTTATCTTTCTCTGGTGGGTGGAGATAATCAATCACAAATCAGCATGGGAGAGAATTTAGTTTATAGCTATGTTCTTCTCCTCATGACAAGTGGGAGACAGAGATTCTGGGCTTTCTCCTATGTATTCCAAATACTGCATAAGCCTGGATTAATGTATTTGTATGCATGTGTGGTGTGGAGTGGGGTGTCTGGGTGGTAACAAAAGTGGAAGAAAGATTAAAATGCCCAGTGTTGAATTTATAACTGAAGTCTCCCAATCTAGCATTTATTGGACATAAACTAAGATGTAGGTATCTATCTAAATGTATTTATTTTTTGCCCATCTTGATTGATGTTGTTGTTGTTGCCTAACTAAATGTTATGTAATATATTAGTTGTTGTCTAATTCAGGCAGGAAAAAAAAAAACGTGTCATCATTGGTCATATCAAACCCCATCTGACTTTCTTAAATTTACCCCCACAAAATTTCTGTTCCTCAAGATCAAAATACTTGTAACTTTTTCATATATTCTAATATTTCATAAACTTCTTCCTTTAGACTAATATCCCATTCTACTTTCTCTGGACTTGAAAACAATTATTTATGTTTCAGAAGTGTATACATATCTGCTCTAGGATAAGTCCAGATCTGGTGCCCAAGTTTTTTCTTGAAATATCATGAAAATTGAACCCAAATTTCTGTAAGACAAGGTTCAGTAAAGAACATCCTATAGGCCAAATAGGATCCACCACCATGTTCTATCAATAAAGTTTTATTAGAACATAGCCACAACCATCCATTTATGCATTATCTGTGGCTACTTTTGGGCTTCTCTGGGCTCCTCTGATGATTCAGATGTTAAGACTCCACCAGCAAGGCAGGAGACCTGGTTTGGGAAGACCCCGCTGGAGACGGGAATGACTTAGCCACTCCAGTATTCTTGCCTGGAGAATTCCATGGACAGAGGAGCCTGGCAAGCTAGAGTCCATAGGTTCACAAAGAATCAGATATGACTGAGTGACTAACACAGATGGTTACTTTTATGGTATAATGCTGGAGTTCGGCAGTCATAATAGATACCACATGACCCACAAAGACTGTAATATTTACTATCTGGCTCTTTACTGAGTGTTTATTAATCTCTACTTAAGGCAACGATTGGTTGAAATAAGATAGCAAGGACTCAGTGGAAACAGTGTTTTCTAGTGCACTGGAAGCCCAGCCAGTACCTAGCATGTTGCACTGCCAGTGTGTCATTCATTTGTATTCCCAACCTTGTTCCTATCGGCATTTGAGTATATGAGAGTCTTCTTAAAGGAGATTTATCTAATGATCAAAATCTAGAACAGGCATATTTCTGGAATATTTCTTCAGTTAGTCTCTATCATTATATTTTCCTCCAAAGATTTCCTTTTTCCACTATAGACATGTTTTCCTTTATTTCTTGAGCCTAGCTATAATAGTTAATATAAAATCCCTGTCTGCTAATTCTAATACCTAGATCATCTCAGGTTTAAATAACTGTTGCTTATTTTCTCTTGAAAACTTTTTTGTTGTTGTTTTAAATCTCCTTGTATGCTGAGGACTTGGGACTGCATTCTGGACATTGTGAATGATACTTTGTAGAAGACTCTGAAGAGTATTATTTTATATTTTTAGTAGATAACTTGAGTTAACTCAAACTGACAAATTTATCTTTCCTTGCAAGAGAGGGACAATTAAAACTTCACTTTTATTCTTTTAAGCATACCTTTCAGGTCATCTAGACATTTATCTTCAGCTTTTCTATTCAATGTTTGCTTACCTAGCAAGCTGCAGATTTAGGTATGCTGTCTGTACTAGACATCATAAGAAATGAAGAGCTAATTATTTTCTTTTTTCAACAAATTGACTCTCCTTCATTGACTCCTCTTCTTCCTGCTTTTGTTTGTGCTCTGGTGCCTTCACTGAATAGTCATTGTCTATTTTGTCCAGAAGTTACTGTTATATAAGGAAGGCTGATTTGATTAGAAATAATTGGATATTACCAGAAGTAGAACCATTGAATAGTAGTTCTTAGATGTTTTGTTTTGTTTTCTAGACTCTTTTATAAACATCAAAATTTGCTAAAAATCGTCATTCTTCATCCTTATAATCATTAGCTCAGTTTTACTGTATTCATTTTACAGATTAAAAAAACTGAGGATCATAAATATTAAATAAAAGAAAACTAGCCAAAATTTCATAGGATATAGTATGAAACAGAATTCAAATACAAAGTTGACTGACAGTTATCTTATAATCATGGAACCTCCACACTGATTAGGTTTCTGCCATTCTGGGTCAAGCTAAGCTCTGTAGATAAGGTGCTCTGCTCTGACGTTAGGGCAAATTATTGAGAAACAACATCAACAAAAGTAAATTCAAATTTCCTGAATTAATCTTGTGTTTTTACGATTTTTTTTTGCACTGCTTTCATATTCTTTCATTCTTGTCAGATGATCTTTTCTTAATAAGGGTGATATAGAAGATTCATATTTCCACTGAAGTGCTTCTCCACTGTTTTATCCAAGTCTAACTGCTAAGAATATGAAAAGTTTTATGTTTATTGTTATGCATTAGATGTTAAACCTTCCAAAATATGCTGCGAATGGGATGACTATTAGGATGTTGTCATTCTTTTTTCTGTTAGCAATGAGTTTAGATGAACTTCTACTAGCTCCCTTCAGATGAGGAAGTTGAATTTTCTCTTACATTTAATCCATGTCTTGGTATTTCTGTACTTATTTGCTCATCATACTTCCCTGACTTTTTCTTCTGTCAGACAGATTTGCTGCTCAGTCCACAAGGGCAGATATACAACCCCAAGTGGGCCAATTATGTACTCTCAAGGAACTTGGAACTAGAAAATACTCACAAGAGTTTGAAAACAGTTAGAGCATAGCAGCTAAAGAAGTTTATGGAACTTGGAGTTTCCAAGTGCTGTACTAGTAACTTTTCTTTCTAAAGATTGCTTTAATAACCATACTTTTGACTTTGTAAGTAACTTTAGTTTCTTTATATTACATTTCTCATTATTTTCACAATAAATTCCTTTGTGGCTTGTTACTAACAACCTCCCTTCCCCCCAAAAAAACCATATAATGACCTACTGACGCTGTTACACACACATACATACATATACAGAAAAGAGGCCATTTTGAATTACTTAGATTCAAAATAATGGGAGTTTGAAATTGTTTTCTATATTGTCTTGATTGCCTCAGTTCCCCCAGTTTGTATTCTGGAGATGGAAAGATTAGAACAAATGAAGGAATTAGGAGTTGCCAGATTTAGCAAGTAAAAATGTAAAATCCCTTGTTAAGTTTGAATTTTAGATAAAAAACAAGTGACATTTTGGTATATCCCATGTAACTATGGATAGTAATACTTATACTGAAAATATTAACTTTTGTTACCTGAAATTCAAAGTTGACTAGGTGTTCTGAGTTTTATTGGGCAAATATATACTAGCCAGTATAGCCCATCATGTTTTCAAACCAAAGTAGGATTATTCAGGTAAGAAGAATTGATCATATAATACCTTATCAGCATACTCTTGCCTCCCATGGAATATGTACTGATATATAAAAACTGTGTTTATGAAAAGTTTATGGCTGAAGGGGAAAGATCATTAAACAACACTCTGACTAGATGTCATCAAACCACTCTATCTTTTCCTCCCTAAGAGTTGGGAAAAAAGTTTTCTCTTTCTGTATAATATGATAGTGCAAATAACCCTTCTTNGAATATGTACTGATATATAAAAACTGTGTTTATGAAAAGTTTATGGCTGAAGGGGAAAGATCATTAAACAACACTCTGACTAGATGTCATCAAACCACTCTATCTTTTCCTCCCTAAGAGTTGGGAAAAAAGTTTTCTCTTTCTGTATAATATGATAGTGCAAATAACCCTTCTTTTAGAAGTCCATATCTTCAATCAAGGCTGTTCCATGGAGATAGGGTTATCAAAAAAGTTTTACTATAAAGCAAAAAAGGTCTCTGGAAAGAAATTTATATATATTTGTATACTTCACCTGTTTGCCACTCCAGGGACACACACATATATACACATGGGTGTGCACACTCACACAAACAGAGTTTTAGGAAAGCTTTCCTAATAAGTAAACACTAAAAATGAGTTCAATCAATATAGTCAGAAGGTTAACATACTAGAGATAAGGATGAACAAACAGGTAATATACCAGGGAAAGAGAAACAGAGTAACAATGCAAGGTGATGCTGGGATATTAAGACTATGATGGAACATGACTTAAGATTGGATTCAGCTATTGATTTAAAGAGTAGGTTCAATAAAGTATTTTTGCCTATCATAGGAGAGAATCAGTAGTTTAGGGATTGATGAAAGTTGATACAGCACTCATGGCTCTTTAGTCCCGACTTTATAGACATCTCTATGATGTGTTATTGGAGAAGAAAATGGCAACTCACTCCAGTATTCTTGCCTGGANTGCCTATCATAGGAGAGAATCAGTAGTTTAGGGATTGGGGAAAGTTGATACAGCACTCATGGCTCTTTAGTCCCTACTTTATAGACATCTCTATGATGTGTTATTGGAGAAGAAAATGGCAACTCACTCCAGTATTCTTGCCTGGAGAATCCCAGGGACAGAGCGGCCTGGTGGGCTGCTGTCTCTGGTGTTGCACAGAGTCGGACATGACTGAAGTGACTTAGCAGCAGCAGCATAATGCATTATATGTGGTAAAATTCATGAGATCCTGCAAGGGTCCAGGACTATTAGTCTCAACCTCAAATAAATAGATCTAATATTTACTGACAATATTTTTCTTGGTTAAGCTTGCTTTTTCTAACATACGTGAAGAAGGATTATAAGTGGGGTTCATCCAATTGTCTCAGGAAAGGATGATACTATTTTCTCTTAAGGAGGGAACTCAATGAAGCTTTGTGTTTCCTGCCAGAAGAAACTCCAACATATGGGCAATATATCACTGTTACAAATTTTCTTCAAGCACAGACATGCAAAGGGAAGAAGAGATGAACATTTTTTCTGGACTAAATTTAACATTATGGTTCCTGCAAAATTGACCATAAGTAAGACACATGGAAAGTACTCCAGGATGTAAAATTGAGGGAGAATTTGCTGAGGCATGGCTGTAGATACTGCTTATGCACTGGCATCTTCTTGAAAAATTGGATAAAGATAAAAGCTACAGAAAATTGCAGAGTCTGATGTTTATGATGGCAAGGATTGAATACATTGCCAACATCAGAGTCCCACTCCTAGAAGATTAAAAAGATCTAGGAAAGCATCATCCCTTTGAAATCACCAATGACTGAGAAAATAGTAAAAATGAAAGACAATCAAAGAAAATTTTAGTTCTTACACTTAAAAATGTTTCATACATGCATGTACACATACATGTATGCATGTAAAACTCATGAATAATGTGTTATTTCTTAAGATCATATGGTTTCCTGTTTGTGTATTATCCCATGTAACTCTGCTCCTTAGAAGGAGCTAGCAAGGTTGCAAAGTATCCCCAGGAAAATTTGTTTATAATCTCAAGAAGAGTTTGGCAGTCACAGTTTTTATTTAGGAGAGTAAATATAAACATCCCACTAATATGCTTGTCATTTAAAAACTAGTTTAGAATGTTGGTCCAAGTGGGTTACAGTTTAAAGAATTCTGATGATCAGAAACGGAGAAGGCAATGGCACCCCACTCCAGTACTCTTGCCTGGAAAATCCCATGGATGGAGGAGCCTGGAAGGTTGCAGTCCATGGGGTCGCTGAGGGTTGGACACAACTGAATGATTTCACTTTCACTTTTTACTTTCATGCATTGGAGAAGGAAATGGCAACCCACTCCCAGGGACCGGGAAGCCTGGTGGGCTGCCATCCATGGGGTCGCATAGAGTCGGACACGACTGAAGTGACTTAGCAGCAGCAGCAGCAGATGATCAGAAAATAGGTTGCTTAAACAAACTAGCAATTACAATGAAAAGTAAACACATGCTTTCATATAAAATTTAACCATTTATAAACCAGAGAATTCAAAAAAATTATAAAGCCAAAGAATTGATGATTTTGAACTGTGGTGCTGAAGAAGACTCTTGAGAGCCACTTGGACAGCGAAGAGATCAAACCATTCAATCCTAAAGAAAATCAACCCTGAATATTCATTTGAAGGACTTATGATGAAGCTGAAGCTCAAATACTTTGGTCACCTGATGTGAAGAGTTGACTCACTGGAAAAGACCCTGGTGCTGATAAAGATTGAGGGCAGGAGGAGAAGGGTGCAACAGAGGATGAGATGGTTGGATGGCATCATCAACTCAAGGGACCTGAGTCTGAGCAAACTCTGGGAGATAGTGAAGGACAGAGAAGCCTAGCATGCTGCAGTCCATGGGGTCACAGAGAGTCAGATAAGATTGAGCAATTAAACAACATCAACAACAAAGCAGAGAATTAAGTTTAGTAACTCATTTATATGAAATTTTAGCTCAAAAATATAGTTCAAAATAGTTTTAGTGATTTTTTAAAAATCTGTCTTATGAGGCAGGTAGAACATACATTATCATCTCCATGGCAGAAGAATCTGGGATTTCAGATGGACTGAATAATTCATCCAAAGCTGAACAGTGAAAGGTTATGGGAGGGCTGAGGTGGGGAGAAGGTCAGAGATCAAACTTATCACCCTTCTTGGTTTAGTAGGTTTTACATTTTACTATTCTTGTTTATTCTTTTGATATTGGAATACAATTGGAAGAAAAAAGGTAGAAAGTCTTCATTTATAATACCAAAGGCATAGTGACTCCAGCATCAGTTATATTCAGTTCAGTCCAGTTCAGTCGCTAAGTCGTGTCCGACTGCGACCCCATGAACTGCAGCATGCCAGGCCTCCCTGTCCATCACCAACTCCTGGGGTTTACTCAAACTCACGTCCATCGAGTCAGTGATGCCATCCAGCCATCTCATCCTCTGTCATCCCTTTCTCCTCCTGCCCCCAATCCCTCCCAGCATCAGGGTCTTTTCCAATGAGTCAACTCTTCACATGAGGTGGCCAAAGTACTGGAGTTTCAGCTTTAGCATGAGTCCTTCCAATGAATACTCAGGACTGATCTCCTTTAGAATGGACTGGTTGGATCTCCTTGGAGTCCAAGGGACTCTCAAGAGTCTTCTCCAACACCACAGTTCAAAAGCATCAATTCTTTGATGCTGAGCTTTCTTCACAGTCCAACTCTCATATCCGTACATGACCACTGGAAAAACCATAGCCTTGACTAGACGGACCTTTGTTGACAAAGTAATGTCTCTGCTTTTTAATACGCTATCTAGGTTGGTCATAACTTTCCTTCCAAAGAGTAAGCATCTTTTAATTTCATGGCTGCAATCACCATCTGCAGTGATTTTGGAGCCCAAAAAAATAAAGTCTGACAGTGTGTCCACTGTTTCCCCATCTATTTGCCATGAAGTGATGGGACCAGATGCCATGATCTTGGTTTTCTGAATGTTGAGCTTTAAGCCAACTTTTTCACTCTCCTCTTTCACTTTCATCAAGAGGCTTTTTAGTTCCCCTCTGATATAAAATTCAGAAGGAAGTTTGTCATGGAAGCTCTGAAGAAGAGTAATTGATTCTGCTGAAAGATGTTTATGCCCAAACAGAGGGACAGTGTAATGACTGGAGTTTGGATACTAAATCTTTGATGATATGAATATTTTCAATGAGGAGAAGAATTAAATAAAGTGGAACTTGGATTGCTTTTTAATTGAAACTTGAGAAAGCTGAAGATGTGACAAATTGTTTCACAGGAGTATGAAACCCACAAGTTGCTTAGGGAGTGGAAAACCATACTCATGCTATGACTCTGTAACAGCGCTGACAGGAGATAAAAGTGTGACTGCAGGAATGACAAACTGTTTGTACCTAGACACATGAAACTGGGAATCAAAGTAGCATTTTGGTTTTAAAAAAGTCCACAGAAGGAAGTCAGTCATATGAGGGGGAGCACCCCCTCAGTAGACAGTGTGAGAAACTGGACAACATAATCTCTGAGTTGGAGAGATCTAGGTTTCCATCCTTGGAGAAGGTAATGGCACCCCACTCCAGTAACTCTTGCCTGGAAAATCCCTTGGACGGAGGAGCCTGGTGGGCTGCAGTCCATGGGATTGCAAAGAATCGGACAGGACTGAGCGAGTTCACTTTCATTTTTTACTTTCATGCATTGGAGAAAGAAATGGCAACCCACTCCAGTGTTCTTGCCTGCAGAATCCCAGGGACCGGGAAGCCTGGTGGGCTGCCATCCATGGGGTCGCATAGAGTCGGACACGACTGAAGTGACTTAGCAGCAGCAGGTTTCCATCGTAGCTCCATTATTTGCTAGATGGATGAGATTGGGCATGTGTCAAGACTCCAATTCAGCTGGAAATTCTAACACTAGCTTCACAAACGTTGAGGCAGCTATTACATGAGCACCAGGCTGGGCTCCCTGTGTTATATAGCAACTTCTTACCAGCTATCTATTTTACACATAGTAGTGTATATATGGGGATTCCCAGGTGGCACTAGTGGTAGAGAACCTGCCTGCCAACGCAAAGACATAAGAGACTCGGGTTTGATTCATGGGTTGGGATATACCCTGGAGGAGGGCATGGCAACCCACTCCAGTATCCTTGACTGGAGAATCCCATGGATAGAGAGTCCTGGCAGACTAAAACAGTCTATAGGGTCACACAGAGTCAGACATGACTGAAGCGACTTACAATGCATGCAGGCAGTGTATATATATTGATTCTACTTTCTCCATTTGTCCTACTCTCTCCTTTCCCCACTGTGTCCAGAAGTCCGTTCTCTGTATCCATGTCTCCTTTCCTTCCCTGCAAATAGACTCATCTAGATTCCATATATGTGTAAATATATGATATTTATTTTTCTCTCTCTGACTTACTTCATTCTATAACAGGCTCTAGGTTCATCTATTACACTAGAACTGACTCAAATTCATTCTTTGCTATGGCTGAGTGATACTCCATTGTATATGTGTACTATTTCTCCTTTATTCACTCACCTGTTGATGGAAATCTAGGTTGTTTCCATGTCTTAGCTATTGCAAATAATGCTGCTATGAACATTGAGGGTACATGTGTCTTTTTCATTCATGGTTTTCTCAGGGTATATACCCAGTAGTGGGATTTCTGGGCCATGTGGTAGTTTTATTCCTAGTATTTTCAAAAGAATCTCCATACTGTTCTCCATAGTTGTGGTATCAATTTAATTCCCATCAACAGTGCAAGAGGGTTTCTTGTTCTCCACACCTTCTCCAACATTTATTGTTTGTTTATAGAATTTTTGATGATGTCACTCTGACAGGTGTGAGGTGATGCCTCATTGCAGTTTTGATTTGCATTCCTCTAATAATAATTAGTGATATTTAGCATCTTTTCATGTGTTTATTGGCCACTTGTATCTTCTTTGGAGAAATGTCTATTTAGGTCTTCCGCTCATTTTTTGATTGGACTCTTTGTTTTTCTGATATTGAGTTGCATGAGCTGCTTATATATTTTGAGATTAATCTTCTGTCAGTTGTTTCATTCACAATTATATTCTCCCATTCTAAGGACTGTCTTTTAATATTGTTTATGGTTTTCCTTGGTTTCTCTGGTGACTCAGATGGTAAAGAATCTGCCTTCAATACAGACCATGGGGTCACAACGAGTTGAGCATGACTGAGCAATTAACACACACAATGCTGTGCACAAACTTTTAAATTTAACTAGGTCCCATTGGTTTATTTTTGTTTTCATTTCCATTACTCTAGAAGGTGGGTCAAAGAGGATTATGGTTGTGATTCCCCCCTATTCCTTTAATTAATGAGGTGATTCCCTTTATAATATAATGCTTGGGGACAACAAACTTCTTTCTGACTGTCTGACTAGAATCTTGACACCAAGTGATATATACAGTCATTACCAGAATAAACAATGAGTCTCCCAAACCCAAGATTTCCTCTTATACCTAAGTATTTAAAAAAATAAAAAATAAAAAGTATTCCAGCCTGGCACTTTTTTTTTTTTCCTAACTGAATTATCCATATAATTGCCTCAATTCTTCACATCATGAATGTGAAATATTACCTTGTAATTCTTACATTAAGTTGTCTCATTGCTGAACTAACATTCAAATAGTTCTTAAAGTGTAAGGTAGACAGTGTGGCACTAGCAGGTTAGATTAAAATGCAATTAAAAAAGTAATAATTTTCATTCTGACAGGAGCAGTGTAATAGAGATGGTACCATATGAGAGCATTAATTTTTAAGGGAATTTAAGAAAAAAAATGAAGGACGACTACTTCTCTAGCAATCCTACTGCATTAGTCTTTAACACTTTGCTAAACATTGCTTTAGCTTTCCACTTTAATAGTGGCAAACTCTGAGGTCTGACATGAAATAGGCTATTTCATCTGAGATGGTTTAAGCTGGCCTAAGGAGTGACAGGAGAATATAGCAAGCAGTCAGTGCTAATGACAGTATACCGTTTTTATAGACTAAAGGTCGAGCAATGAATTTCAATTACAGAGTGTCAGGATGCCCAAATGCAGGTACCTGATAACGAGTCAGAAGCTCACAGTTTCTGTAAGGTTTCTGTTGAATTTCAATAAAGCTCTTCATCCTTAGAACAGCCGTTTTTATGCCTTTTTTTTTTTCTTTGCCAGAAGCCAAGAGATGTAATCTTTTCTGAGCAACTCCATCTATAGCACCCTTCAGCCATCATGTTGCAATAGCTAAATGAAGCATGCCTTTCTAACATATGGGCTTCCCCTGTGGCTCATCTTCCAACGTGTTTGGAAGTGACATCGAGAGTAGCATAGATTTTCATCTGCAATGTTTAAATGGAGTTTTCCAAAAATGCATTATTAGCTCAGCAATAGTGAAGGTTCTATGATGACCTGATAAGGCCATTTTCCTGCCAAATATTTGAACAGGTTGGAGGAAAAAAGTAATTGTAAGGGACCACACTACTCACTTGAAATTGAACAAGTGAAGATTTATGCTCAAAAAGCAGTAAATATCACTGATTCTATTAAATTCACTTCTCACATAGCTCAGGGGAATGGTTAGGGAAGGCAAAATGAGAACAATCAATGTATTCCATCTTTTTATGCTGAAATAAATGATAAATGGTTGAATTTACCATCCATTTCCTTTAAATGATATCCATTTAAATAAATGATAAATGGGTTGTGTTTACCATCCGTTTCATTTAATATTTTTTATTATAACATGCCCAAAAGACAACTTCTGATTTTTCTCCTCTAACTTGCTTTACCTGCAGTGGTTCTTAACTTGGTTGTAGGCAGTGCCTTTCAGCTGCTAATGCTAAAAGAACTGGATTCCTTCTTGACCCCCTTTTTTCTCTTATTTCCCACAGACAGCCTAGCAGGAAATCTTTTTTGGCTCTGGCTTCAGAAACAAACAATTTCCCTCAACCTCACTATCACCATTATGGTACCAAGCATGTCATTTAGATGCATGAATTTTATAGTGGCCACCACAGAGTACTCTCTGCTCACTCTTGCCCCACCTTACCTCTGCCTTTTTTTTTCAACATAGCAAATGAAATTACCCTTTGAACATTATATATATATATAATGAACATCATAGGTGTCTACCTACTCCAAAGTATCTGCTTTTCTGGCCAGTGGATAGAGTAATGGTGGTATATTTCGATGCTGCCATGAGTGGGTTCCAGCTCCATATTTCAGTTTTCTTCTTACTCCTCAGGTTGGTTATATTACATTTGAAGGCTTGAATCCCAGTCTTTATCATCTCAGCAACATGACTGATGAAATCTCTGCCCAGTTCCTCAAGCTCCCGCATGTTGTTTCATTTGTTTTTCTTTCCTTGCATTTAAAAGTAAAAGTGAAAGTCGCTCAGGTATTTCTGACTCTTTGCAACCCCATGGACAATACAGTCCATGGAATTCTCTAGGCCAGAATACTGGAGTGGGTAGCCTCTCTCCTCTCCAGAGGACCTTCTCAACTCAGGGATTGAACCCAGCTCTCCCACACTGCAGGCAGATTCTGTACCAGCTGAGCCACAGGGAAGTCCAGGAATACTGGAGTGGGTAGCCTATCCATCCCCGAGCAGATCTTCCCGACCTAGTAACCAAACCAGGGTCTCCTGCATTGCAGGTGGATTTTTTAACACCTGAGTTATCAGTTCAGTTCAGTTCCGAAGCTCAGCTGTGTCCGACTCTTTGCAACCATGAATCAAAGCACGCCAGGCTTCCCTGTCCATCACCAACTCCCGGAGTTCACTCAGACTCATGCCCATCGAGTCAGTNTGTTGCTTCTTGGCCTGCATACAGATTTCTCAAGAGGCAGGCTAGGTGGTCTGGTATTCTCATCTCTTTCAGAATTTTCCATAGTTTATTGTGATCCACACAGTCAAAGGCTTTAGCATAGTCAATAAAGCAGAAATAGATGTTTTTCTGGAACTCTCTTGCTTTTTCCCCTGAGTTATCAGGGAAGCCCAATTGGGCACCTCTTTTTTTTGTTTGTTTGTTTGCTTGTTTTTTTATCTGTTGCTCAGTCATGTCTGACTGTTTGCAACCCCATGTACTGTAGCTCACCAGGCTCCTCTGTCCATAGGTTTCTCCAGGCAAGAACAGTGGAGTGGGTTGCCATTCCCTTTTCCAGAAGATCTTCCTGACTCAGGGATCAAACTCAGGTCTCCTGAATTGCAGGCAGATTCTTTACCATCTGACCCAGGAGTGAAACCCTTGAGCACCTCTGAAACTGGCCAGTTCCTTGGGAAAATATTATACACATAATTTTTATGTCACCTCTTTCTATTTCTCTCCTGTCAAGGATTTTGCTATTTTAACCCTGGTTCATCTGTCAATTCAGGACCCTACTGTTGATTCAGTCAGCAAGACTGAGCTGTCTCTTTGGGTTCCATTTTACCTTGCTGCAAATTGGCATGAAACCTCACGGAAAAGATGGGGTAAATGTGGATCTTATGTTCTAGTATTGTTTTTACTCCAAGATTTCAGCCCCACAAATCCTACCTACAGTGGTTGTTCTCTAACATGTCAGGAAGGTTTGTTTTAAAATTGAATTGTATTCAGCATGTGCAGTTAATTCCAAAGGTATGTTAGTCCAATTCAAGTTACTCCTGTATGGCCAGACCATGACATTCAGTTTTTTTCTTATTTTATTCTCTAGATATTAATACGGAGAAGGCGATGGCACCCCACTCCACTACTCTTGCCTGGAAACTCCCATCNTAAAATTGAATTGTATTCAGCATGTGCAGTTAATTCCAAAGGTATGTTAGTCCAATTCAAGTTACTCCTGTATGGCCAGACCATGACATTCAGTTTTTTTCTTATTTTATTCTCTAGATATTAATACGGAGAAGGCGATGGCACCCCACTCCACTACTCTTGCCTGGAAACTCCCATCGACGGAGGAGCCTGGTAGGCTGCAGTCCATGGGGTCGCTGGGAGTCGGACACGACTGAGCAACTTCACTTTCGCTTTTCACTTTCATGGATTGGAGAAGGAAATGACAATCTACCCCAGTGTTCTTGCTTGGAGAATCCCAGGGATGGGGGAGCCTGGCTGGCTGCTGTCTATGGGGTCTCACAGAGTTGGACACGACTGAAGCGACTTAGCAGCAGCAGCAACAGATATTAATATTTTATGCCTATTTCCGTGGCTTTACTTTTCATGCCCACCCTGTTCTTCCTGCATATCAATTTAGTGGCTATGCTTATCCTAGATGGTAGGGGTCAAATCTGTTTTATAGACTCTCAGTGTTTCTGTGGGTTATACCTTTTCACCTTAATAACTCTAAGTTCAGACCTTTCCATTGTCTTTACAACTCACATCCTAGAATGATTAATGATTTATGAAGACTTATGAGGCTATTGACAACAAAATTGCAAGTTTTTCTCTAACTTCATTAAAAAACAAAAACAAAAAAGTATCCTCAGTGTGTCTCATCTACTAATCTTTCCTTCTTATTTAAGGCCCTCAACATGCCAGTAAGAATGGAAAGTGTTTGAGCATAATATACAGGCCAGGGAGGTTTAAAATATCCACAGTCATGAAATTTTCTGACCTAGTATTTCCAAAAGTAACTGTGTGACTATCTTCCCTGTTAAAACATTTTTCAACAATGTTATTTGCTTTTCAGATAAATACATTATTTACTACACAACAAAGCAAAACCACTGTCTTCATCTCAATGCTGTCCTTCCATTTTATTTTTTTATTCTTTGAAAAGTATCTTCTTAAGAAATTCTGCTTGCTACCTCATCTTTTCAGTACTATCTCAGCAGATTTTAACATCTAGCCCCAACTGGAAATCCAAAAACAAGTTTCAACAATAAACCTCCCATTGTCTAGTCAATTTGCATGCATACATAATTTAATTAGAATATCAATATTTTACATCTCACTATTACTCACATTTCTCCAGGTTTTCAAGTTCTTACAGACAAACTATGATTACCAATATTTTCATAGCATTTATGTTGACTATGTTTCCTATATTGCTTCTTATAAAAAAGGTCAAAGCCCTAGTCTATATTCAAGTAAAACATCTATCTTCAATCTAAACATCTGTTATAAATATTTTCCCTTTCTTTCCAAATTATTACATAACTTTCTCCCTCTGACAATTATTTAGAATTTTCATTTATGATGAGTTTTAATGAGAATTTAATTCATGATGGCTTTTGTGCACCAAAGTATATGTAACAATAAAGAAGTACAAAAATAAATAATTTAAACCCTTGAAATTTCAGAGCACTTGAAAATGTTGTTATGAAACTTGCTACTTAATTTTGTGGATGGTCAAATACAAACAGGGCCCATTATATGCTACTCTGACCTTGTGCAGAAATGAAATAATAATCTTGGGATATTGTACCCAAAGTAATTATTAACTCGTAGCTCTTGCCTTTCCCTTAGTTTCTGCCTGACTTGGTTATTCATATTTTCCTTTGCAATTTGTCTTGCTTCATATCCCCTGGAAACTGGCATTTTGTTCTTTCATTTCCATAATTTCAATCTAGCTTTCACATTCCCCAAAATGCATGCTTGTGAATTGTGTGTTCATATCTATTTTGAACCTTTCAGTGTTTTTACTTTTAAATAATTTCAAAGGGACCATAGGGAACTCTTTTTTTTTCCCTATTTTATATTAAATGTTCTCAGGTAAAGTCAGTCCTTACGCTTACACATTTTCAATGAAAATCTTAGGAATATAGAACATCTGAATACTTGTTTTTTAATGTCAAGTAATTAAAGATTATCAGTTTGGATGGCTATACATATATTTAGAGAACCATAGTAAAATTGGATAAAAAGTTGTATTCTAAATAATATGATATTTCCCTCTGAATTCTGAGAAATAAAGTGGCAGATATAGTTGGAATAACTGGTATTACTTGTATCTGAGACTTGGGAATTTGATTCTCTTTTTGTCCAAGGACTTGCAAAAATATTGTAGCTGAGGTCTCCTTGATATTCTGAACATATTTCTATGCATGTGAGTTGATATATGTTGCTGCTGCTGCTGCTAAGTCGCTTCAGTTGTGTTCGACTCTGTGCGACCCTGTAGATGGCAGCCTATCAGGCTCCTCCGTCCCTGAGATTCTCCAGGCAAGAACACTAGAATGGGTTGTCATTTCTTTCTCCACTGCATGAGAGTGAAAAGTGAAAGTGAAAGTCGCTCAGTCGTGCCCAACCCTTAGCGGCCTCATGGACTGCAGCCCATCAGGCTCCTCCATCCATGGGAGTTTCCAGGCAAGAGTACTGGAGTGGGGTGCCAGTGCGTTCTCTGGAGCTGATATATAAGCCTCCTTAAAAATGGGGGATTTTTGTGAACATATCTATCTGAGAAAGGCTGGAATTTAACAACAAAAAAAAATTGGAAAATTTGTTGGAAACTAATATTTCATTCAAATGAAGATTTCTAGTCTGTGGTGACTGATTGAAAGCTAAAGTGTCTTAAGTAGAACCCTCTGAATAAAATCCTGTAATTAAAATTAGGGAAATCATTTCATCAGGTTCCAGTCAGAATTTACCTACCATTCACGATCATGTTAAGGAGAACTGTCTTGCTTTTTTTTTTTTTCTTTGTTCGTCATTTCCAATCTTAGACCCAGGCAATCTGGTTTCAAATCCCTACTACATACACACACACACACATGAACACATACCACTTATAGATACTTAGACACAGATATGTTCACTGAAAGATTAATTTTAAATGTGAAGCTTAAATTGTTGATATAAACTAACTTTCAACAGTGGGCAAATGGATAAATACATTATGTTTCTTTAGCATGACAAACTATAATGAAACAATACAGAAATACTAAATAAAATTTATATATAACGGTTGTGTTAATGGAAAACATATAAAATTATAGGGTTAAAAATATGTCTCCATGTTTGTTTTAGTAATGTTCTCTTTGGACTCAGATGATCTAGCGCAGAGGAGGGACATGGCCTCATTACCACTGGACAGTGATGAATGCCCTGACTCTCCGCTAGGCCTCCTGTGATACCACCCCAGCTGGGAGACAGGGGCTCCTCATTACTATTACTTTGGAAGTCTAGGCGCCCACACCATCTCAATGACTACAGAGGTGTATCATTATTGCTAGACAGAGATGGAAATGCAGGCAACATTCTCAGCCTTCCCTGTCACTACCAGCAGAAGGGCTGGGGTAACCTCTTGTATTTCAGCTTAGCAAAAGTGGAATTCTAGGCTTTCCACTTTATCAGGGGAGGGTGGAGGTAGACCCACAGTGGTGTGTACATGTGTCTGTATGTGATGTTAGATTGTAGCAGTAAACCAGTTAACTTTTCTCTACTGCTTGTTTGTCCCCTTCCTGGTTCATTGGCTAGAAGGAATGAGATTTCACTGGATCTTTTTTCTTTCTTTTTATTTTCAGGGGAATGGAGTGGGGTCAGGTCTATGCACTGTCATTTCCAAGATACTCAGATCTTCAGCCTCATTCCAGGGATTATGAGGCAAAAATAAAACCCACCACCATATCATCCCTTAAGACTTAAACTCCCTTGCCTGTTTGTGTTCTTTCCACATTACAGAATATTTTAATACTTGTTTTGCATACAATACAGAGGTCTTTGTTTACATTCAGTGAAAGAAATAGAGAAAAAGATGCATTCATCTATCTTACTAGAATCAGAAGGTCAGATATTTTGTATTTACGTTTGGAATACCCAGATACCACGCTGTCCTACTAACCCAGAGTTGTCAGGGTCAGTACCTGACAACTCTCATGTGATTACTTTTGTCCTTGTAGAGTATTTCTGTCTATGGCAGGCATTTCTTGCTTCACCTAGACTAGGAGCTCATTCTCAGGAATGGAAAGTGCATAGCTCTCTTCTTACCTCTGATGGGTTTAGTCTCTCTAGAATTTATACCTTCAAAGTTTTTTTTTTTTTCCTTTCTATCACACTTCAGCAGTCCTGTATATAATTTTTATTTTGCCTGGGATTTACTATTTTTAACTATATGAATGAATAAAGATCTTTCATATCCTTCCACATATTAACAGACAGAGGGAATATTTTCAGGTAATTTGATTTGGAAGACAGAGATATTTAACAGTTTATGCTTGAATGAGGTTATGGTTGTATGCCTGTCTGTTGGTTTTTAGTTTGTGCTCCAGACACATTTCCTCATGTCTCAGCTCTCAGAATTGCAAACCTGAATCCATTAGTTACTTTCTAAATTGCAAAAGTTTGGTAATCTTTAAAACATTTTTGTTTAAAATAATGCCAAGTATTAACACAATTTATAAATTTTCATAAATTACAGAAGCATGTTTTATGCCTAAATGTAAAGACATGATTCAATAAAATTACTGATTACCAAAATCAGCCAGATAATGCATTTCAATGAGATATATTGACAATTATATATAAGCCTTGTTAGTCAAACCAACACAATTCAATAGCTTCTCAATTTCTTTTCTATCATCAGTTAGAAAATAAATTTCTAACTGATGATAGGTATTAATTTCTGGGTGAGATGATTAGATAGCATGAAATGCTGGTTAAAACAAAGATAATAAGAGTGACTGAGAGGTCAAATATTCTCATGAATTACATTATCAAAATATCAGATAACTCAAAAGAGACATTAGGATATTTACATTTTCCCCTATAAGGCAATAGGATAGTTTATAAAAACTATTTCTGAAGACTACCAGTTTAAAGTTGAATCTTGTAGAAGATTCTGAAAAGACCTCTTCAACTTTCTCAAAAAATACTTGATAAAATTCTAGGGAAAAAAGCCAACAAACTTTAGAACATAATACTATATACACAGCTGACAGCAGCCTATCCCTAAATGTGAGATAGTTTTCTATACATTGTAAAGACAATGCAGACTAAACAAAAATAAAACTATGAACAGTAAAGTTCCTCTCTCTACATTTTGTCAGATCCTTTAATATTCAACCAACAGTTACTTATTGCCTAAAGAATATGCAGTACTTGCAAATAAACTATGATGTGAAGTAGATATTACAAGTTCAGTGTATCAGCTACAGTGTGGGGCTGAAGTTTTCTCCCCAGTTAGTTCCCAAGAGCAAGCAAAAACCAGGCAATCTGCTTCCTAAGTCTATTGATAAAAAAAATTATTCATCTAGCTGTTTCTATCTTCATTCAACAGGAGTAAATCAAAGGATGAAACCTAACAAACAAAATCTGAATGAAAATAAGAGAAAAGGAAATTGACACTCTGAAGACAAGTATAACTTTATAATTGATATACTGGGAACCAAATAATATTTGAGGAATATGTTCTTCACTTTGGGTAGGATGCAAGAAGATAATATCATAAAACTATTATAAAACATCATAAAGAAAGAATGGTGGAGAAGAAAAGTTTAGATCATTCAGATTAAAACAAGTAAAAATTAATGATGCCTGAGCGATGTCTGCTCAGCTTCTCCTGAAATATCCATGTGATACAGATGAACAAATGTGCATGAACCCATACCAGAAGTTAAGATTGCCAATCACTATAACAATTTTCTAATCAACAAATTACTAAAAAAGGCCTTGAGAGATCATAATGGACTCAAGAAGCAAAATGGTTAAAGATTTGTATATACTCCACTGTGTACTTAAAACCTAGAAGCTTAAAAGTTTCTAATTTGAGACAGGAAACCATTGCCCAATGGGCAGGATTTGCTCTCCAGGACAAGCACCTCATTTTTTACACACATCCCTCTTGATTTCTGAAATGTGAAGGGGAAGGTAGGATGTGCCTGAGACATGAATTCACTGAGAATGGTGACGGTGCACTCTGGGAGTTTTAGTTTTTTGAGCATAGTCTGAATAAGAAAAATATTCCAGATGGATTCACACTATCCTTGGTACACAGTCAATGGATCACACGAAGGTAAGAGAAAAAAAGCTGTATTTAAGCATGACTAGATACTCAGAAAATGGACTATATTTTGTGCTTACAAAAATTTTACCAGAGACCTAGCATGACCTGAGAGAAAGCTGGGTCTCTCCACCAAGTTGGCTTACAGGATTGTCACATGAGTAACAAGGTATGGAAGGGTAGGGGGGTGAGGGATACGGTGAGATTTCTGAAATAGAAATCAAAGGAGTCCTTGGATTCACAAAAGCCACATTTTTAAGGAAATTTACTATATGATAAGGAATAAATGGTGGAAATAAGTTATTTCCATAGAGCATGAAAATAGTATTTCAATACTGAAATATTAGTGTGTACAGGAAACTACTGGAGCATAAATGCCTTGACTTTATCTGAAAACAGCACTGAAACCAATTAAATATGTTACCTCTAAATTATTTCCTGTGGAAATCTATACTAAAGCAATTCACAAGCAAACCATTTTATTACAATCCTGTCACATGAAATTGGACCTATGGAATATAAAAATTCACATAATAATATTCATTCAGCATATAGGTATTGATTATTTTAGTCTAGGTCAGACAGTGTTAGATGCTGATGAATCAACAGTGAACACTATGAGAGTCAGAAGCCTGAATTTATCACCTGGCTTGGCCATTTCCTCTACCATTGTGACTAAGAAGAAATTAATTACTATCTCTTTTAAATAATTTAGTGTTTAGTTCCTCATTTAAACATTTTAAATAATTTAGTCTTAGTTCTTCATTACAAAATAGAGGTGGTTTTATTTATATTATTTCACTGACACTCTATTTAATTATATATCTATATTTGTATATGTCTAGGTATGGTTATACATATATATGATTATCTGTATTGCATGAATATTCATGACTGTGCCTCATTAGCCATATATGTGTGTGTGACTATATAATTATTTGTAAAATAGATATATATGTATATACACACTTATATTACATATTCCATATACATGTGGATGGATGACGTGTATGTACATGCATATATATGTACTTGTGTGCATCTACACAGGAGAAAGAAAGGGAGAAAATTTAGAATTGCATTCAGCATGTTTAAGTAGTATATCATGGAAGTTTGTAAGAATTGTTATCACCATTAAAAATTTCACTAGCTTAAAGGATGAATAGGATATATAAATACACGTTTGAAATTTAATGGGTAGACATTATTGTGGGAGATCAGAGTGTGTCACTTTTTTGGGGAAATATGAGATAGTACCCTAGGATTGGAGATATTTTAGTTTAGTACTGGTTATTTATATTTTTTTCTAAATGGGAAAGAAGAATAAATATATTTTAAAATAAATAGTGGAAGAATTCAGCTGTGAAGACGTCTGGACCTGGGCTTTTGTTTGCTGGAAGATTTCTGATTACAGTTTCAATTTGCGTGCTTGTGACGGGTCTGTTAAGATTTTCTATTTCTTCCTGGTTTAGTTTTGGAAAGTTGTACTTGTCTAAGAATTTGTCCATTTCTTCCATGTTGTCCATTTTATTGGCATATAATTGCTGATAGTAGTCTCTTATGATCCTTTGTATTTCTGTATTGTCTGTTGTGATCTCTTCATTTTCATTTCTAATTTTATTGATTTGATTTTTCAACCTTTGTTTCTTGATGAGTCTGACTAATGGTTTGTCAAATTTATTTATCCTTTCAAAGNATTTGTCCATTTCTTCCATGTTGTCCATTTTATTGGCATATAATTGCTGATAGTAGTCTCTTATGATCCTTTGTATTTCTGTATTGTCTGTTGTGATCTCTTCATTTTCATTTCTAATTTTATTGATTTGATTTTTCAACCTTTGTTTCTTGATGAGTCTGACTAATGGTTTGTCAAATTTATTTATCCTTTCAAAGAACCAGCTTTTGGTTTTGTTGATTTTTGCTATGATCTCTTTCGTTTCTTTTGCATTTAATTCTGCCAGAATTTTAAAGATTTCTTTCCATCTACTAACCCTGGAGTTCTCCATTTCTTCCTTTTCTAGTTGCTTCAGGTGTAGAGTTAGGTTATTTATTTGACTTTTTTCTTGNCCCTGTTTGCGAGATAGCAAAAGAGACACAGATATATAAAATAGTCTTTTGGACTCTGTAGGAGAGGGAGAGGGTAGGATGATTTGGGAGAATGGCTTTGAAACATGTATAATATCATATAAGAAATGAATCACCAGGCTAGGTTCAATGCAGGATACAGGATGCTTGGAGCTAGTGCACTGGGACAACTCAGAGGGATGGTATGGGGAGGGAAGTGGGAGGAGGGTTCAGGATTGGGAACACATGTACACCCATGGCAGTGTACACCCATGTTGATGTATGGCAAAAACAATACAATATGGTAAAGTAAAATAATAATAATAATAAATTAAATATGAAAAAAATTTTAAAATAAATATATAGTGGATATGGAATATTCAAGAAAGTGTTAAGCTTAGTAGGACACATGATAAGGCATCTAGGAGAGAAGTGCTGGACTTGGGCCTATGGTGGGATATTAGTGGAAAATTGTAAGTGGTATGTTACTTTTGAAGTAACTTGAGGTTTCTTATTCTATTCTGCAATGTAATTAGTGAATTTCATCAGTCAAATATCAGTTTTCAGTGATTAATCATATTGTCAAATTGATTTGATACCGATATTCTTACCTGGAAACAAATTCATGCCAAATTCTAAAAGATAACCTTAACATTTCTTATTCTCTTAAGATTATTAGAACCATAAAAATTTGTATATGGAAAGATCTTTGAAATTCAAATATAGCCAGAATGTCTTCCTCAATGCCAGAGAACATGTTGCAATTATATTTTTATTTTCAACATCTTTAAACAATGTAATATTATTTTATTGAATATATGTTGAATGAACTACTAAAAGTATCAAGAACTTCCTGTTGACAAGCACTGATCTAATATTTTACTTGGATTATTTCAATAATTTAAGAGAGAAATAGAGGTGTTAAAACAAATAATTGATTTGTTAATCTTCACAGAGTGTATGCTTTTATATACAAGCACAATGAATGAATGATAAATGGAGAAATCTAGGACTCTTAAGGAAAAAATAGCTGAATCACAAATTTCCACAGCACCAAGAGCTGGGCTGGGCCCAATTCTGAACTGGTTGTTTTCCAAAAGAAGATTCTTTAACATCTCTAGTATGAATCCTATATATGGATTTTTTTTTTCCTGTTTGAGATATATTTTCAGTTCAATGGTAGATTTTCAAAATCAATAAAACAATTTCTCTTCTTTTTCCTTACTCTTTCATGTTCCCATTACCAACCCTCAGAAGTGGATTACCGGCTCTTATCACTATTTAGGGGTTTCCAGGTGGCGAGGCGATAGTGGTGTTAAGAACCTGCTTGCCAATGCAGGAGACATAAGAGACAACGGTTTAATCCCTGGATCTAGAAGATCCCCTGGAAGAGGGCAAGGCAACCCACTCCGATATTCTTGCCTGGAGAATTCTGTGGCCAGGGGAGCCTGGCGCACTACAGTTCATAGGGTCACAGAGAGTCGGACATGACTGAAGCAACTTGGCGCACGTGCATCACTATTTAATATTTGTGCCAGCTGTCCCAGACTGCAGTGCTTTTGTCGTTGTGCCCCTTTCTTTGGGGGAGCACTGGGTAGTGAGAAGTGCCCCCTTCTGGGGGCAGCTGGGACAGACAACATGATAAATGTGAGATGCTGAAGAAGTGCACTCAGATCACCAAGAAAATGGACTGCAGGTTATTTGAGGACTTTCTAGTCTTCATTCATTTCCCAAGCTGACAAAACAGTATTTGAATCGTAGTTTTTCTTCCCCTCATCCATCTTCTTCCTCACTTGTTCTTCCTCTTTCTTGAATTCATCAGACATTTGTACATTCCTGCCACAAGTCAGAGCTGTGTTAGATATGGGGGAGTGGTGGTGATAAGTATGCTATCTATAATGGACTGAGTGGACACAGAAATAAGAGTCAATTTCTCTGAAACCATGTAATAAATTCAATAACACAGGGGCTTTCAAAACCTTTTTACCTTGAGATCCTGTTAATGTCCCATGATATCACATATCCTAAACTCTGAGGCACTGCTATTACATCATCCACTGAATTCATACTTTGAAATCTTTGCATTTTACCTAATCACCATTATTCTTCTTCGCTGTCCAAAAAAAAAAACATACACACAAAAAACAGATATTGTTTTTGTGTGGCCATCAGGTAGATTAGTGGGAGTTTTAGAACAGAATGGTACTTCTTTCCTCCTGAATTTTAAAGTCCCAGTTCAAGTTTTTACTGTTCTCTGATGAGCAAGGTTATACAGTGCTAATGGATAATAATACATTAAGTCAATATGTGGTTAAGACGTGATATGGAAGAGGTGACATAGAACATGAAGGATAACTTATTTTTATGTGTGTCTTTGGGCTGGTCAGGAAAGTCCTCCGGATCTCTAATTTTTTCATCTGTAAAATCAGAGTGGATAATGATTTTTTTTTCTCTCTCTCTCATGGACTTTAATTCCTAAAAGTTTTTCAAAGCATGATTACTCATTGCATCCCCAGCATTAAACATGGTGATTTCTATAGCATATATGCTTTTAAAATTAGGTTTAATTAGTGAGTGGAGAAATACTTTGAAAAGTATAAAAAGTTGTATAGTACATGCATAAAAATATCGCTTATTTACTTAGAGTTCATGTATTTAAGGTTATTTGAAACAACAGGAAAATATGGCTTTTCATACTTTCCTTTTCAGCCTGGTAAAATGGATATTAAATTGGTTCAAGGGTAAGAATGCTATTATGCAATGAGAATTGAAGCTCTGGGATCTGATATTCATGCATGGAGGTTTCTCACACTAGCCAGGGGCATGGCACCTTCATGCATCAAAATAATGGAACAATGCTGACAATAATGAAGATGAATGGCTTGACTTTAGGCATTGATAGACTTGTATTTTCAACTGTAAAAATGTAGGTGATCCAAAGCATAAGCTAATGCTGCCTGAAAATTGTCCAATAATTACATATCTAAGTATATAGGAAATGACTGTATATTCTCATTCAGTTACACTTAATGTTCTAAAATGTTTTCCAAATAAGTTGCAGGTACCTGGTGTTGTATCAGTAATTAACTGCACAAGAGAAACTTTGATGTTCACTTTTCATTTCTGACTTACTTTTTGGGCTCTGTAAAAACTGTTTCTGTTCATGAGCACCATTCGATAATCAACTGATTTTCATCATTAAATATTTGAAGCTTAGGAAAAATTAAGCTTATCAACTCTTAGGTGTCTAAAGAGGGATAGGATATTAGCCTGTATTATTTAAAGACATCTGTAGGGCCAAAGTGGCATAGGTAGTAAGAATACAAATGTTCTTTATTCTTGTCTTAGCTGAACAGTCTTCTAAACAATTAATGAATAAATCATTACATCATTTACTTACTTTTGAAAGGTAGTATATATTCAATGTCTAACGTGAAAAATATAGACAAAGAGAAAATTGCGATGCAAAAATCTATATCCCACCACTCCCCAGTAATCTACCAACACAATATTGGTATACACTTCTGGTTTTCTTTTTTCCTAATTATATGTGTGTGTGTGTTGGGAGGAGAGCTAGAAAATGGGAGAGATTGTATTTAAAGTGTTTTTTTTTTCCAAAAATTGTTTATGCACTTAAGAATATGACCTGCACATTTTTCATGCCATCATATCATTTTGAAAAATATTTCAGTGTCCCTATGCTACATAATTATGTGCATACACCTGCATTTTTTCATATTTAGGTCTTCCACACATTTTTGTTAATATACATAACCATGGTAAACACTTCAGTCATCCTAAGACTGAATTTATTAAGATACAAAAGTCAAGTGAGCAATTTACTGTGATTTCCAACAGGAGATATAGTTGAAAGCTAATTAGATAAAGAAGGTAACCAAACTACATTACTGCTTTGATTTTCCTTAGAACATCTTAGAAAGCTCTCAGATCTGTTCACTCATTTCCATGAGCAAAAACTTTCATCAGCTGTATCAGCTGCCAACTTTTAATGTCTCGGCTATTTCACCAAGTTCCAAACTGGCTTTCTTATATACACCTCCTGGACTCCTCCCTACAGAATAACCAGAACATGAAAAAGAAAGAAAGAAAGAAAAAAAATTAAACATCTAATGAAGTCACCACCTTGGTTTCAACTCATTTTCTTATGCTTATTAAATAATTTTAGGATAAATACTGAACTCTTGTCAGGCTTCACGAGGTTCCATGAGTTCTGATCTTGTTCATCCCTCTTGCCCTGTCCTCACCACACAACTATCTATTCTTGCTCTTTCAACTCCAATCGTGCCAGCCTTCATTCAGTTCTGTTTTTATTAGTTTCTTTTCTAATATATGTGATTCTTACTTATCTTTCAAAGCCACTTTAAATTTTTCTTCCAGAAGAAGAGAAGTCTTTCCTGATTCACAGTCCAGATCAGTCCTTAGGGTATTCATCACTTGTGAAATATTTTTACTGATGAAATTTATCCCGTACAACTTTGGATTATCATTTGTTTCTGTGTTGTTATTTGATTAAATACTACCACTCCAGTGAGAGTGTAAGTTCAGTTCAGTTCAGTTCAGTTGCTCAGTCGTGTCTGACTTTTTGCGACCTCATGAACCACAGCACACCAGGCCTCCCTGTCTATCACCAACTCCCAGAGTCCACCCAAACCCATGTCCATTGAGTCAGTGATGCCATCCAACCATCTCATCCTCTGTTGTCCCCTTCTCTTCCTGCCCTCATCTTTCCCAGCATCATGGTCTTTTCCAATGGGTCAACTCTTCACATGAGGTGGCCAAAGTATTGGAGTTTCAGAATTAGCATGAGTCCTTCCAATGAATACCCAGGACTGATCTCCTTTAGAATGGACTGGTTGGATCTCCTTGCAGTCCAAGAGGCTCACAAGTCTTCTCCAACACCACAGTTCAAAAGCATCAATTCTTCGGTGTTCAGCTTTCTTTATACTCCAACTCTTACATCTATACATGACCACTGGATAAACTATAGCCTTGACTAGATGGACCTTTGTTGACAAAGTAATGTCTATGCTTTTTAATATGCTGTCTAGTTTGGCCATAACTTTAAATACTAAGACATTACTGTATCAACAATGCAAAACATATACTATCAATGAGTGAGGTTATTTTATTCCAACACTGTTTCCTACTGGTAGAATAGAGAGATAGGTAGATAGATAGGAATTTCCTTTATTTTCTAAGCACATTTCTACTGAAAGTTATCAATTCATTGGCATTGCCATCTCAATAAAGGATAAAAGGATACAGAGTATTTAAATGTAAAATGTTGAAATAAAAGGCCACATAATCTTAATTTATGAAAGCTCTTGATTTCATTGAACAGAGCACTGAGCTTGGAATAAAAAGTTGTGGCTGTAGGTTTATCACTCATGAGTTGTGTGGTTTGGGACAAGTCACCATCTAATTTAGAATCCCTGGCCTGGGAAGGGAGAAGCAGGAGAAGAAACTGGTATTTCTGGATAAAGTCCTGCATAAAATGTCTGTGTATGCTAAGTCACTTCAGTCGTGTTCAACTCTTTGTGACCCTATGGACTGTAGCCTGCCAAGCTCCTTTCTTCATGGGATTCTCCGGGCAAGAATACTGGAGTGGGTTGCATGATCTCCTTCAGGGGATCTTCCCAACCCAGGGATTGAACCCACGTCTCTTATGTCTCCTGCATTGGCAGTCAGGTTCTTTACCACTCACAGGAGCCACCTGTGAAGCTCCCCCTAAATATGACAAATACTCCCAAATGCTCTACATTTCCTCAACCATTTTATTGAGAATTATCCTTCCAACACCCTGACCAGTAACATTCTCATCATTTTACAAATAAGAATCTGCAAGTCAGTGGAGGTTGGCTACAATCTCCAAAGTTATATGGAAAATAAGTGATAAAACTAGGTTAAAATTATGTGTATATGACCTCAAAGCAGATGCTCCTTTTAATCATAAAACATGTGGCCCTAGTTGGAAATAAGGATTTCTTTCTCACCAAATAGTTTTGAGACTTGAAAGAGATTGTATATGCGGTCACAAGAATGCTTGGCTATTAGTAGGTAATTAATCCACATTCGATGAGTAAAACTGAATATATAATCCATGGAATAACTTTTGTGTAATAAACACAAATTACCATACCTCACTCTCCCTACACAGAAGCTTTATTCATCACAGAGAAGTTCTGCAAAGATAGATCAGTTTCTGCCTCTGTAACGCTCATAAAAAGTATTTTACATCTTTCTATAAGAACATTTGGTTAGAAGACTGAATCACTGAATACATATAGGGTAATTTTGGGGAAAAAAACCCTAGCCTATAGAAGACATTGTTTCACACAACTAGTAATTAAGATCTACTAGCTGTTGAGAGGCAGTAACCTAGAAATACATTGGCTCTGTGTATCACAAAAGCAACATTTTATGATTGTTCATAAAAATATACATAGGCTTAGAAGGTCTGGTTATTAAATGAATAAATAATTTGGGAAGTGCACCAAAAAATAACAGTTTGAATAATAAACAAGAGTTGTTTGGGTATTTCAATGATTTACTTATAATGGCAGCAGTTTAAATTAGATACTGTGATATTCATAATCATTGTATAAACCCTAGTTGAGTATTTTAGCTCTGTGCACTTAATACACCATGCATTTTCAATGTAAGCCAATTTGTCTAATAAAATGATGAAAAAATATACCAGTTCAATGAAGCAGCTTTATAAAGACTGTAATTTAAAGACAGAGTATTAAGCAATCATTTCCTGCTGTTTCCTGCCTGCATATTAAGCAGTGTACACACAAACCTAGCAATTCTGATGCTTCAGAACAGTTCTAAAAAGTTAAAATCAAACTGAAGATTCTTTTATCCAAACAATACTCTCCAGGTACAAAATTCAGAACAATACAAAAGTCTAATTTGCATCTCTCATAATCAGACATGCATTCAAAAGTGCAATTAACCTGAAATTGCATTCAACCTGAACAGTTAAGAGTTTGTTAATATGTTGAGTTCGAGATTTTCCTTTTTTTAAATTTTTTAAAAATGTCTTCTGTTACTATGAAAAAACTTTAGTTATATTGCTTCATATTTTTTCCAAATTGTAATTTGGATCTGAGCCCAAGAACTTTAATGGCTGTCTTCCGATACCAGGCCGCCTTTGTGAGTGTGTCAGACAATGGGAGGAAATCAATTTGTCCTGAAAAGATTATTTGCATAAATAGATGACTTTTCTCTGAGTATGACTTACTATAAAGAACTTGTGAAATATCACTAAAGGGTTATAAGGGTATCAAAGGGATAAAAAATCAGCAAAACAAAGTCTGTGTTCTCCAAGCCTGAAATAACTTACATCTGCATTGGATTTCATTCTAATTTTACTTCTAAACCCCTCAGATTAAGTTTCCGTTGTCTTAGCTTTCATGACGTCTCCAAAACACTGGTGAAAGAGCATGGGCAAGGCAACTCAAATAAAATGGGAACAAATTAAATACTGAAAACTCAAGCTGAATAGGATGCAACTGTGTTATTAAATCTCCTACACATAATTACATGTTATGCATTAGCTTAGGAAGCAAATGAATGACCATTTATAATTATGTTCAGAATCACTTTAAATTTAGGTCTATGTTTAAGAGACTAGTAGTGCATTTAGACAGGAAGGCAATGGAATGTGTCTCTGGTCATTGAGGACAGCTCTCTGATTTTATAATAGTGAGTGAAATGTGCCCAGAGAAATTTATAGCATTCTTCTTCAATATAATTTAGTTCAACAAATGTTTATGAGCACCATACATATTCTGGGAATAGAAGGCAATGGCACCCCACTCCAGTACTCTTGCCTGGAAAGTCCCATGGGCGGAGGTGCCTGGTAGGCTGCAGTCCATGGGGTTGCTAAGAGTCAGACATGACTGAGCGACTTCACTTTCACTTTTACGCATTGGAGAAGGAAATGGTAACCCACTCCAGTGTTCTTGCCTGGAGAATCCCAGGGACTGGGGAGTCTGGTGGGCTGCCATCTCTGGGGTCGCACAGAGTTGGACAGGACTGAAGCGACTTAGCAGCAGCATATCTTTTAATAAGGAAGTTTCTCTTCCCTAAGGATGCCTGCAAACTAATGGAGGAGTCCTAGATGGCTGAAAATCAAATTATCACACACCTTTCTCTCAGGCCAATGTTCTGTTCACTATATCAAGTTAAGCCTAACACATATATCTAAGGAAGCCCCACTTGCAATGTCAAACACAGTTTGAAAAGACTGAAAACAGACGTACTTTCCAAATACTCTCTGTGTGGATGCTTCTTGAATTGTAGTTTTCTGTAACGGTGAGTGATAATTTGAAAGTGATTGCCTTCATATGCAAATGCGTAGTATAAATGTGCAAATAAATTTTAAAACATTCCAAGTTTACAACAATTAAAAATGGAGTGTGGAAGAGTACATTATGTGAATAAATGTGGTAAAGTAGNGTATGACTTACTATAAAGAACTTGTGAAATATCACTAAAGGGTTATAAGGGTATCAAAGGGATAAAAAATCAGCAAAACAAAGTCTGTGTTCTCCAAGCCTGAAATAACTTACATCTGCATTGGATTTCATTCTAATTTTACTTCTAAACCCCTCAGATTAAGTTTCCGTTGTCTTAGCTTTCATGACGTCTCCAAAACACTGGTGAAAGAGCATGGGCAAGGCAACTCAAATAAAATGGGAACAAATTAAATACTGAAAACTCAAGCTGAATAGGATGCAACTGTGTTATTAAATCTCCTACACATAATTACATGTTATGCATTAGCTTAGGAAGCAAATGAATGACCATTTATAATTATGTTCAGAATCACTTTAAATTTAGGTCTATGTTTAAGAGACTAGTAGTGCATTTAGACAGGAAGGCAATGGAATGTGTCTCTGGTCATTGAGGACAGCTCTCTGATTTTATAATAGTGAGTGAAATGTGCCCAGAGAAATTTATAGCATTCTTCTTCAATATAATTTAGTTCAACAAATGTTTATGAGCACCATACATATTCTGGGAATAGAAGGCAATGGCACCCCACTCCAGTACTCTTGCCTGGAAAGTCCCATGGGCGGAGGTGCCTGGTAGGCTGCAGTCCATGGGGTTGCTAAGAGTCAGACATGACTGAGCGACTTCACTTTCACTTTTACGCATTGGAGAAGGAAATGGTAACCCACTCCAGTGTTCTTGCCTGGAGAATCCCAGGGACTGGGGAGTCTGGTGGGCTGCCATCTCTGGGGTCGCACAGAGTTGGACAGGACTGAAGCGACTTAGCAGCAGCATATCTTTTAATAAGGAAGTTTCTCTTCCCTAAGGATGCCTGCAAACTAATGGAGGAGTCCTAGATGGCTGAAAATCAAATTATCACACACCTTTCTCTCAGGCCAATGTTCTGTTCACTATATCAAGTTAAGCCTAACACATATATCTAAGGAAGCCCCACTTGCAATGTCAAACACAGTTTGAAAAGACTGAAAACAGACGTACTTTCCAAATACTCTCTGTGTGGATGCTTCTTGAATTGTAGTTTTCTGTAACGGTGAGTGATAATTTGAAAGTGATTGCCTTCATATGCAAATGCGTAGTATAAATGTGCAAATAAATTTTAAAACATTCCAAGTTTACAACAATTAAAAATGGAGTGTGGAAGAGTACATTATGTGAATAAATGTGGTAAAGTAGATATCCTTTGTCTAAGAGGTACACGAAGTGTACAAAGAAATTTGCGTTGTTCCCGTCAATAATCCATAAAAATAAATTATTGATAAAAAGTTCCATAAAGATATTTCAACTATTAACACAATGCTCAGTGTATGGTAGGTACTCAAGTATTTGTTTAAAGTAAGAATAGGACTAGTTTTAGGACAGGTGAACTATTCTAATATTCTCTTCACCCACAAAACTTATTATCAGATTGAGGACTTAGTATTTCTGAACCCCATGTGTAGTAGACAAGAAGAAATTAGAAGTATCACATTGAACCAGCTGTCACAAGAGGGTACCTCTTGATAATTCCTATAACTGAACAGGAATATGAGAGCAGGTCCCAGGAAACCACACATGAGAGACAGTAGTGGAGTAATGGAGTCATGGCTTCCCAACAGCCTTGCTCGGAAAATCTCAGCTCTATTGTCCCTTTGCCCTCACACCCTATTCAAGCAGGAAGGTCATCAGAATCTCTCCTATCAGAAGTTTTTGACAGATGGCATATGCAGCGTTCATTTCACTCAGGATTTGCATACATTGTCTATTTAATAGCAGTTCCTGTGTCCACAGAATCTGCAGTAGCACAGATGAACGACAGTGGCTGGAGCAATAGGAAAACCATTATAAATGTCATTTGGTTGAAAATGTTTCTCATGTTAAAGAATGAATTTTGAGTAGTAGCTGGCAAAGAAAATGAGATCACTGCAATTGTTTATATATTTAGTTTGCTTCAACCCAGGTCCCTGGAAGCCTCCCATATATTTTTGAAAGGAGAAGTAATAACATCAGGCAGAGAAACAGAACGAGATGGTGAGGAGAGGGAGAATAAGCAGGGGTAGAGAGCAAAGAGGAGAGAAAATATAACACCACCGCAATAAGCCAGGAAGCTATTTGAGGGCAAGGACTCCTTTCTGTTCATTGCTGTATCTGGAAATCCTAGGACATAGCCTCATAACTGTTCTTTAAACATTGGTTGACTCACTTTCAATGCTGAAAGTGAAGTCGCTCAGTTGTGTCCGACTCTTTGCGACCCCATGGACTATAACCTACCAGGCTCCTCCCTCCATGGGATTCTCCAGGCAAGAATACGTGAGTGGGTTGCCATTTTCTTCTCCAAGGGATCTTCCCGACCCAGGAATTGAACCCGAGTCTTCATTCCAGGCAGAAGCTTTTAACCGCTGAGCCACCAGGGAAGCCCCCACTTTCAATGCAGCTCCTAGCAAATGAATGTATCACCATTATTCTAGCTACAATCTACAGATAGTTAAAACAACCACAACTTCCTATGTGTAGTCCTATCTCACATTTTTGTAATTTGAATAAATATGTATTCATTAGGTAACTGTGTAGTAAACCAAAGATAGTTCTCTCTTCAGGGTGCAAAAGCTTCTTCTCAACAAACTTTTGGTTGCTGTTAAACACTGCATTAAAAACATTTCATTCATTGAACACATATTAACTGAGAAGCAAATGATACTCTTGGTATCTTGCAGGCACTAACTGTTAAAATGTGAATAAGAAAATGTAAACTCTTCTTGTGAACAACCTAAAGTGTAGAATCACTGTTTATTATATATACATTCCCAGAAACTTATGTGAGTCATTCTTTGGGTTCCTGCAGTGGGAAAATTTGTAAAGATGACCAACCTAGATAGTATATTCAAAAGCAGAGACATTACTTTGCTGACTAAGGTCCGTCTAGTCAAGGCTATGGTTTTTCCTGTAATCATGTATGGATGTGAGAGTTGGACTGTGAAGAAGGCAAAATGCCAAAGAATTGATGCTTTTTTTATTTTGGATTGATGCTTTTGAACTATGGTGTTGGAGAAGACTCTTGAGAGTCCCTTGGACTGCAAGGAGATCCAACCAGTCCATTCTGAAAGAGATCAGCCCTCGGATTTCTTTGGAAGGAATGATGCTAAAGCTGAAGCTCCAGTACCTTGGCCACTTCATGTGAAGAGTTGACTCACTAGAAAAGACTCTGATGCTGGGAGGGATTGGGGGCAGGAGGAGAAGGGGACGACACAGGATGAGATGGCTGGATGGCATCACGGACTCGATGGACGTGAGTCTGAGTGAACTCCGGCAGTTGGTGATGGACAGGGAAGCCTGGCGTGCTGCGATTCATGGGGTCGCAAATAGTGGGACATGACTGAGCGACTGAACTAAAAAACTAATACATGGCGAAGAAAGTTTTACTGTTTATAAAGTGTTCCATCAAATATTTAAATAAAACAAAACAACTATGAGATAAGCTTATCAGAAAAAAAATAATAATGGAATAATGATATGGCTGCTGCTGCTGCTAAGTCTCTTCAGTCGTGAGTCGACTCCTAATGACCCCAGAGACGGCAGCCCACCAGGCTCCTCCATCCATGGGATTTTCCAGGCAAGAGTATTGGAGTGAGTTGCCATTGCCTTCTCCGATGATATGGCTAGTGTGTTCAAACATCACTGATACCTGTAGTCAGGAAAAGATCATAAATTCAAATTTTGTACTTCTCACACTCTGCTAAGTCACTTCAGTCGTATCCAACTCTACGCGACCCCATAGACGGCAGCTCACCAGGCTCCCCCGTCCCTGGGATTCTCCAGGCAAGAACACTGGAGTGGGTTGCCATTTCATTCCCCAGTGCAGGAAAGTGAAAAGTGAAAGTGAAGTCACTCAGTCCTGTCCGACTCTTAGCGACCCCATGGACTGCAGCCCACCAGGCTCCTCCGCCCATGGCATTTTCCAGGCAAGAGTACTGGAGAGGGGCGCCATTGCCTTCTCCGTCTCATACTCTACCCTGCAGTAAAAACATCACAGTGATTATATGTAAATTATATGGGAGAAGTATGAAAAGACACTGAAGCACCAAAGAACAAAATTAACATTTCCACAGAGCAGGCTAGAACAGAAAGGCAAGATGGTAAGCAAGCTTCACTGAAGTTGTTCTAGGGGGTTTCTATTTAAGATATGTTTATGGTAGAGACTGTTGCCTCCTGTTAAGCAAGGAGACCCACATGGTGCTAGAGTGAAGGCAGATTTATGGCTTCAGACCAGAGGACAGAAGGATACATCTCTGATGATGAACAGATGCTGATGTTGAAAATCTGCTGCGGCTTTGGTTTATCTTATGTAGAAAAGAACAAGAGAATAGAGGATGTATAAGTGGAACTTAGTGAAAACATAATTTGCAGAGTCACAGGGTATCACATCCCGTTGTGACTATCATCTAAAATATGTACAAACTGAACCACTCTGCTGTACACCTGAAAATACATTTTAAATCAACTATAATTATAAAATATATATATTTTAAGGTAGGGCTGCCTTAAAAAACTAAGGAAGGGAGGCAGGGAGGTAAAGACATTGTCTCCCCTAGGAGACAATGAGAAGTGAGAGAGAGAGAAAAAAAAGTTGATTCTCAGTAATGATAATCCTGCCCACTTCAAATGAAAGCTGCTGCTGCTGCTAAGTCGCTTCAGTCGTGTCCGACTCTGTGGGACCCCATAGATGGCAGCCCACCAGGCGCCCCCGTCCCTGGGATTCTCCGGGCAAGAACACTGGAGTGGGTTGCCATTTCTTTCCCCAGTGCAGGAAAGTGAAAAGTGAAAGGGAAGTCGCTCAATCCTGTCCGACTCTTAGCAACCCCATGGACTGCAGCCTACCAGGCTCCACCGTCCACGGGATTTTCCAGGCAAGAGTACTGGAGTGGGGTGCCATTGCCTNCGGGCAAGAACACTGGAGTGGGTTGCCATTTCTTTCCCCAGTGCAGGAAAGTGAAAAGTGAAAGGGAAGTCGCTCAATCCTGTCCGACTCTTAGCAACCCCATGGACTGCAGCCTACCAGGCTCCACCGTCCACGGGATTTTCCAGGCAAGAGTACTGGAGTGGGGTGCCATTGCCTTCTCTGTCAAATGAAATCCTATTAATGTAAAGAAATGGGCTTCCCAGGTGGTGCTAGTGGTAAAGACTCCACCTGCCAATATAGGAGCTATAAAGAGACTCAGGTTCGATCCCAGGGTCAGGAAGATTCCCTGGAGAATCCCATGGACAGAGGAACCTAGTGGGCTACAGTCCGTGGGGTTGCAAAGACACAAATGAAGAGACCTATCACACAACATAAAGAAACTTAAAAAATTAAGTTAGCAGAAAAATAAAATCCCTCATAAAACTG
This sequence comes from Neotragus moschatus, assembly GCA_006410615.1. NCBI lineage: Eukaryota > Metazoa > Chordata > Mammalia > Artiodactyla > Bovidae > Neotragus > Neotragus moschatus. The sequence goes on along the minus strand of SJYA01002374.1, from coordinate 236,304 downwards.
AAAGTAATTTCAATTACTTTCAATAACATAGAAAAACATAAAATAATTTAAAAATCAGTGAAGTTCAAAGTCTTCAGAGAAATGAAGGAAAAGGTTACATTGACAAAAAGTAGAACTGGAAAGAATAATAGGAGGATATGGAAACCCAAATAAAAGCCTAGGAATGCCAGAGGGAGCAACTGAAATAAAAGACAAAAACAAGACCAACATTGCACACGGATGAGGACAGACTTTCTGAAAAGAAAGTAGAAATAGTCTGCTAGGCAAGATGGAATTTAAGGACACATAGAAACGAGACTGAGAGATTCCTAAATAATTCCATTGTTCTAGAATAGAATAGAGGAAATTAAAAGACGAGATATTTGAAGAGTTGACTTTTTTTCAGAAATGAAGAAAAATATGCATGACTAAATTAAAATTACACTCTGAGTAGCGAGAAGGTGTATATTATTTAGTGTGCATCTAAACATAGTGATAAAATTGTAGATACAAAGGTTAAGTTAATTTAAAACATAAAGATACTAGAGCAGTAAAGATGAAATTAAGGAATTTCTGATAAGAAAACAAAAACAGAGGAAGGGAATTAAAAATGGGGATAATGAGTAGAATGGAAATGAAAGCAACAAAGAGAAATATTATTTTGCATAGTTTATTGACCTACCAGAAGGCCAAATTACATTTTAGAAGGAAAGCAAAAGAAAAATAAGATAAAAAATGAAGTCCAAAATATTCTGTGACACACTAAATGAAAATTAACTAAATTCATTTTGTAAAAGATACTGTCAGATAAAATGATCAGTTTCTCTGAACACAATGCAAGTTTATTAGAAAGTAACAATAAGGGAGTTATTTATCATGTTTCCTAATAAGCACAATTAAAATTATGTATTAAAAGGGAAACAAGCTAATATCACATATCAAAATGTGTAAATGCAACTATATAAATAGTTCGATATTCAGTTATTAAAATGAAAATGATTGAAAATAAACGTGTTCAACTCAACAAATTATTCAAGATCAATAGTATAACTTAAGAAAGTTTAAGAAATAAAATAATAGTTTATGACAATGTCTAATGAACAACATACACAGAAACAATAGAAGATCAATGACACAAAGTTAGTTCATTGAACAACTAGACAAAATATAAATCTTTAGCAAGACTGAACAAAATGAAAAAGGAAGAAAATGTAGAAATAAATGAGAAAATAGTTACAAATATTCAGAAGTATAGATGGATAGATGACACGTGTAATAGGAATGTTATAAATTTAAAATAACTTCAAGAAAACATTGTGAGGCATTCATTTGAAAATTTAGAAGAAATGACTATTAAAATGAATATATATATATATATATATATGCATGTATACACACATACACATACATACACATATATATAATTGTGGACAAAAAAAGTTACCTGCCATAACCTTCTACAAAGGATGTTGCGGCCAATATGCCATCAGACAATGAAGCCACTCTCAACTGCATTCTAAGTGGATTCACAATGAAAAATAACACAATGCTGGCACTAGATAGTTAAGGTGCATATCAAAGGAATTGTTGCAGGAAAGGGGACCCCTTCCAGGGCCCGAAACTGGGCTCTTGTCTAACGCTCAGGAATGAATTGTCCGAGGAGACACATGTGCTGACAAAGCAAGAGATTTTATTGGGAAAAGGAACCCAGGAGAAGAGCTCTGTCACATGGTTTTATGGTGATGGGATTAGTTTCTGGGTTGTCTTTAGCCAATCATTCTAAAGAATGGTAGTACAGGCCTTGTTCAGACAACATGGATGGCAGAGAGGATTCTGGGAGGTGGTTGGACATGTGGTGTCTCCTTTTGACCTTTCCTGAACCTCTTGGTGGAGGTTCATTAGTTCTGTGTTTCTTACCAGGACCTCCTGTCATAAAACAACTCATGCAAATGGTTACTATGGTGCCTGGCCATGGTGGGCGGTTTCAAAAATGTGCTTCCCCTGACAGAATGTTTTCAGTAATTCCAAACTCTTGCATTTTCCCATACATAGAAAAGAGCTAAATTCATTAACTTGAGATTTTTTTTATTTTTATTTTTTAGTTTGTTTTGCTTTACAATACTGTATTCATTTTGCCATACATTGACATGAATCAGCCATGAGTGTATATGAGCTCCCAATCCCGACCCCCTCTCCCCTCTCCCACCCCACACCATCTCCCTGGATCATCCCCATGCATCAGTCCCANAAAAAAAAAAAAGAAGAAGAAAGAAAAATGGGGGGAAATGGAAAGCTTCACAGAACTGCAAAAGCCCATAATAGAGGCAGAAGTTTATAACAACAATAGAAATTATGACTGAATATACACATATACATATACACCCATAAGCAAAATCAAAACAATTCAACAAAAATAAAGAACAACAGATTGAGCTGTTCAACAAAGGAAACCAAAAATAATATCTAACTGAACAAAACTAATTAAATCACAAACTGGGAAACAAAACTAAAGCAAAGTGGGGAATAAAGCAATTAAAACTAACAAATATGTTAAGAGGAAAGGAGAGAAAGAAAAGAAAGAAAGAATAGATATGCAAAGTTAAATAGGGGTAGATAAAGAAAATTTATATATGTTAAAGATTAACTTCAAGGGGAAAAGAACAGTAGGAAAAGCAAACAAAGGAATAAATGTAGAAAAAATATTAATAGGTTTAAAAATTTAAAAGTTAAAATTGAAAAAGAAAAAAAAAAAGAGGAAAACTCCACAGAACTGCAAAAGTCCAATGCACAGGCAGAAGTTTATGACAACAATAAAAAAAAGTGACTGAGGAAAAAAGAAAAAAAAAGTTTTGAAAGCTTAATTTGGTATGTTAGTGCCAATAAAATCGACAACGACAACAGAGGGGGAAAAACTGAAAAATAAAAAAAAAAGGAAAAAATCCGAAAGAACCTACAGAACAAATAAAAAAATAAGAATAATAGATGCTTTTCTTGAGTAACTGCTCTCAGAGTCCTTTCGGCAGGAGTCACAGTCCACCTTACCTCCCTAGGATGCCCTCCAACACTGGAGTCGGACTCCAACGGCCCCACTCTGGGTGGGGTCCCACTCTGGAGTTCAGTGCGTCCGGCATTTGATGGGCTGCTTCTCTATTGTTCAGCTACAGATGCTGGTGTGTGGGGAGAGAGAGGTTATGGTGATGACTCCACCCCTATGCATGACTCAGCAGTATCACCTTGCATCCATGGCCTGCCTCCACTGGCATTTCCCGCCAAGATCTCCTCCCACACATCCCCTCAATCCATCTCTCTGCGTTCAACAGCAGCCCTCACCCTTGGATTGCTCCACATTCCCTTAACTCCAGCTCCCAGCCACTGCCTCTTCCAGAAGACCAGCCTTCCTGCCTGGGGTATGTATGGCTGTGGCAAGGACTGTCTGATTCTCATTCCATTTAGGATGCCACAGATCCGCTGTTTCACTCTTAGTCTTAAATGTTTCTTCTCTGACTCAGACAATTGACCCGCTGTGGGGACTGGACCCCTGCTTCAGTTCCCCCGCCCACTGAGGGCAGGTCCAGTCTACGAACACTCTTGTTTTTTCCCCTAGTCCCATCACCCTACCAAGTTTTGTGTGGTTCTAAATATTCTTTACCACTGGTTAGGTACTCCTGTCTGCTCTCAGGTGGTGTTCTGCATGCACTTCTGTGTCTGAAGAAGTATTCCTGATATATTGGTGGAGAGAGATGTACTCCACGTCCACCTCCTCCTCTGCCATCTTGTTCTCCCACTTTCAGGTTTTATCACAGAAGTGCTACTCAGACACCAGTGGCTCTCTTCAGAATATCATGGAATTCCTGAACACTTCCCGCCCCTTTATAAATAAAATTATTTTCTCATTTCACTTCATATTTTGTAAAGCTTTCATAAGCTTATTTTTAAAAGAAAAAAATAAGTTACACTCACCAATTAAATTACTTCATTTTTTGGAGTTGTGACTGTAATAAATGGTAGAACAATCTTTGGTCTAATTAATTATGCTAATTAGATATGTTTGTAAACTCGTTTATATTTATGTTTAAATTAATCATTTATTTAGCCATTGTGGCTTCCCTGGTAGCTCAGATGGTAAAGCATCTGCTTATAATGTGGGACACCCGGGTTCAATCTCTGGATTGGGAAGATCTCCTGGAGAGGGAAATGGCAACCCAATACAGTATTTGCCTGGAAAATCCCATGAACGGAGGAGCCTGGTAGGGGTCACAAAGAATCGGACATGACTGAGCAACTTCACAGTATTTAGCCATTTACCTGTTGACAGTAAAAATGAAACTTAGGATGGCACTCACTCACTGCTACAGACACAGTGATGAACCTTTTTACTGTATTTTTCTCTACGTATAGAGCACATACCATGAAGAACAAACCTCAAGATTCAGCTGCTTTACCAAAACTGGAGGTTTGAGGTTGCAGATGATAGGAATAGCTATATTTAATATTAGTCGCAGATTATTATAGAACCTAACAGTAATTTCTAGCATTAATTGAAATTATTAGGAAACTGTCTCAAGTCTCACTTCACATCAATTGTATATACCCCTTCTTAGACTATTTATCCTCTGTGGTATTCATTTATCCAAAGTATTGAACCTAAGTCCCTGAGCTACAAGATTATACCATTTGAGCACTAAGTAAGCATTAAGCACACACTTCTAGAAAATGGGCTTTCTGGATCACTATATATTTGAAAGTAGAGTTACACCTGGATTATTCTTCCTCCCATAAGACATACCTTAACTAAAGCTGAATGTGGTTTGATAACTAAGAGGAACTCTAAACGTATTCTACAATAGGAACAGATTCTTGTATAATTGCTTCCTGGGTGATGATAAAGGTGTTAGGTAGTTCGAATAGGAAAAAGGAGTCCAGAATGGCGGTGGCTAGAAGACATGGAAGGGAAAAGCCTGCAAAAATAGAACAAAGGAAGGTCCAAGGACCAGAGTGAGACCTCCGGTAAAACAAACGGCACTTCTGGCTAGCTCAATTTACATAGGGCAGGCCCAGGGGGAGGAAAAAAAATCATTTAAAAGAGGAGCCAAAGGGCCGGGTCTCTCTCTCTCTCTCTTCTATTTGCATCTTTTGGGTTGGCATGCCCTCACGCCTGGAGGATGTATTTTCCTTTATTTTCTAAATAAAACTGAGCTGTAACATGGAGCAGTAATACTGGTCTGTCCAAGAGCTATAATACTGGTCCATTCAAGGATGATAATGCTGGTCCATCACTTCAAACTTTCGTTGTGAGGAGACAGAACCGAGGAAATTACACACTCCCTGGACAAAGATCTGAGTGAGAAAGAACTATACAGTACAAAACTAAACATCAGTTATAAATGACATTCTATCCAGGGTCTCTTGTTGAGAAACTGGAATACCAATATGAGGTAAGTTGGATTTGCTTTTACTCTAGGAACTCCCACACTTTTCTGATGTTTTGAATTATTTATGAAGAAATCCCATAACAATCCTGAACAAGTATACTGTCATTTCTGAATCTACATAGAAACCTGACACTGACCGAGGGCACAGAACTGATGATATTTATATAAACAACTGAACAAAAGATGTCAAACACAGATAAAAATCTGCATCAAGATTGCTGAGTAATTTAAAGAACACGTATAAAAACTTAAAAAGTGGCTTTGCTATAGTCTTAAGATAATTTTGGCCAGATCCTGTTTTCTATAAGGATGCCTGGAGCATAGAAAGTGAGAGAAAAGTCAGGGGTCATAGAAAAATTTGAACCTAATTCTCTCCCAAAATATATCTAAAAGAAATTAGATAATGCAATTAAAGTGTGTATGTGTGTGTGTAAAGATATATTATATATATAATATATATATATATTCTATTTTAATGATGTTCGTTCATTTCCTACAAAGTTTATACATTTAACATTGTGTGATTTGGATCCTATTAAAAAGTGTATTAAACTAAAATAAAATATTCTAAGAATCATCTTAGTGATGGGAGAATATTTTTATACAGCTAATTGAGAGCACAAATCATCTCATTTAAAACTACGTTAAGTGTAACAAAATTGTAAATTAAACTGAGAATGGATCTGGGCTTTTCTGATCATAATTCTCTAAAGGAGAAAGTTAAGTTGAATGAAGACTCAATTTTTAAGAGAATCTTTTGAAGCAACTGAAAGAATAATCATATTCCTATCAAAGCTTCATAGATGGGACTTTCCTAACAGTAAAATTCTTCTCATACTGAACTCCTGGGAATTAGATAATGTTGGCTGTTATGCCATAAAGCCCTAGATTTTTAATAATCAGGTTATTTACATCTTTTTCCTACTCTCAGTTTCTGTGGCGGCAAACTCTGCCAGGAAACATGCTTTATGGGATGACGGGCAGTGCAAGAAAGGGGCCAGGACCTCATTCCTACCAATACAGTATTGAAATGGCCAGTTTATACACAAGGCCCAGATGTGTCCTAGATTTTGATTAATATCATTGACACATCCTACTACCTGGATGATAAACAAAGAAAAAAAATGAATAGTCCAGTTCTTCCTGTAAAAGGCTAATGATGACTCAGACTTTTAAGTTATGGGGTCTCCTCAAGGCTCTGACTACAGCCTTACTCTTCTCTCTACTCCTTCTGGGATCTTTCATCTAGTTATATTTCTTTAAATATCATCTATTTTCTGTAGACTCTCAAATTTAAATCTTTATGCTCTACTTGTCCCCTATGTTCCAGACTCATATATCAAATTGCCTACTGTCTTCTCTACTAGGAATCTCAATATGGCCAAAACAGAACTATTCATCCTTCCCAAATTCAACACCACTCCAAGCCTTCTCTATTTCAAAAGATGGCATCATTACTCACCCAGTTTCTCAGGACAAAAACTGACAATTTATTCTTGTTTCTATTTCTCTCATATCTCATATACAGTATGTTGGTGAATCCTGATGATCTACTTGCAAATCATATGTCAGATCTGTCAGTTTTCATCACTGCCTCTGTTATTCACCATCATCTGTAGCTAGGAACTCCAGTTACTTCATCATTCTCTGTTCTTTCCTTCTCCACAAAATAGCCAGAATGATTAGATGGCTCTTTAAAATCTACCAATGTCTTCTCATTCCAAAATTATTACAAAATAATCCAAACTCTTACCAAGGTACAGCAAATTCCACTAGATGATGACCAGTCCTACTGATGCCCTCTTTGAAGAATTCTGCTATTATTGTAACCTATCCATTTGCATTTTGGAATCAATCATAATACTGCATCAATATTTTGGTTTGAATTCTATTGAATTTGTGGGCTAATTCTGTTAAACAGCCATCTTTATGACATCATCTTCATGTCTGTATACTTAATATTATTTTCTTAATTGTATACTTGTATAGGTCTTTTGAAACACCTCCTACTAAAGTTTTATTGTTTTGCCTGCAGATGTTTCACAATTTCTGTTACACTTGTTCTTAAGCACTTGATATTTTCTGATATATGCTGCCTTATAGTTGCATTTGTGGTTGTTTTTGCTCTTTGATAGAAATTCATTATGACCTAGCAATGACACTGCTGGGCATACACACCTGAGAAAACATACACATTCTGAGAAAACCAGAATTGAAAGAAACACGTGTACCACAATGTTCATCGCTGCACTGTTTATAATAGCCAGGACATGGAAGCAACCTTGATGTCCATCAGCAGATGAATGGATAAGGAAGCTGTGGTATATATACACATGGAGTATTACTCAGCCGTTAAAAAGAATACGTTTGAATCAGTTCTAATGAGGTGGATGAAACTGAAGCTGATTATACAGAGTGAAGTAAGCCAGAAAGAAAAACACCAATACAGTATACTACTAACACATATATATGGAATTTATAAAGAAGGTAACGATAACCCTGTATGCGAGACAACAAAAGAGACACAGATGTATAGAACAGTCTTTTGAACTCTGTGGGAGAGAGAGAGGGTGGGATGATTTGGGAGAATGGCATTGAAACATGTATATATCATGTAAGAAACAAATCGTCAGTCTAGGTTTGATGCAAGATACATGATGCTTGGGGCTGGTGCACTGGGATGACCCAGAGAGATGGTATGGGGAGGGAGGTGGCAGGGGGGTTCAGGATTGGGAACACGTGTATACCCGTGGCAGATTCATGTTGATGTATGGCAAAAACAATACAGTATTGTAAAGTAAAATAAAGTAAAAAAAATTTTTTAAATAAAAAAAAAGAAATTCAACCACTTTTGTTATATTATGTCCAGCCACCTTATCCAAATTTCCTATTACTTTTAATAATTTGTTCTGAATATCCTTTAGAATTTCTATGCAAATGATCATATTTTCTAATGATATTTTTATGTCCATTCCAATCTCATGCATCTAAATTGTTTTTTATTAATTTAAATGCTGATAAAATACTGAATTCAAAAGTCATCCTGGGCACCCTTGTCTCATTTACAATTTTAGACACAATACTACTAATCTTTTCCTGTTTAGGATTACACTTAACTCTAGATTTCTATTTTTTCCTTTTTGTGTCTACATCATCCTCATCATATTAAGAAAGTTCTATCTTACTTTGCCAGGGATTTTTCTTTTTCACCAGAAATAAAGTGAATTTTATCATATACTTATTGGTTTGTATAATTCAAGAAGAAACTATAGCCATTCTCTTAAATTTGTTAACACGGTGTATTAATGTATGTTTTCTTCTAACAATAAATTATCACTGATGTTCAGAAATCAGTTCATACATGCTTGTTCACTGAAATTTATTGACCTTTATAGTCTAGAATTTGTGGTGAATTTAAAACCATGCTTAAACATGGGCAATACATGCTGTGAAACTTTTAAGTTTAGCACATAAAAGTCAACTAAGTTTGTGTCTTTGGACAGAAACTTTTAGACTTAAGCTATCAGGCAAAGAATTCAGCTGCTCTGAGGCTCCATGCTGCAAACAAAACTTGGTGATACTACATGAAGACAGAGATGCCTTAAGACGACCCTCTCTTGCTCCAGTTTTCAGCTTTTGAGGCTTTCTAGCTCAAGTGCCAAAAAGGTAAGTCAGTCTTTCTATGTGTCTGGCCTCAGTTACCATCTGGAGTGCCACAATTTGAGGTAAGTTGAGTGAAAACTACCTAGTTCATCCCAGTCAACCTCCAGAACCATGGAAGATAATGATAAAACAAGTGTTGTCTTGACATTGAAATTGGAATGATTTAATATATAGAAATATATAATTAGGAATTTTGTTGTTGTTGTTGTTAATGTTCCAAGGGAACTTGAGAAATTTTGAATATTACATATGTCCATAAAATCAAGCTTATTGATTATGTTGTTCACATTGTTATAATTTACACATTATGTATTTGTCTGAAAGTTTATTTGGTATTAATGCAGTTAGTATAAGGTGGATGCATTTAGTCTTGTGTTAATGATTATGGAGAAATAAGAATATAATTTTTACCCTAGACTAAAAGCCTATGATTCACACACACACACACACACACACACACACACACACACACACCAGCTCAAAGAGCCCTCTGGTCACCCTGGGGAGTTAATATCATTCTCTCTATGAAATTCCACTCTATCCTTCCTATAGAGCATGGATCTGCAGTATTTTTCTGTAAAGTACCAGATAATAAATGTTTTAGAATTTTGGGGTCATATATATCCTTATCCTCCTCTTCTTTGTCTCTATCTTTATTTTCTTCTGCTGCATTTGTTGTTTGTTGGAAAAACACTTCATGTGCTACGTGCTAAGTAGCTTCAGTTTTGTCTGACTCTTTGAGACCCTATGGACTGTAGCCTTCCAGGTTCCTCTGTCCATGGGATTCTCTAGGTAAGGATACTGGAGTGGGTTGACATGCCCTCCTCCAACGGATCTTCCTGACTCAGGGATCAAGCCTGCATCTTTCATGTCTCTTTCATAGGCAAGAGTGTTTTTTTTACCACTAATGCCACCTGACTAAAAACAAAGCAAGCAAAAACCCCACATTCTGGCTCATGGGTGAACAACAATGGGGCTCTAAATTGAGTTTGGCTTGTAGACCATACTTTGTTGATCTCTGCTTTCAGGATCAATTTGGATGGAGGAAGTCAGCAGGAATTTCACAGCTTGGAAAATCCAATTTTTTCTTTTCCAGAATATACCGGAAGATTATCTTTTCCACATTTTCTTTTTATTGAGTTGGTGGCATATAACTAAGTTCCAATAACTAGTTTCAGGCCAGACCTCTAAATCATCTTGCAGGATCAACCACATTTTCATGCTGATTTCACTGGATATCTGGAAGGAGAGATCCAAATAAGGACTCTGAGGACAACCTAGAGGATGGGCAGGGACCACTGAGGTACTGATTGAAAGAGACACCTATAAGACTTACTCAACTCACATCAAATTTTGGTACAAGAGGGGGACATATTCATTATGGATTAAGTCAATTAACTGATTAGGAGGTTGTTTGTTAGACCACATGTGTTATCATGGCATGGTTCACAAGACTTTTAAGGATACTTTGTCTACTTCTCTAACCTTATTTCTCTCAGATTTTCCTCTCATTCATCATATTTCAGCCAAACTGGACATTCCTGTTTCTCATAAACACTCCAAGATGGTCCCTATTCAGGCCTTTTGCCCTATCTTGATGGAAACATTTCCTTTCAGAATTCCCTCATGCCTCCAATCAAAGGTAAAACAGAACTTTTCCAACTACCATTTGTGAAGATAAGGTACCCCATCCAGTTTTCAAAAAAATTATATATATGTGTGTGTGTGTTTTCTTGATATCATTTCTTGAACTGAGATGATCAAAATTCTGTGTTAATCATGATCTTCCTTTACTTTAGCATATAGAGGATTTTTATATTGAGAAGGGGAGGCAAAAATACACAGAACTATACAAAAAACGATCTTTATAACCCAGATAACCACAATGATGTGATTGTTCACCTAGAGCGAGGCATCCTAGAATGTAAAGTTAAGTAGGCCTTAGGAAGAATCATTATGAACAAAGCTAGTGGAGGTGATGGAATTCCAGTTGAGCTATTTCAAATCCTGAAAGATGATGCTGTGAAAGTCCTGCACTTAATATGCCAGCAAATTGGAAAACTCAGCAGTGGCTACAGGACTGGAAAACATCAGTTTTCATTCAAATCCCAAAGAAAGGCAATGCCAAAGAATGTTCAAACTACTGTGCAATTGCAGTTGTTTTCAATGCTAGCAAAGTAATGCTCAAACTTTTCCAAGTGAGGTTTCAACAGTATGTGAACTGANTTAATATGCCAGCAAATTGGAAAACTCAGCAGTGGCTACAGGACTGGAAAACATCAGTTTTCATTCAAATCCCAAAGAAAGGCAATGCCAAAGAATGTTCAAACTACTGTGCAATTGCAGTTGTTTTCAATGCTAGCAAAGTAATGCTCAAACTTTTCCAAGTGAGGTTTCAACAGTATGTGAACTGAGAACTTACAGTTGTTCAAGCTGATTTTAGAAAAGGCAGAGGAACTAGAGACCAAATTGCCAACATCCTTTGGATCATATAGAAAGCAAGAAAGTTACAGAAAAATATATACCTATGGAGTCGTGCAGAATCGGACACGATGGAAGCAACTTAGCAGCAGCAGTAGCTGCTTTATTGACTAGGCCAAAGCCTTTGATTGTGTGGATTACAACAAACTGTGGAAAATTCTTCAAGAGATGGGAATACTAGACCATCTTACCTGCCTCCTGAGAAATCTGTATGCAGGTCAAGAAGCAACAGTTAGAACTGGACATGGAACAACAGACTGGCTCCAAATTGGGAAAAGAGTATGTCAAGGCTGTATATTGTCACTCTGCTCATTTAACTTATATGCAGAATACATCATGCAAAATGCCAGGCTGGATGAAGCACAAGCTGGAATCAAGATTGGCAGGAGAAATATCAATAACCTCAGATACGCAGATAACACCACCCTTATGGCAAAAAGCAAAGAAGAACTAAAGAGCCTCTTGATGAAATTGAAAGAGGAGAGTGAAAATTTTGCCTTAAAACTCAACACTCAAAAAACTAAGATCATGGCATCTGGTCCCATCACTTCATGGCAAATAGATGGGAAAACAATGGAAAAAGTGACAGACTATTTTTTAGAGCTTCAAAATCACTGTAGCCATGAAATTAAAAGACACTTACTCCTTGGAAGAAAAGCTATGACTAACCTAGATAGCATATTAAAAAGCAGAGATGTTACTTTGCCAACAAAGGTCTGTCTAGTAAAAGTTGGATGGTTTTTCCAGTAGTCATGTATGAATGTGAGAGTTGGACTATAAAGAAAGTTGAGCACCAAAGAACTGATGCTTTTTAACTGTGGTGTTGGATAAGATTCTTGAGAGTCCCTTGGACTGCAAGGAGATCAAACCAGGCAATCCTAAAGGAGATCAGTCCTGAATATTAATTGGCAAGACTGATGCTGAAGCTGAAACTTCAATACTTTGGTGATCCAATGGGAAGAAACAACTCATTGGAAAAGACTCTGATACTGAGAAAGACTGAAGGCAGGAGAAGGGGATGACAGGATGAGATGGCTGGATGGCATCACCAGCCCAATGGACATGAGTTTGAACAAGCTCTGGGAGTTGGTGATGGATAGGGAAGCCTGTTGTGCTGCAGTCCATGGGGTCGCAAAGAGTCAGACACAACTGAGTGACTGAACTGAACTGACAGAGGCTTTGTTGAACCAGTCTACTTTTGTATGTCCAGCAGCTAGAAAAATATCTGCTATGTAATATACCCTCAAGAATATGTAAAGCTTATAACATGATATAATTAGCCATGGTATAATTAAGTTTCTAGATATGTTTTTAAATTTCCAATTGCTTTTGCAAATGTATAGAGCATAAATACATACATGTATAAACACAAGAATTAATATAATAAGAACATAATAATATGTGCTTATGAATTAACCCTTCATGTATTAGTTTGCTAGTACTACTATAATAAAGAACTACAGACTGGGTGGCTTAAACAAGAATAAATATAATACAGATATTTATTTTGTACAGTTCTGTAGGCTAGAAGTCTGAAATCAAGCTCTTAGCAAGGTTGGTTTCTTCAGAGATCTATGAGAGAAGGATCAGTTTCAGATCTCTCTCATTTGTTTACAGATGGCTATCTTTATGTCCATATGGTGTTCTCACTGTATGTGTGTCTCTGTGTCCAAAACTACCCTTTTTATAAGGACACCAGTCATTTTGGATTAAGACCCATCTCAATGACTTTGTGTTAGTTTGATTACCTCTGTAAAGAGTCTGTCTTTACATAAGTTGTATTGTGAGCTACAAAAGGCTAAAACTTTATCATATACATTTTGCTGTGGGGACACAATTTAACTCATAACATTATGCCCTCTGGACAACCAAAATCCATGTCCTTCATACATGCAAAAGACACTTACCCAGTCCCCACATCCCCCTTTCTGCCCACCTATCTTAGTTCATTAGCATCAGCTCTGTCCAAAACCTCATCTGAATATCATTTAAATCAAGTATGGGTGATTCTGGGTATAATTCATCCTGGGTCAAAATACCTCTTCTCCTGTAAACCTGTGCAACTAGACAAGTTATCTGCTTCAAAAATATAATGGTGGGGAAAATGTGTTAAACATTCCCATTCCAAAAAGGAGAGATTGAAAGGAAGAAAGCGGTCATGGGTTCCAAGTAAGTCTAAAACCTTAGCAGAGAAAATTCCATTAGATTTTAAGGCTTAAGGCTAATCCTCTTTGACTCTATGCTCTGTCCTCTAGGCCCACCAGGATGGCAGCCCTACTCTCTTGGCCAGTGCCTTTTGGGTTCATGGCACCACTGGGAGCCTCGTTGGCCTCTGAACTACTTTCAAGTTATTAGCCCCTTTTCTTGAAAGGAGACCCAGGTTCGATCCCTGGGTTGGGAAAATCCCCTGGAAAAGGTAATGGCAACCCAATCCAGTACTCTTGCCTAGAAAATTCCATGGTTGGAGGAACCTGGTGGGCTACTGTCCACGGTGTCGCAAAGAGTCAGACACGACTGGACGACTTCACTTTCTTTCCTTCTTTTCTTTCCACAAGCTTTCCTTGATAACCTAATCTCTATTCCTGGGCTGCTGCTGAGGTGGTTGATTGGACTCATGAGTTGCTTGCCTTCTCTTGAGCAAATTCATGATCAGCCAAACGCTCATCCCTATTGCCGCACTCTCTGCATAGGCTGACAATTTTCCAAACCTTCAGGCTCTAGCTCCCTTCTGCTTACCAATTCCCTCTTCAATTAATCTCTTCTCCCATATTTTCCTATCCTCAGCAAAGACAAAGCAGCTCATTTTAAGCACTTTGCTTAGCAATATTCTTAGATAAATATCCGAGATTATTGCTTACACATTCTATCTGCAACAGAACACTGTTTAATTCAATTCAGCCAAATTATCTACCACTTAAAACAAGGATGGCCTTTCCTCCATTTTTTAGCACAATAGTCCTCATTTGCTTGTGTGATTTTTTCCAGAAGCACTGTAATGTTTATATTTCTAACAATATTCTGGTCATTCTACCCTCTTTCTGAGCTCTCCCCAGAATAACTTTCATGTCCTTGTTCTACCACAGTCTCTTCAACTCAGTCCAGGCCTTTTCCATCATGCGCCTCAAAAAAGCTCCAGCCTCTATCAATTATTTCTCACCGCATAACTCTACCTCCTATATGAAAATCTGTATTAGTTAGCTAGGGCTGCTGTAACAAAGTACCATAAATGGGGCGGTTTAAACAACTGAAATGGATTATCTCAGAGTTCTTGAGACTAGAAGTCTGAAATCTTTGTTCCAGGGCGCTCTGGTTGGCTTGTATATATATGCCAGACTTTATATTCACATGACATTCTTTCTATATATGTAACTTTGAGTCCCAGTTTCTCATTTTTATAAGGACACTAGTCATACTGGATCCAGGCATCCTAATGACCTCATTTAAACTTTATTATCTCTGTAAAGAGCCTATCTCCCCCAAAAGGTCACGTTGTGCGGTACTGGGACCTAGGGCTTTAACATGTGAATTTGTGGGGAGCATAATTCAGCCCTTTCTGATAGCTCAGTTGGTAAAGAATCCACCTGAAATGCAGGAGACCCCCGTTTCAATCTCTGGGTCAGGAAGATCCANATCTCCCCCAAAAGGTCACGTTGTGCGGTACTGGGACCTAGGGCTTTAACATGTGAATTTGTGGGGAGCATAATTCAGCCCTTTCTGATAGCTCAGTTGGTAAAGAATCCACCTGAAATGCAGGAGACCCCCGTTTCAATCTCTGGGTCAGGAAGATCCACTGGAGAAGGGATAGGCTACCCACTCCAGTATTCTTCAGCTTCCCTTGTGGCTCAGCTGGTAAAGAATCCACCGGCAATGTGGGAGACCTGGGTTTAATCTCTGGATTGGGAAGATCCCCTGGGGAAGGGAAAGGCTATCCACTCCAGTATGCTGGCCTAGAGAATTCCACGGACTGTATACTCCATGCAGTGGCAAAGAGTTGGACACGACTGAGTGACTTTGACTTTCACTTTCATAATTCAACCCATCAGTTCAGTTCAGTTCAGTCACTCAGGCATGTCCGACTCTTTGCAACCCCATGAATTGCAGCATGCCAGGGCTCCTTGTCTGTCACCAACTCCTGGAGTTCACTCAGACTCACATCCATTGAGTCAATGATGCCATCCAGCCATCTCATCCTTGGTTGTCCCCTTCTCCTCCTGCCCCCAATCCCTCCCAATATCAGAGTCTTTTCCAATGAGTCAACTCTTTGCATTAAGTGGCCAAAGTACTGGAGCTTCAGCTTTAGCATCATTCCTTCTAAAGTAATCCCAGGGCTGATCTCCTTTAGAATGGACTGGTTGGATCTCCTTGCAGTCCAAGGGACTCTCAAAAGTCTTCTCCAACACCACACTTCAAAAGCATCAATTCTTGGGCGCTCAGCCTTCTTCACAGTCCAACTCTCACATCCATATATGACTACTGGAAAAACCATAGCCTTGACTAGACAGACCTTAGTTGGCAAAGTAATATCTCTGCTTTTGAATATGTTATCTAGGTTGGCCATGACTTTTCTTCCAAGGAGTAAGTGTCTTTTGATTTCATGGCTGCAGTCACCATCTGCAGTGATTTTGGAACCCATAAAAATAAAGTCTGACACTGTTTCCACTGTTTCCCCATCTATTTCNCTAGGTTGGCCATGACTTTTCTTCCAAGGAGTAAGTGTCTTTTGATTTCATGGCTGCAGTCACCATCTGCAGTGATTTTGGAACCCATAAAAATAAAGTCTGACACTGTTTCCACTGTTTCCCCATCTATTTCCCATGAAGTGATGGGACTGGATGCCATGATCTTCGTTTTCTGAATGTTGAGCTTTCAGCCAACTTTTTCACTATCCTCTTTCACTTTCATCAAGAGGCTCTTTAGTTCTTCTTCACTCTCTGCCATAAGGGTGATGTCATCTGCATATCTGAGGTTATTGATATTTCTCCCAGCAATCTTGATTCCAGCTTGTGTTTCTTCCAGTCCAGCATTTCTCATGATGTACTTTGCAATAAGTTAAATACACATGGTGACAATATACTTGATGTAATCCTTTTCCTATTTGGAACCAGTCTGTTGTTCCATGTCCAGTTCTAACTGTTGCTTCCTGACCTGCATACAGATTCCTCAAGAGGCAGGTGAGGTGGTCTGGTATTCCCATCTCTCAGAATTTTCCACAGTTTATTGTGAATCACACAGTCAAAGGCTTTGGCATAGTCAATAAAGCAGAAATAGATGCTTTTCTGGAACTCTCTTGCTTTTTCCATAGCATTCCACAATATGTAGGATAGGAAAAAAATGTGGATGGTTGCTCAAGCATCTAACTTTGACCTATCTAGTCTCATTCATTAAGTTTTATGCTTTAAAACCTAAAGCATAGCGTAGAAATACAAATGATATCCAGAGATAAATGATAACTTCTTTCATATTTATCTCAAATTGTGGACATACACTTGTTTTAGACACTATGCACAATGGTATAACCTCATAACTTTTCCAATTAGAATTATCACTTGTTTCCAACATTCTTTTTAATTTCCTTATGCGTGTCTGTAGTTGAGCAACTTCATTTTACAGCTCTTTCTTATCTTAGTGCATTTAGGTAAAGAATACACATATTAGTCTGTGCAAATCAGGCTTTGCCACATACTGTTTCATGTACAAATCTTTGTAATTATGGAATGTGCTTTTAGTCTTGTAAATTATTTCCCCAACTCTATCAATAGTGAGTTTCAGTATCATTTCATTCATAAGTCCATGACCATAATTTGCTTCAGATAGATTGCAACATGAACCTACCTATAGACTATTCCTAGGTAATTTCCCCATTTTCATCTGTAATAGAGGCCTTTCCTTTTTCTCAACATCACTTTTAATTCTATTTTAGGATTCAGATTAGGTAAGAACTGTGCATAACTGCTAGAGTTTATTCAATCAAAAACTGAAGCATGTAGTCTCACTAATATGAGAACAAAGGGAAAATATTTGAAATTAGACCTGCAGCAAAAATCCACAGTGTAGGATTGCCTTGGATATGCATCATCAAAGCATCAAAGTGTGGATTGTAAACATCTTTAAAGTAATGACTCAAAACAGAATGCAGTGATATTAGCAAATTTTACCCTTATCAGAAGGGACTTGAGATGTGACTTTCTGCCACTCTTGTGGAGGTAACTAGATGAGATGTCAATCATATCCAAATCAGAAACACTCAAGACACTATTAAATAAAGTGCTATAAGTATAACTATATCTTGAACTGAAAAACTATCATGACTAAAATAATGACATGAGGAATTTTGACTCGCACACAGTGTGATGCCTCTTTTCCCTTGACCCTTAAACATTGACAATGTTTGTTAAATTTTCTCAATATTGTTATGAAGCCAATATAAGGCCAGCCTGTTCATAGCACTCTAACGGGAATAGGGACATAAAGATTAATATAAATGGTTTCATTTACTTTATATATATATATATATGAATTCCACATCAGTTTTTAAAAAATATAGTTTCCTTTATGTGATACTATTATAATTGAGAGCTGGAGTTGCCAAGTGTTTCAGGATAGTAATATCTCAATTGTTCCAATAAACATTCTAACTTCAGATAGTTGATTGGAAATCATAATTAAATGTGAACTGTAGTATTAGCTAATGACAAGATTTATGATGCAGATATATTGTCACTCATTAAAAATATTTACATTGTAAAAGATCAAAAACATAAAGGCTTACTTGACAAATGTTCATTCAGAAGCATATGTTTTCTGTATTGTGAACTTTTGAGAGAAGTATATGCTAATTAGATTTCTCTATAGAATTTAAACTAGTTTAACAGCATTTGAAACAAATGTCTCACAAAAGAAATCTGTTGCTACTGTGTCTAACTTATCCCTATTAAAAAAAAACAACTAAATTATCCTAAGAGTCTTTTTCTTTTCTTCTGGCAAACTATGACAATTAAGTACATCTTTCTAGACATGATTTATGTATAATGTGGAGAAAATAATAATACTTACTTCTTTAGGTAGGGATGACGAATAGATTAATTAATGCATATGAGGAAGTTACTACAAATGAAACCCCAAATACAGTAAGTGCTTAATAAAGGTTAACTACTGTTTTGTCTTTGGTTTATTTTCTAATAACTAAAACTTTATATTCTAAAATTAATTCTGTTTAAAGTTTCAGGTAATAAGATTTATTTTTTAATGAATCAGGTTTGAGTCCCTGCTCCATAAGACAGTGTGTGTATGTGTGTGTTTAGAAATGTAGATAGAAGTTGCTTCATAAAAGTAAAAGTTTGTCCAGGTTTTACACACACTAATAGAATGGAGTCACCCCAAACAATAGCAGTTACTATTTTGAGTCAACAAGAGTTCAAGAGAATCAAAGATATATCTTAAAGTAGAGTGAAGAAACAAACACTGTATGAATGTGAGCCAGCACTGTAGATTTAAAGAAATGGAAGTGTATCACAAGTTTACAGCAAGGGAGATAATACATTAAGAATAAGTCCAAAATCTATCTGAAGTTGGATTCTCCAAGAAACAAATGCTGAGATGATGTTTCCAAGCAGGAAGTTTATTAGGGAATATGAATATACATATATGGAGGAGTGAAGAGCATGGGATTGAGAAAAGGGAGTAACTGGGCTGTGAGGCAGTTGCAATGAAGGTCTCAGCCATAACCATAGCTGGTATGGTCTTCAGAGTTGGCCCACCTTGAAGCAATCAGGAAGGATCTTTATACCTTCCTACCACTAGCCAGTCATTGGATACAAAATCCTATTGACAGGAAGCTCTCAGAAAGCAATTTTCAGGGGAAGCACCAACAAAGCAGCTGGGAGAATGAATGCCTCAGACTTGAAGGAGAGACATGGTGCTTACAACGGCATTCACTACACTATGAAACCAATCTCTGAAGTTTGATTTTATTGCCCTGTAACTCTGAAAAGAGAAGGGGGTTGCAACAAGAAGTCAGGAAGAGAGTTGAGAGACCTGATAAAGCCATCTTCAAAATACTTTTTTCATGTTTCTTTAAGAAAATAAAAGTTGAGCACACAATTTGGAAAAAGCCAGAGCTTAGAAATTCCCTTTTTGATTATAGAATCACACAATAATATCAGTATTATGAGTGGAACTTGTCAGTGAAGATGTATTAATTAAACTGCTTTGAATTATATTTCTTGTGTGCACAGCTGTTTCCAATTACATGATTATAGCTTACAAAGCCAACAATTGAAATCATGTTTTTAATTTTTTTTTTTACCATCCATGGGAGAAAGCACACTGTATAACTATAAAAATAAGCTGTCATTCTGTTAGAACATGAAATGCAGGATGAGGACTACAGACGCCAGCCATTGAGGGAATTCATGCAGAAATATGCCCTCTGGCACGATGCTTATTCTAAATGATATGACTCGTCTCAGAGCTCCTTTCACCAAGCAGATCTTTAAATTAACAATAGGTCAGATCTAGAAATATTTGGTTAGGAGATACTCAACATAAAAATGTTTGCTTGTTTTTTCATTTTTAGTGACCCACTGCTTTCAAGGTGCTGTTGCTGATGCTAAGTCGCTTCAGTTGTGTCCGACTCTGTGCAACTCCATAGACAGCAGCCCACCGGGCTCCCCCATCCCTGGAATTCTCTAGGCAAGAATACTGGAGTGGGTTGCCATTTCCTTCTCCAGTGCATGAAAGTGAGAAGTGAAAGTGAAGTCGCTCAGTCGTGTCCGACTCTTAGCAACCCCATGGAGTACAGCTTACCAGGCTCCTCCATTCATGGGATTTTCCAGGCAAGAGTACTGGAGTGGGGTGCCATCACCTTCTCCGCTTTCAAGTTAGGTGTTTCCAAATCACTAATGATGACATATAGAGGTCAGTGGGACTCCATCTCTCTTGCTTTCCATAACTTTTTAGGTCTTGTGGCCTTAGAGCTAAGGAGAATAACTCATGACCTATGCAACTAGAAGAGTTCAAGGGTTTAACCCTCAGGTTCTGTGTTCAGACAGTTATGGGTTTGAATTCCAGTTCCTCAAGTTAGTCATTCTGATTTTTAACAGCTTCATTTAACAACATATAATAGATGCATCAAAAAAGTCATTGTGATGAAAACAGACTGTAGACAAATTTATTAACCGAGACACTGTTTCAGTCTCTTAGTTATTAATTACCACTAACTGCATATCTCTTATGTGTAAGAACAGTCTTAGGTGTATTAACTAATTAAATCAAGTCAGCTTCATGCAGGGAGTACTATTATCATCTGTGTTTTACAGATGAAGAGCTAAAACTTTGAGAAATTATATGAATTGTGCAGGCTGACTGCTAGCAAATGGTAGAATTATATTATTATGTAGTAGCATTAAAACAGTGGTCATGGCAAACAATAAATATTCGGTGCTGTGGTCACTAGTTCTATGGTACTAATACCACTTTTACTACTGCTGCTGCTACTGACTCTGTACAGGGCTAAGGGGTTAGAAGAGAGTCCAGTCTGATTACAAAATCATTTTGCCACATCTACTTCTGGTTGAAATCTTGGTTTCTTATAGTAATATTTACTGCAAGATCATAATACAGCCCACATTTGAACAACATGAGTTTGAACTGTGCAGGATCACTTATACATGGATTTTTTAAAAAATAAATACAATCTGCAGTACTACACAATCCAAGGTTAGTTGAATGTGCGGCTATGAAACTGTGGATACAAAGAGCTGACGATAAAGTCTTACTCAGATTTTTCACTGCTGGGATCAGTGGTGCCGCTAACCTCACATTGTTCAAGGGTCAACTGTACTTTCAGCTTTAATTTATATATTCCACTAATTTGAACTGCTGAAAATCTTCAGTATATTACTTATGGCAAGTATTTACCTAGTGCAGATGAGAAAAGATAGAAGCACAAAAAGAGGAAAGAAAATAAGCAAGATCTCAAATTTGGGAGACTGGGAGGACTGGAATTAGAGCTTGAATCTGATATTTTGTCCACTTAGTTTATTGTAAAGGAGAAATAAAAAAGCTTATCAACAAACTTAAGTTTCTTATTTCTTTTGCCAAATCACATGAGTGATTTCACTGCATTTGGAGAATGTAAATGAGATGGCACTGTGTAAATATAGGCTACACAGAGTAAGCACTTCACTTTGAGGGCCCTGTGTGCTACCTGAGTGTTAAGTTGTCATCTACAAGAACAGCTGAAGTTCAAGAACAGAGTGAGATCTGCAAGACTGAAAATATAATTAAAACACAGAGTAGTTTAAAATGTATAATCCAGCTTGACCCATGAGATGAGTGCCTTCAGAAAGCATGTACAGTTGGTAGTCTGTGGGTTCCATATCCATGGATTCAACCAATCATGGTTACAAAATATTCAGAAAAAAAAATTCCAGAAAGTTCCAAAAGGGAAAACTTGTATTTGCTGCAGTCAGACAATTTACTTAGTATCTACACTGTATTTACAATTATTTATATAGTATTTAAGTTGTAATAGGAATTATAAGTAGTCTAGAGATGATTTAATGTATACAAGAGGATGTGTATACTATACTATACTGCTGCTGCTGCTGCTGCTGCTAAGTTGCTTCAGTCGTGTCCGACTCTGTGCGACCCCATAGACGGCAGCCCACCAGGC
Source organism: Neotragus moschatus (assembly GCA_006410615.1). Taxonomy (NCBI): domain Eukaryota; kingdom Metazoa; phylum Chordata; class Mammalia; order Artiodactyla; family Bovidae; genus Neotragus; species Neotragus moschatus. Next base: position 214,074 of record SJYA01002374.1, on the reverse strand, counting down.
TCCGCCGTCCCTGGGATTCTCCAGGCAAGAACACTGGAGTGGGTTGCCATTTCCTTCTCCAATGCATGAAAGTGGAAAGTGAACGGGAAGTTGCTCTATCGTGTCTGACTCTTAGCAACCCCACGGACTGCAGCCTACCAGGCTCCTCCGCCCATGGAATTTTCCAGGCAAGAGTACTGAAGTGGGTTGCCATTTCCTTCTCCGATACTATACTGCAATATTTGCCATTCTATATAACGGGCTTGAGCATCCACAGAGTGGATTTTGGTATCTGAAGGATGTCCTAGAACCAATACCTTGTGGATACATGGGATCACTATACTGATTTACCACTGGGCTGATTCTTACACATGGGCAGCTCTAGATAACAAGTTCCCGGGTGAATGCTGGTAGGAAATTAATTTTTAGCCATGGTCAATTTCCTCTCAAAGGTAGAAAAAACAAACAAACAAAAATCTATGGGCATTCCACCAAACTGAGTTATTCCAGTTCAGTTCAACAGCTGATCTGCTGATTCAGATAATTTACTTTGCCTATGGATACAACAGTCTGACTTTGAAACAAAGACATAAAGGGAAAAGTGAAAGTGTTTTTGGAAAGGAAACAATGTCTTAGGTAGGATGAGCATCAGATTGAAATAGGACTTTCTGTGTTGAATTATGGCACTTGTAAGCTGAAAGTATACATCCCCTCAAAATCCATATGGTGAGGTATGATGGTAATAGCAGGTGGGAAGATAATTAGGTCATGAGGGTGGAGTGTTCATGAATGGGATTAGTGCTTTTGTAAGAAGAAGCAGGAGAACTTGGTGTCACCCTTTACTCTCTACCACGTTGGGATACAAGAAGGCGGCCTTTTGTAAACCAGGAAGACTGTCCTCATCAAACAGTTAATCTGTCAGTGTCTTGATCTTGGATTTTTCAGGCTCCAGAAATATGAGAAAGAAATGTGTGTTTGTTAAGACACCCAGTCTATGGTAATTTGTTGTAGCAGCCCAAGCTGATTTAGACACTTGGTCAGATTGCTTAAATCATTTAGTCTATATTATCTCATGTAAACTTCTCATGTTCTTGCTCAGTCACTCAGTTGTGTTAGACTCTTTTGCAACCTGGTGGACTGCCTGGCTCCTCAGTCCATGGTATTTTACCAGTCAAGAATACTGGAGTGGTTTGCCAGTGGTTCTTAGGGGACCTTCCTGACCCAGGGATCAAACCCACGTCTCCTGCTTGGCAGGCAGATTCTTTACCACTGAGTCACTTGGAAAGCACCTCATGTAAATTAGAGATCTTGAATTTGCTAGTCAATGAATGGGTCTTTTCAGAAGTGAATTTCAGGGACATTTCCAGATCATACACTTTGCCCCCATAGGATAATATGAAAGAATGATCTAGTCATTCAGACAGTTTGCTAAACCTCAAACATTCATGTATTAACTTCATGATTTTTCTACATTTACTTATACTATTTTTATTTTTTCTTTATACCATTACATAATTATACTTAGATTTATTTAAAATCAAACTAAATTAAATCAACACTGAAAGTAGAATACAAGGTAAAACTTGCTTTATACCAGAAGTGTAATAATAGAACCATAAATTCAACAAAAGCAAAACCATTTTTGTTAAGGTGATCAATTTGCTTAGGGATCTGAATGAAAGTTTCAGTCTTTTTTTAATGTAGAATGAGTAAATACTGAAGTGGTTGAAGAGTTGTTTCCAACATACTAAGACTTTTTCCTTGGATAACTGAGGGAAAATCAAAAGAAAAAAAATACTATATTTTAAACAGTGATTTACTTTAAACAAATTCCTGTTTAGGTACCACCAAAAATGATCTCAGATGCAGATGACATGCATACTAAATCTTGGAATTCTACATTTCCTTATCCAGAAAGTATTGAAGTGTTTTGCCTGACAAAAGAAGTAAACTCACTTGAATCACAGCTGAGTCGTGCTTTTAAGGAACTAAATATGCATTTTGAAGCAGTGAAGAAGCACATGTACACAGGTAACTACCGGGCAAGAAGGGGACTGACTACTCAGCAGATTTCCTTTTTTTGCTGTACACTAGGACCTCTAACATGGCTGTGCTCCTTTCTGGAAATACAATGAAATACGCTCGTTTCAGAACAAGAGCTTTTATCTTCTTCCAGATTAACTATTTATGTCCTCACTTCTGAGAGCTTCTTCTTACTTTCACCATTTTGTTCTTTCCATCCCAATCACCTTCATAGAAATGATCATTACCTTGTATTTTCTTGTGTGTTTAATTTAGATGTGGGCTCATTTTAATTTTTGCTCTCTTAGAATATTCATTCCAAAAGGGAAAAGCTCTTGTCTGCTTGGTTCACACCTGGGTCAATGGTGTGCTAGACCTGGCTTGTTCAAGTGCATCACAGTGGATTGGTAAACTTTCAGGAATTTTATGAACCAGTTGAGACTATACCAATAGTTTAAAATCATCATGTTAGGAATATTTATATAAGACTCAGCAAAACTATAAATAATTTTTTTCTGGGGAACTTGTTTTTAAACAGTTACTTGCACATCACTTACTCTGTTTCCATGCCAGAAACATGCTTGTAACATGGAAGAAGCCTAATGAATTTCTGGTTATTAAATAAAATGCATGTCCAAAAAATAGGAAAAAATAAAACAAAACACTATTCTAGCTCAAAGGAAGTCAGGCAGGAGTTCCTTCTCATTCAGGCTTTTTATTCTATTCTGGTCTTCAACCAATTGGGTTAGGCTTGCCCATATTAAAGAGGGAAATACACTTTAGTCAGTCTATTGATTCAAATGTTAGTCTCATACAAAAGCACCCTCATCAACACACTCAGAACAGTGTTTGACCAAATATCTGGGCATCTAGGAGCCTAGTCAAGTTGACATACTAAATAAATCATCACGACTAAGTTCCTGATACAAGCTGCTATTATAATAATTTGAAATTGTTAATATTAATATCATAATATTAATATTAGGTGACAAGAATTTTGGTGGACATTTTCACAAACCAAATTTTTTATCCATATCTCTCCTTCACATATAGTATTTTAATTATTAAATTTCAAAAAGCACTGTTACAGCAAATCATCACATTACCCTTAGCATTAATTAAAAAACTAAAATAACTTAGAGAGATCCTATTATTAACCTTGAATTCCTCTGCTGCGGTACACATAGTAGGGCCACAAGGAGTTCTTTGTTGAATATATTTTAAGAAAATCTAGGATAGGACTCGGGGGCTTTATTCAGAGAAACAGAGAACACATCTGTTATCAGATAAAAATATGTACTTATTTTAGCAGGTGATATTTGCTTTAATTTTTCTTGCCTCTCTCTTCCACAAAGGCCATGGTTAAGATTTATTTTTCAAATTGTTAGAAGTTGTTATATAAAAATGACCTTTGAATGCAAGAATAGGAACATATTTAAAAGTTCATGATTTGGACAGTCAGCGTTAATGTAGACTGGAGAAATAATTTGGCAACCTCTTCCCTTTTCCCTAGGTAGCTTGATGAATGACCATTTCTTTTATTCTGTGTTCAGAAGTTTTATGGGCCATGGAGAGTGCAAGATCAGAGTTATTTGGGCCTGAAATAAAAAGAAGTATTATCCAGCCACAGTTAAATAAATGTTGTAAAAGACCTGAACAAAGCATTTTTGAGTACCAAAAATTCCACTTTTCAGACAATTTTTTATAGTGTTTGCAAATAAATAAGAAAGAAAACTATATTTGTGGTTTCAAAGTAAGGTCATAGCTCCTAGCACTGCAAATTATTTTGGGAATTGGTATTCATTCAGAGCTTCACTGAATTAAAGACTGTGCAAGATGGATTATCTAAAGCCCTAATTTGGAGAATTTTCTAGACATTTTCAAAGACTATTGGAAACACTGAGATCACCATCAATTAGGTTAAAACAAATACAAATTTGAACATTCTAGCTTTTTGGATAAAATATAGAATAGGGAATGAGAAAGGGAAAGGATCTTAAGCTCTGTGTCTGAGTTTCCAAACTTTTGTTCATTATACGCTAAGATATTCTAGGACAATTATTATTTTCTAAAGATCTTTTCCATCACTAGAGCACATCTGCTGAAACCTGATTCACTCTCTTAATACTCTAATTTTAACAGCTCCCCCGTAAAAGTTGATACCTGATTCTTTTCTCTCTAAATTTGTCTTAGAAACATACACATGCACTTTATGTCACCTGCCATTCTTCCTTCTTTCCAACTTGCTCTCAACACACATGTCACATTCTAACACATGTATTCCTCTCCATGTACTGATTAGTCTATGAAATGATCTATGAACAGTCTTATTACCACCTCCTCCCAAGTATGGACCACCAAAAACTTTTATCTGAAAAATTTCCAAAACGTGTCCTGTGTAGTTCTCCCTTCTTCACAGTACACCAGTGATCTATGTCATCTGAGAAGCAATCTGACTGTCTCATTACTCTGATTAAAATCTTCCATCTACACTTGCACTTCCAAGTCAGTGCAAATCCCAAGCTTCTAAAACTGTCTTACTAAGCCTTCCTGCTCTGCTCATTGTTTGGCTCTCCAGTCATTCACAACTCCTTGTGTTCTACTCCACTGTTTTGTTGTGCCACACTTCTTCCATCCTATGAGAGCAATGTATGTCCTCTTGTCTGTCCAACTTCACATAGACAATCACCCAAAATCCAATCCAGTCCCTGACACCTGACCATTTATTTGACCAAAATACACCAGTTCTCTGATGTTGCCTTGGACAAGGAAATGGCAATCCACTTCAGCATTCTTGCCTGGAGAATCCCATGGACAGAGGAGCCTGGTGGGCTACAGTCCATGGGGTTGCAAAGAGTTGGACACAACTGAGCAACTAACACACCTGATGCTGCCTAAGATGATACTTTCTTCCCTGGTGGCCCAGGAATTGCTCATGTTCCTTCTTTATACGTTCTCATCACATGTTGCATTCTAACACATACATTCCTCCCTAAGTACTGAATAGTCTGTTTTCTTAGCTGTCTTCCCAACTAGTCCACAAGGGCAAATTGTGACAAATTCATCATTGCAAATTAAGACTTTATTACAGTTCTGATCATGAAAATGTCTCAGTGAATATTTGGAGAAGGAAAAAAAAATAATTTTTTCTATAGGGAATAATTATAGAAAATAAGAATTGGATTAATCTTTCCACTTTTCTCTCCTCTCCATTCCTCTCTCCCTCTCCTCATTTCTCCTCTTCACTCTTCTTTCTCTCTCCCCCTTTTTCCACTTTCTGGGCTTCTGCTACCTGTAATCTCACTAAATTCCATGTCCATTACACCTTTCTCTTTTTCCATAATAGTGGTTTTATTGATGTACTATTTCCAATGAGTTTTATAGATATAGGTGGAGTGAAAGAAGGAGAGAAGGAAAAGTAGGAAGAGAAGGAGAAAATGGAATAGTAGGAGATTTTAACATCCATGAAGCACTTTATACATGCCATGGACTATACCAAGTATTTCATCAGGATCTATCATTAAATCCTCATATAAGCAGTATGTAAGAGGTATAATTATTCACATTTTATAAAGAGGGAAACTGAGGCACAGTAAGGGGCACACTCAAAAAACTGAGCAGGAACCTGTTCACCTGTATCCCAAGTATACTTTTTTTTTTTTTTTGGTACTATCATATAGCCTCCGTCACTATGCATCAAACCAATGCTCATATCATTCAGTTTGGTTCAGTCGCTCAGTCGTGTCCAACTCTTTGCATTCTCATGAACCACAGCATGCCAGGCCTCCCTGTCCGTCCTCAACTTCCAGAGTCCACCCAAACCCATGTCCATGGAATCAGTGATGCCATTGAACCATCTCATCCTCTGTCGTCCCCTTTTCCTCCTGCACTCGATCTTTCCCGGCATCAGGGTCTTTTCAAATGAGTCAGCACTTCACATCAGGTGGCCAAAGTATTGGAGTTTCAGCTTCAGCATCAGTCCTTCCAATGAACACCAAGGACTGATCTCCTTAAGGATAGATTGGTTGGATCTCCTTGCAGCCCAAGGGACTCTCAAGAGTCTTATCCGACACCACAGTTCAAAAGCATCAATTCTTTGGCACTTGGCTATCTTTATAGTTCAACTCTCATATCTATATATGACTACTGGAAAAACCATAGCCTTGACTAGATAGAGCTTTGTTGACAAAGTAATGTCTCTGCTTTTCAATATGCTATCTAGGTTGGTCATAAATTTACTTCCAAGGAGTAAGCGTCTTTTAATTTCGTGGCTGCAATCACCATCTGCAGTGATTTTGGAGCCCAAGAAAATAAAGTCAGCCACTGTTCCCACTGTTCCCCATCTATTTCCCATGAAGTGATGGGACCAGATGCCATGATCTTCATTTTCTGAATGTTTAGCTTTAAGCTCCTCTTTCACTTTCATTAGATGTGAATGAAACTCTTGAATGAAACTCTCTGGTCCCTTTAGAACTTAAAGCCAGAACTCAAGACGTGGGAATTCTCCCATATGTGTGTCTATAAATGCTAGAATGAATAAAAGCATATGCCTTTGTTTTCCCTACCCATGCAGATTCTGTACCCTCTGCTAGGACATTCCTCAGTGACTATCCTGCCTAGCAACATTGCAGTGACAATGAAGTAGAAGGACTCTTTTCCCTAGGAACACATTCCAACACTACATCAGGCCAAGGCACGTGTTAAGAGTGAAAATCAGAGTCCATGAAGCCCCTTCCATGCAATGGGTTTCTCCTTTTGCTGCAAACTTCCTGACTTGGCTTCTTTAAGCAGCAAACATTTTCCAAGGATCTCTAGGTATCCCTTCTTGTGATAGGTCATTACCCCTCTAGCTGCTGAGAGGTGAAAAGGTGCTATTAAGGCAAGTGGTATCCACTCTAAGAGCCGTATTGATTGTAATCCCTTTGTCAGATGCTGTGTGGAAACAGGGCTCAGCCACTCATTCATCACAGGTACTATTTCTGGTATGTTTGAAACTTGTCCTGTGCTTCTCCAAAACCTGTGCTGGCTCTTGTGCCCACTGCAAGTGTGTGGTTGATATCACATACTCATGAAATGACTATGGGAGTGTATGTAAATTTCTATGACTCTTTAAGAAGGCAACAACTGATTACACCTCTTCTGGTTCCTCAAATACACCTTCTCTCTCTTTCTTGTATCTCCTTCTCGGTCTACAAAGGTGAGATTTCCCTCCTCCTTTTGAGTTGACTTGAACTGATTTCATGTTTGAAATTCAGCTTAGGATCTCCCTTCTTCTATTTTATGAAGCAAGCCTTGGCCCAAATATCTCTCTGTTAGGATTCTTTTCTCACTGGGCTACGAAAGCCCACTTACTTATACATGTGTGGTGTCTTCAATTACTTCTTTTCTTTTAAAAATCTAGAATTATAGACCACCATCTTTATTATCTGATATTGTGTGAGTTCTCAGTCATATCTGACTCTCTGTGACCCCTGTGGTCTGTAGCCCACAAGTCTCCTCTATCCATAGGATTTCCCAGGCAAGAATATTGAAGTGGATTACCATTTCCTTCTCCAGGGGATCTTTCCGACCCACAGATCACATTGCCATCTCTTGTCTCCTGCATTGGCTGGCAGACTCTTTACCACTAGTGTCACCTGGGAAGCCCTATCTTGTATTGTAGCTGGAACCAAGTCTTGTCTTAATATGTTTCCATTGAGTGAATAAGTATCCTAACAATTTCACTAAGTTCAAAATAACCTGAACCAATCACCTGAAATCCAGTAGTTTGGCTAAGGCATTCAGGACATCTAGTTGTACAGCATTCATTCATGCTTTCAAGCTATGCTAAAGGACTAACGTTTGCTTATCTTTAGAAGTTTGACATGGTTATTATGTTTCTTCTGCAATTGTAGCTTTGCTCCAAAAGAGAAAAAGTTTAAGGGAGTCTTTTTATCCTCCTCTTTCTTCTTTTGCAGAGGAGTTACCATGAAGGAGTGGAGACTGCAGAGATTTGACATCTGACATGCTGAGAGCCACCCTTACTTTTGCTAGTCTTAGCGACTGTCATGTAAATTGAGAGCTCATCCACAAGATGGAAATAGCAGTGCCTTCTTTTTACATCTTGAAGGGTTGTTGTAAAGATCCAAATATATTATTATTCATTTTTTTATTCTCTGGAAATACTCAAAGAAATATAACTTCTGCTAGAACTTGTAGAAGACCTCTGATATCTCTGTCAATCAATTTATGTTCTAGTTTCCCTTTAACTCCACTTTACATCTGGTTATTAGTGTCCTAAATACAAGCTACTGCACTTTTATTTATTACTTCTCCCTGATACATGTTTTCATTTCCCCAAAGTTATGAGCCTTCTGGTGAACAAGAGCTATTTCTTCAACTTGAAGTAAATTTATTTGACTTAGTCATTTAAATACAAATTGAGGGTGTTTTAGTAGGGCTGCATTACAATATTATAAAATTGTGGTTTCAAATATAGCTGGTCCTCAGAATTATCCATGGAACTTAATAAGAACAAAACAATAAGAGCAGATTTCTTGTCTTTACTATGGACCCACTGCAAGTCTGCATGAAATATCTGCCTCACTGACTCTGATGATGGTGCTTGTGTTCCTCAGCAGGCCCTATTCCCCAGCAATGGTGTTTTGCACCAGAGAGTTCTTTACCTTGGCTACAGGTGATTGGACAGGGGAGGTTCTTCATTTAATGAAGTCAAACTGTAGGCTTCTCAGTGAATTATCTTCTGAATACAAGGGCTAGTCTTATTTGCTAGTGTCAGAGATCTAGTCATTATCTATTTCTACTACTTACTAGTTGTATGAGTGAGTGTGTGAGTCATTGAGTGCTCAGTCTCTCAGTCATGTTTGACTCTTTGTGATTCCATGGATTGCAGCCCACGAGGCTCCTCTGATCATGGGATTTTCCAGGCAATAATACTGAAGTTGTTGCCACTTCCTCCTTCAGGGGATCTTCCCACCCAGGTCGAACCCGTGTCTCTTACATCTCCCGCACTGCAATCAGATTCTTTACATCTGAGCCACGAGGAAGCCCCACTAGTTATATAAACATAGTCAAATCACTAACATTATCACTTTGAGCCTCAAATTGGAAGTGGGCATAAATCAAAATGCGCTATGTGTTCCTTTGTGAAATAAAGGAAACAATAGAACTTAACTCACAGGCTTCCAACATTTATGATGCATAGAAAGTACTAGATTAGAGGTAGTTATCATCCTACCCTTCATGGGGTTGTTGAAAGGAATGATTTACATGATGCATATAAAGCGATTAGAATATTTCCTGGCATCTATAATTGCTCATTTGCCCGCTCACTCAGTTGCTCAGTCGTGTCCGACTATTTGCGACCCCATGGACTGTAGCCCACCAGGCTCCTCCATCCATGGAATTTTCTAGGCAAGAGTACTGGAGTGGGTTGCCATCTCCTTCTCCATAATTGCTCATTAACAGTTAGTAATATATTATTATTGTTGTTCTATTTTACCTGATTCTTGGTTGTGTGCTTTCTTTTATCTCCTATAACATGTATTTATAATTCACTGGAGTTGTGCATCCTCATACACTCATTCAGCAAGAGTGCTCTATACAACCCAGTGTGTGAGTACCTGCTGAGCCTCTGGGTATGGAATGCCCTGTCCAGTGTCCTGAGACGGCCTGGTCTCTCCCAATCTTTTACAACTAGTTTCAGATCTCAGCTCTGCCTCTGCAGCTTCACTGACAACTTGACCTCCATAGAGAGCCTCCTCTTCTAAACTCTCCTTGCCTTCTGAGACACACTTAAGTGCCTGTGCTCATCACAGAATATTAGTGTCAGTTGTTTTTATAAATGCATAGGACTACTACATACAGCTATAGAGGTCATGCCCTGTACGAGATTCTAATATGAGTAGATATCTGAATGCAGCCCTAGTTATTAGTTAATACTGCTTGGCACGGGGCTGGATCTAATTAGTTCAACTAGAAGCAAGTTTATAATTTATCTGTCTGAAGAGGTTGTGTTATATGATTTATTGGAACCAAAGGAGGGTGCTTATTAGTAGTTGGCACAGTTGGCCACGGTAGCCCTAATCATGTCCTCATTAAGTATGTTATTGTTGTTGTTGTTTAATCACTAAGTCATGTCCGACTCTTGTGATTCCATGGATTGTAGAACACCAGGCTCCTCTGTCCATGGGGTTTTCCAAGCAAGAATACTGAAGTGGGTTGTCATTTCCTTCTCCAGGGAATCTTCCTGACCCAGGGATAGAACTTGCATCTCCTACAAAGACAGGCATGTTATTCAATACTGAGCCCCCCACTAAGCAGGTAAGCATGTAAGCCCCTGAAGTCTGGAATCACAATCATCTTCAAATTGATTCATTTATGTATCCACTCATTCAATCATTCAACAAATATTTATTGAGAACCTAATTTCTGTTCATTCTCCTAGACTCTGCATCTCTGTTCTTTGTCTCACATGGCGGATAATATAAATAGTTACAGTTTCTTCAAATCTGGTTTCAGATTTGTTTGCATGAGTGTCTAGAGAATGTGAATAACTAGTATACTAGACAAAGTTACCTTCTTAGCTTAGTTTTTCTCACCACTGACTAAAAATGATTTCTATAACTCTTCGAGACCATATTGTGCTATGTTGTGCTTAGTTGCTCAGTCATGTCCAACTCTTTGCAGGACTGTAGCCCACCAGGCTTCTCTGTCCATGGGGATTGTCCAAGAGAGAATACTGGAGTGGATTGCCATGCCCCTCTCCGGGGACTTTCCCAACCCAGGGATTGAACCCAGGTCTCCCACATTGCAGGCAGATTCTTTACCATACAAGTCACCAAGGAAGCCCAAATACCATATTAAATGATGATAATAAAAAGATAGCTCATAGAAGCTACTGCTACCAATAAGTATGTTTATATTGCTGACATTCATCCATCTATCTTCAACATATATATGTAACTTCCATGTCCCTGGCTTGAGGTTAGGTATGAGAAATACACAGGCAATTAAATTAGATCCTCGTTCTGCAAAATTCAAAGTTTAGCATTTTCATGTAAGTAAATGAATTTAAGGAATGGACTTCAAAAGTAGTGAGCAATGGTAATAGCAAGTTAATGAAGAACAATAAACTACTCTAGATTGCATCATTTCTGATTTGAGTTTTGGGAAAAATATGTTTACCCTGGATAGGATTATGGAGGTTGGGTGTTCAATGTTAAACCTGTTGAAAGGTGCAGAATTAAAACTTGCAAAAAAAAAAATGTTGAGAAAAAAAAATGTTTTGGCTAGAGGCCAAATTTCTGTGTCAGCATTTAAGGAGGTGTTTTATAGGAGAGGGGAAGTTATTTTATGGAGGAGTCCCAAAATTTCAAGTATATTAGTTGTCCTATCACATCATAGCTAGCAAGACAGATTGGTATCATTGAGCAGAAGTGATTCAGACTAATGAATAGACAGAGTGGGTTCCACTTGAAGAGAAATGTCCTTAACCTGGACAAGCCATGTTGGTATACTATTTGAAGAACAGGCTTTTTTTCTGTTGCCTTCTGTGATATCCCTAATTTTAAAATGTTAGCAATATACTAGAAAAAAATTAATGTGCAGAACAAATTAACCATATTTTGATCTGCCCAATTTATAACCTCTAAGATTAGGACTTGTCAATTTTCATCCTGAAAGATTGTGAGTGGGTGAAGATTTGGGGGTGGGTATGGTGGACTGCAAGGAGATCGAACAAGTCCATTCTGAAGGAGATTAACCCTGGGATTTCTTTGGAAGGAATGATGCTAAAGCTGAAACTCCAGTACTTTGACCACCTCATGCAAAAAGTTGACTCATTGGATAAGACCTTGATGCTGGGAGGGATTGGGGGCAGGAGGAGAAGGGGACAACAGAGGATGAGATGGCTGGATGGCATCACTGACACGATGGACATGAATCTGAGTGAACTCCAGGAGTTGGTGATGGACAGGGAGGCCTGGCGTGCTGTGATTCATGGGGTCGCAAAGAGTCGGACATGACTGAGCAACTGAACTGAACTGAAGTGAACTGATGGGGGCAGGAGAGATGCTGATCATGTTTGCATTCTAAGGATAATTGTGGCACAACTGGAAGTATCACTCATAGTATAGTATAGGAACTTGCATTCAATCCCTCTGAAGTACTTGTTAAAATGCTTGTTCCTGGCTGCACCTTAGATGTTTGGAGTCAAAGTAGCTTGAGAGTGTACTGGACCCCATGGTATGAGAAGCCCAGAATGACAAAGCAAATAGCCCTATCTTCCCATTAGGGGAAGGGATATTTTTATGCTGTGTTACTCATTATGATGAAATAATTCTTGAATTTGATTGCTGTACAGAATCAGGTCTGTCTTTCCTTACGGGAATAAGGACAGGCTTTGAAATATTGGAGACTCTGAGAGTTGACCTGTTGCTCAGTGTCAATGTCACTCATTTGTAAAGTAGGGATTTACTTATTGACTTAATAACTCCTTGGTAATCACTGCTTATAGCATCTTTGTACACAGAGACCTCCTGATTAGTGCATTATTGACCTGGAAGATTATGCTTTTATCATTTAGTTCAGTCCAGTGCATGCTTTTGGCATGCTCACTCCAACAAATCCCCACATTAAAATAAAAACATTACTCTCATTAAAATTAATGGCTGTTTTGCTTACCCACAAAAGGGAGACTCCATCACTAACTGCAGCAGCAACGGGTAGCATTAGATAATTTCGACTAAATGTATTAAGACATCGCAGTTACTTTCCCATTTACAAAATTAATGAAATTATCAAAATTCTAATTTAAAATCCATTTACTGTCACTCACAGAACTTTGCTTTTTTTGACCTATTTCATCCTTTTGCTCTAACTACCTACTAATAAAAATTTCACCTCATAAAACATAATGATAAATGCTAAAACTCATGAAATATTTTCATAAAACTCCAGAACTCCAGTATCTTGATTCTGGGCAATCAGGAGCTGAAGATTCCATTTTTGTCAGGTGACATATTGGAGAATTCTTTCTTATTACTGAATCAAAACTGGCTTCAGTTAATGGTGGAGCTGAAAATGATTACATGTCTCACTCAAGAGCACACCAACTGGGAGGCTCTATACTGGGAAAATGATTTGAAACCCTGGTAAGTGCTTATCCAGATCTTATACTTTTCCTATTAACTGAATTACAAACAGACCAATGTATTAAAAAAAATTATCACATACCACAAAGGGCCCTGTAGAATCAAAAACTTTATAACATTCATGGTAAAGCAAAATAAGTTTTCTACTGTCAGAGGAAAACCTTACATCCATGGTACCAACTTATGGTTGAAAAAAAAATGTTGAGAAAAATTCACCAATTTATCTTAAAATGAGAGACCATTATTGTTTAATTTAGGGTCATGCCAGGTTATAGTTCAGTCCAGTTGTTCAGTTGTGTCCAACTCTTTGTCACCCCATAGACTACAACACTCTAGACTTCTGTGTCCATCACCAACTCCCGGAGCTTGTTCAAACACCTGTCCGAGTTGATGAGGCCATCCAACCATCTCATCTTGTCATCCCCTTCTCCTCCTGCTTTCAATCATGCCCAGCATCAGGGTCTTTTCCAATGAGTCAGTTCTTTGCATCACGTGGCCAAAGTATTGGAGTTTCAGCTTCATCATCAGTCCTTCCAGTCAATATTCAGGACTGATTTCCTTTACAATTGACTGGTTTGATCACCTTGCAATCCAAGGGACTCTCAAAAGTCTTCTCCAGCACCACAGTTCAAAAGCATCAATTCTTCACTGTTCAGCTTTCTTTACAGTCCAACTCTCACATCCATACATGACTACTGGAAGAACCATAGCTTTGACTAGATGGACCTTTGTTGGCAAAGTAATCTCTCTGCCTTTTAATATGCTGTCTAGGTTGGTTCTAGCCTTTTTCCCAAGCTTTTCTTCCATAGCCTTTCTTCCAAGGAGCAAGCATCTTTTAATTTCATGGTAAATTAAATGGTAAATTTCATGGTAAATTAAATTACCATTAATCAAGGTAAATTGGAAGTGGTCAGGTTATAAACCATCTTTTATTGACAAAGATCATATGAAAGGGTCATCAAGTCTGAAAATATGAGGGAAGCAAAGAGTAGAAAAAGAACACAGGAGAGAGCTTGAGGCTCTGGATATATTTTGATCAGGATAGGCATGCATTTCCTTTCAATGGTGAGCCCAGTTCTAAAGCCAATAACTTATGAATGCCCTGGCTTCTATATCAGGAATGGTAAGATAAGGGCAATTGAAAAGAGCAGAGTCAACCATATTTATTTAATCGATAAAGAAAGATTTGGCAAACTATTTCTTATTGATCTTAGAGAAAAAATATGCAGAATATATTAGGAATAACTCACTTCCATGAGGTTTAACTGTAGTCCAGTAATTTAAATAAAATTGTAGATAGAAGCCTTTTTATGCAGGAATCTTTGCAACTGCATTAAAGAATTAAAAGTGTGCATAAGGAAAAAACATTTTAATACATGTGATCTCTTTACATATCATAAGTTTTATCTTTGTCTCAGATACACGGTTAAGATGGATTGAGTTTTTGATAATATGAGCCATAAGATAAAAAACAAAAAATGAAACAAAGCCTTGAATTGTTCATTCACTCAGTGCTCATGAATAAGTGTTGTGCTAACTTTTGTGTCTGAGGCTCACGTTAAGAGCTAGGATTACAGTGTGAGCATATGGGACTCCGGTCTTCAAGAAGCCTATATCCTATTGTAAATGACGGACAAAGCCACCTAAATTTCCTGAGCCTTGGGTTACTTCTACCGACATTAAAAGGGCTGGATAAAATTTTCCTGTGTTCTCTTTTCAGACCAAAATTTTAACAAATATTTAAAGGGCTGTATAGAAGGAAATTGGGCTTCTCTTGTGGCTCAGACAGTAAAGATTCTACCTGCAATGTGGGAGATCTGGGTTCAACCTCTGGGTTGGGAAGATCCTCTTGAGGAGGGCATTGTAACCCACTTCAGTATTCTTGCCTGGAGAATCCCCAAGGACAGAGGAACCTGGCGGGCTAAAGTCCATGAGGTCACAAAGAGTTGGACATAAGTGAGTGACTAAGCACAACACACAGAAGGAAAGGGCCACCAACTCCAGTATTCTTGCCTGGAGAATTTCATGGACAGGGAGACTGATGGGCTAGGATTCATGGCATCACAAAGAGTTGGACATGACTGAGAAACTAGAATGCACACACACACACACACACAAACAGAATTTAGTTTACAAAAGAAATGTATAGATATTCTAGGAGTGTGATGAGCGAGGTTGCTGTGAAAATTCATTTTCTATTCCTGTTATCATATCTTACCTTTCTAATTCTTCCCATAAGTGTAGAGTTATGACTTGCTGCGCTGAGTTCATTAGATATTCATTACCATTTCCGTTCTTATTTAAAGAGTACTGTCTGACCTCCCTGGCAGTCCAGTGGTTAAGACTCTGGGCTTCAAATGTAGGGAGTGTGGGTTCGACCCCTGGTCAGGGAACTAGGATCCCACATGGCACTTGGTGTGGCAAGAAATAAAAAGAGTACTGTCTATGCTGTCTATGTATAGGTTAGTCAGTGTACTAGGGATTTTAAACACATTATCTTGAACTTGATTCTCAACACAATCCAATTATTATTATTATTCTCATATTATAAATGAAAAAAATGGGACTCAGGGAAATTGAGTAACTTACCAGTGTCACACAGGTATCAAGTGACCAAGACAACATTTGAACTCAGAAAGCTGATCCCTAAGGCAAGTGTTCCTAACCTATTCATTTTCATCACAGGAGGGTCATTGTTAAAAAATACACTCTTTCATCTCTAGCATTACTGCCGGGAGCCAGCCAGCATGAGGAACTCCACCCATGGCAAAGGTCATGAGGAAGGAGGCTTCATCATACGCAAAGGTGGGATCGAGCATCAAGAAACCCCCTGGTCCCGAGCATCTACCCCCAAAACCAGAGTCTACCTACTTTACTGTTTTATGTTTTCACTTATACCTCTGACTTTACGGGGGGCTGACCCCCATTACCTCTCTCAGAAAAGGAGTTAACTTACAGCTCCAAGTCAATAAAAATTCCAGGGCATGACAAGAGTGTTTCAACTTACAAACTCCTCTGAAGGTTATCTAGCCTGCCTCTACAGGTTTGTCTGGCCACATGCAATTGTTTACCACCTCCCAACTGTGAGAGGCATGAGATGTTTTAGACTTATTAAAGGCAGATTCTTTTGGGAAGTTAGAAATTATTAGTATAGTGGGTTGCTTAGGAATTATATTGGTAAAGGGTTTTTCATTTGTTGTGCCAATAATTGCTGCTAATTCCCTGCCTAGGGTGTGACAAGAGTGTCTCAGGTCAAACCTCTCTGCCGGCAAACTAGTTTGTATGACAGGATTATCCATACTCCTGCCACTATGCACGTGATTGTTTACTACCTCTCAACCACAAACAGCACAGAGAGTTTGGAGTATTTTGAAAGTCTTAATTAGCATAGGGCTTTTCTCATTGTTGAGTCAATGATTGCTGCCAGGCCTCCATGTCCTTAGGCACCTGGGAATATATTAATCAATGTATTTGGAATATAGAAAAGGAAATATAGTAGTTTTTGATGTTAGCAATACTAGACTTTTTGAGTTAATGAATTTTCTATTTTGTTATAGATCACTGTACTTTGTTATAAATCACTGTGTCCTTGCGATGTAAAAATGTAACTTTATCACTATCTTAAGACTAAATAGATCTTAAGGGAAGCATTGGTGAAGGGTTTTCATTTGTTGGGCTGATGTTTGCTGCTAAATCTCCATATTCCCTGCTCTTATAATGAATATAGCTAGTATATAGGAGAAATAAGTATTAACCTTTAAGATTAATCATGTTAACCTTGGGTTAAATAAATTCCTTTCTTGATTGTAACTCACTACACCCTCACCCTATAGGAATGCAACTTTATTTGGAGGGTGGTGCCTGGTTTAAGAAAAAACACCCTTGGAAAAAATAAGTTTTTTGGTTATCAGAAAGAAAGGATCATAAAATGTCAGCAGGCCTCATGGCCAGAAGATGATGTAAAGCCCCTAAGACCTTTTTTTTTTATACATTTATATGAAGCACCTCATCTTGATAAAGGTCAGGACTGCTGACCCCTGTGTGACTTTAAAATTTCCATTTGTCTCTATGTGTAAAAACAGGTATATAAGCAAACCTGAAAATAAAGAAAACGGATCAGATTCTGGAAAGACTGATTCCCCCGTGTCGTTCTTTCTTTCCCCTTCTGACTGAATTCCCATCTGGGGCGTGGGTACTCACCAAGAATGCTAATCATGCCTGGGCTTCTAAGATCGGACCGGGGAGGCCTCAGTGCCTCCTCTGTTTCAGGAGAATGGAAAGACTCCTGTGGCCTATGTAGGTGGTGATTGGTATTCCATGTAAACCAAGTTATTCAGCCTCTTTTCTCCACTATATTTCCTACTACATTACTGGTTTCTAATCTCTCTATATATCTGTAATTAAATAAGTTTTTTTCCTAGGACGCCGACTCCATCTCCCCTTTGAATTACCCTGGATCCACTGGGGCTGGACCCTGGCACATTACCATCATTCTGGGAACTAAGCACTGCACCCATTAAATTCATAGGCTTTTATCCTCTCCAAGGGAGCACAGACATCAGTTACTCTGAAACATTTCCTGACCCTCTCTCCAGTCTGGTTGGAAGTAGAGCTCCTCTTTTGTGCTTGCTGCCATCATTGATCCACTGTAGCTGACAGCTTTATATTTGCTTGATTTCCCCCTCTCGATTTTGATCCCCTAACAAAACTGTTTATGCCTTTCTCGTCTTTGTATCCCCAGTTCCTAGCACAGAATTTGACTATGACAAGTACAAGAATATATGTTGATTAAACAAGTGGTCATGTGAGCAAATGAATGCAATGACACTCAGTCTGCCTTGCTAACTATAATTAAACCATATGATTTTACCGGGTCCTGAGAAATTATGTCTAGGAATGGGTGAGCTAACACGGAAGATATTATGCTTAATTTTTATTGTTCTGCATAATGTTTTGATTAGTGACAAAAAAGGAAATGACAGGAAGTTAAGTGTATGAGCAAGGTGACACTGCCTGTGAGTGTTCACATGCTGTAGAAAACGTTTTGTGGGAGATGGCATTGAACAGTGTGACTCAAGATGGGGTCCTGGACCAGCTACATCTGCATCATTGGGTAAGTAGTAGATTCAGAAATATGGGGTATGGACTTGGCAATCCAAAATCTGAAAAACATTGGTATAATCATTCCTCACTCCTAGGTTCTAGTTACAGAAACTAAACATAACAATGTTGTGTTGTATTGTACTCAGTTGCTCAGTTGTGTCCAACTCTTTGCGACTCCATGGACTGTAGCTTGCCAGGCTCTGTGTCCATGGGGATTCTCCAGGCAAAGTTGCCATTCCCTTCCCCAGGGCATCTTCCTTACCCAGGGATCAAACTCAGGTCTCCCACACTGCAGGCAGATTCTTTGAATTGCCCCTTTGGTCACTGCGTTTATGTTGCATGCAAAGGGTCTGAGGGGAATATTGCTGGTTCTAGCTAGGTCCTGTCGGAGAACAATCTGAGAGAACTCTCCTGAACCCATGTTTGGGAACATATACAGTAGTGCTAAGTGACCATACTGATGAAATGCTCCTGGACTTCCCATCTGTGTATACAGTAGACACTCAGTAAACATCATTGACAGAGTTAACAGATAACCTGGACTGACAAATCAAATCATCCCGAGGAGTTTATTTTCTGCTCATGGGTTAAAATGATACCCTGTCAGAATAGGAAATACAGCATTGAGTGCTGAGATTCTAATAATTAGCTGTCAGTGTGTGCCTTCTCTCTCCTCACACAACTGTAAAAATCTCTCTCCAGTTGCTTTCAGGGAAATTCACTTACAATTATCTATTAGTTATTACTGGATGAGCAAAACCCATGTACCTCTTATTTTTCTTTATTGCAGTATCTTTTTTTTTTTTTTTTTTTTTTAATAAACCAACAAGAAAACAACCCAAAAGCAGAGACAGTAGCATCTGGACGATGTTCTTTGCCGACAGATCATGTTGCTCTTGTGTTTACAGCAAGTTCCATTGCGCACTGCTGGAATGACTTTGGGAGAACAAGCTCTTTATCTACACAAGTGGGTGCTTTTATTTTCCTGACTGACTTTCTCAGGGAGAAGATGGTACAACCACAGTTCAGCAATGAGAAGTCAGGAGGAGGAGGAAGAGGGAGAGCGGAGCAATGCAAGCAAAACTTCTATCCTATAAGAACTCTCTTCTCCTTGGTCTCTTTGTCAGTCTTGACAAAACTAGCACACTTGGCCCGTGATGCAAACCACTCTGCATGGCCTCTACATTGTTATGAGATGAGTTGGTGATTGGAAGAGCTGCCACTGAAATGAAGCTAGTTTTCAGGGAAGTTTAGCTACAGCTCATGGCTGATGGAAGCATTAACTCATTGGTGTTAAGACATTCTGGTGATGGGGTAACGCTCAATTTCATTTTGAAACATCAATATTGCAAATATCCACTCTAGATGTAAAACTGGTTCATGAGTGTTTAATTTATTTGAATGACATTGCAGACTATTGATTTTTTTTCCCCTTCAAGAAAATGAAAGCAGCATATCAGTGTGTCCTTGGGCAACTGACATAACTTGCATATGCCTCTCTTTGCTCGTCTGTATCAGATACAGGACTAAAAGTTCATGGCATGGTTCATTCATTTGTAATCACATACTGAGTACATGATATATGTCAGATTACAAGTGAAGAATGAGAGTGGGAAGGGGCAAGAAGGGAGCAGAAGGAACAGAGGAGGATAAGAGGCAAAAGTGGGGTGCTGTGTTGAATGGGTAAAACATCCAGCAAGCACATAGTTAAAATAAAATGTCTAAATGTTACAAGAGATACATGTCCCAGGTAGTCAACCAGCACAGAGAAGTAATAGATAACTTAATCTGAGGGTCTCACAGAAAGAATCACAAAGGAATAGAAACTGAGTTATTTGCTGAGAGAGCCCAGAAGAATGTGCTGCAGGAGAAGAGTGAGTGCCTTATAAAGGAGGATGAGCATTTTCAAAAGGATGGAAACAAAAGATTGAGATTGGACCCGGCACTGTATAAAAGTGAATGATGGAAAACCATCCCAGGAAATGAATAGCATATAACTGCAATCTTTTTTTTTTTTTATGCAAACAGAATGGTTAGAAAGAAATGCACCAAAATGTCAACAGTGATTATATCTGCACAGTATGAGTATAAGCTCATTTTACCTTATATTTTATATAATTTTGTATTTTCTGTAGTGAGTGCATGTGTACATGGTCAGTCGTTTCATTCATGTCCAAATCTTTGCAACCCTAATGACTGTAGCCTGCCAGATTCCTCTGTCCATGGGATTCTCCAGGTAAGGATACTGGAGTAGTTACCCGTGTCCTCCTCCAAGGGATCTTCCCTACCCAGAGATCGAATCCACACCTTATACATCTCCTGCACTGGTAGGCGGGTCTTTGCCACTAGCACCACCGGAGAAGAACATCAATCACACAGGGTCATGGGGCAGATTAAATGTGACTATGTATTCATTGACCAAAATTTGCATGCCTACTATGTATAATGAACTCTGGTCCTTTTAAAGCCTGAGGAGAAAAAAGAGACAGTACTTGTTCTCTTGCAGCTCATTATTTTTGTGAAGGAGACAGAAACACGATCAGTTTGAAGAGAGAAATCAGGTCACATGGAAGCACCAAAGAGTGTCTCAAAATTTAGAACAGAGTTTGTCAGGACAGTTTACTAGGCTGGCCTTTGAAGGACTGTCAAGAAAGAGCAAGGAAGGAGAAGGCAGCACACATAGAGACAAGACCATGGAGTGGCTTTTTGGGAAATCACTAGTAGTTTTGTACAGTAAACTAGCATGGGAAGAGTACGCAGCAGCCGCTGGAGAAAGTCAGATGGAATCTTCATGGTCCAGCTGGAGGAACAGATCTTTTAACATAAAGTTAAAATAATTGGAAAAGTATTTTTGAAAGAGTTGGGGGAACAGGTAAGTTTACTATGGAGAAAGGTTCTAGACAACTCATGGGTTGGTTTATTTCACAAATGCTGAAAGCCAGAGATGTAGGGACATGAGCACACAGGGGATATCAAAGGAGAGTAAGGGTGAACCAGGAATTAGCTGGGTTCTTGCTTATGAGTCACTAAATAGTGGTTCTTAATGGTCATCTGTTACTTTCCAGTCTGTCCTGAAATGTTTCCATTTTGAAAATTCTTTTTGTTATTCCATGTGCATCTGGTGAGCTATTCAGTCATGTGACTGAAATTGACAAATGAAGAGGCTTTACCAAGACTGGCCAAAATGATTCACTGCGGGGTAGTCCCACAATATAACCAGGGACAGAGTGAATCCCTTATAGGATGGTCTAGAATGCTAGGAAGAGAAACTTGGCTGGAAGGATGCAGTAAGCACAAAGTTAATGGAAACATCATTGAGCTACATGGGAAAACTTTTCTTGAGGATGAAGACAGCAGAAAGAAAGGTGAAACTGAGTAGGGGTAAAGAGTGAGAGAGACTCAGAGCAAGAAGGAGAAAACAAGTTGATAAACGGGGAGGAGAACAAATTGGAGAAAGAGGAGACAGACAAAAGCACAATGAAGCCTGACATCATAATTTGACTGGAACTAGCTGTTGCTGACACCAGCACCACACATTGGACCGCTTCCTTGAAACAGCCAATATACGCTGATTTTTCCTTAAATTATTTTGCATATGGGAATCACAAATTAGGCATATATTATATATGGAATGTCATATGAAGTATGAAGGTGGAGAAGGGCAAGAGGAGAGCTGAAAGAGCACCTTGAGAAAGGAAGCAAAGACGAACTACTCAGTGTCCAGGGATGAAATGAGGGAGACGAGAATACAACCAGACAAAGAAGTGGAGTCAGGTTATATGGGAGCACAGAAGAGTGTAGCTTTTGAATGGAGTTCCGTGGAACAGCCTTCCAGAGGAGAGGACACCTAGCCCAGACTTTTGAGGACAGGTGAAAAATTGCATTCCAGGAGAAGGGTCATTAAATTCTGTTGAGAGGTCCACCAGCTTGGCTTTGTGGTTACCCTTTCAGTAGTCTTCTCTAAGTTTCCTCTGTCATATCTAGAGATCACTGTCTTTATTTTAGTGTTACAGAATGTTACTTAACTTTTTATCTAAATTTATTCTGATTTTAAGCACTTTGAGAAAGATGCACATGGCATAGGGACTTAGGCTTCCGATGTGGCCCTAGTGGTAAAGCATCAGCCTGTCAATACAAGTTAGACTTAAGAAACACAGGTTCAGTCCTTGGGATGGGAAGATAGCCTGAAGGAGGGCGTGGTAACCTACTCCAGTACTCTAGCCTGGAGAATCCCATGTATAGAGAAGTCTGGCAGTCTGGAGTCCATAGGGCTGCACAGAGTCAGACATAACTGAAGTGACTTAGCACACATGTACATACAACATAGGGACTTAATAGTCTACAATGGATAACATTGAATCTCTGCATTATGTACTGCTACACAGCAATAGAGGTTTAAGATAAATAATGCACAGGCATTCCATCACTGCTTCAGCAGAAAAGGATCTGGCTATGGCTTACCTGGATCTTCTGCTCAAGGATGTCTTACCAAACTCCAATCAAGGTGGCAGTGGGGCTTAAGGTCTCATTTGAAAGTTCAGCTGAGGAAGAATCTCCTTCCCAATGATTGTGTCAAGATTCAGTCCCTTAAAAAAAAAAAAAAAAATTCAGTCCCCTGTGGCTGATGGACTGAGGTACTCATTTCCTTCTTGGCTGTCAGCTGAAAGCCACTCTCAGTTATTTTCAGTATAGGGAAGTTGACAGTACTGGCAGCTTGTTCCATCAAAAACCTTTGAAGGAAAGTGTATACAGGGAGAGTCTGAGAGAAAGATAAAAGCATATTCTATGCAATACATTCATAGAAGTGATATGACATTGACCGAGCCACATTCTATTGGTTAGAAGAAAATCAGAATTCTCACCCACACTCAAAGACAGGGCATAACCAGACAGAGACATAATATCCAGATACAAGGAGTATTGACAGCCAACTTAGGATATGTCCTCCACAATCCTCTCATTTATTAAGGGTAAGATCCATTCTGTCTCTTCAAGAACATGTGGATTGGTAAAGTATGATAGAATAAATGTTTAAAAAACTAAACATAGAAGAGGTGACATTTCTAAATTTTTGCTTAATCATCTTTTAAATTTGTTCAGTTCAGTTCAGTCGCTCAGTTATGTCTGACTCTGCGACCCCATGGATTGCAGCATGCCAGGCTTCCCTGTCCGTCACCAACTCCCAGAGTTTACCCAAACTCATGTCCATTGAATTGGTGTTGCTGTCCAACCATCTCATCCTTTGTTGTCCCCTTCTCCTCCTGCCTTCAATCTTGCCCAGCATCAGGGTCTTTACAAATGAGTCAGCTCTTCACATCAGGTGGCCAAAGTAGTGGAGTTTCAGTTTCAACATCAACCCTTCCAATGAACACTCAGGACTGATCTCTTTTATGATGGACTGGTTGGATCTCCTTGCAGCCCAAGGGACTCTCAAGAGTCTTCTCCAACACCATAGTTCAAAAACATCAATTCTTCAACACTTAGCTTTCTTTATAGTCCAACTCTCACATCCTTACATGTCTACTGGAAAAACCATAGCCTTGACTATATGGACTTTTGTTGGTAAAGTAATGTCTCTGTTTTTTAATATGCTGTTTAGGTTGGTCATAACTCTCCTTCCAAGGAGTAATTGTCTTTTAATTTCATAGCTGCAGTCACCATCTGCAGTGATTTTGGAGCCCTCAAAATAAAGTCTGACACTGTTTCCACTGTTTCCCCATCTATTTGCCGTGAACTGATGGGACCGAATGCCATAATCTTAGTTTTCTGAATGTTGAGTTTTAAGCCAACTTTTTCACTCTTCTCTTTCACTTTCATCAAGAGGCTCTTTAGTTCTTCACTTTCTGCCATAAGGGTGGTGTCATCTGCATATCTGAAGTTATTGATATTTCTCCCAGCAATCTTGATTCCAGCTTGTACATCATCCATCCCAGCATTTCTCATGATGTACTTTGCAGTTAAATACACATGGTGACAATATACAGCCTTGATGTACTCCTTTTCCTATTTGGAACCAGTCTATTGTTTCATGTCCAGTTCTAACTCTTGCTTCCTGACTTGCATACAGATTTCTCAAGAGGCAAGTCAGGTGGTCTAGTATTCCCATCTCTTTCAGGATTCTCCACAGTTTACAGTTATCCACACAGTCAAAGGCTTTGGCATAGTCAATAAATCAGAAACAGATGTTTTTCTGGAACTCTCTTGCTTTTTTGATGATCCAAAGGATGTTGGCAATTTGATCTGTGGTTCCTCTGCCATTTCTAAATCCAGCTTGAACATCTGGAATTTCTCAGTTCACATCCTGTTGAAGCCTGGCTTGGAGAATTTTGAGCATTACTTTGCAAAGTGTGTGAGATGAATGCAATTGTGTGGTCATTTGAAGATTCTTTCTCATTGCCTTTTTTTGGGGATTGGAATAAAAACTGATATTTTCCAGTCCTGTGGCCATTGCTGAGTTTTCCAAATTTGCTGGCATATTGAGTGCAACACTTTCACAGCATCATCTTTTAGGATTTGGTAGCTCAGCTGGTAAAGAATATGCCAGCAATGCAGGAGATCCCAGTTCTATTCCTGGGTCAGGAAGATCTGTTGAAGAAAGAATTAACTACCCACTCCAGTATTCTTGGGCTTCCCTGGTGGTTCAGACAGTAAAGAATCCACCTGTAATGCAGGAGACTTAGGTTTAATCCTCGGTTGGGAAGATCCCTTGGACAAGAGAAAGGCTACCCACTCCAGTATTCTGGCCTGGAGAATTCCATGGAATACACAATCCACAGGGTCACAAAGAGTCAGACATGGTTGAATGGTTTTTCTGTTATATGCAACTCTAAGAAATCTGCCAGGCTACTCTGTTCATGGAATTCTCCAGGCAAGATTACTGGAGTAGACAGCCATTCCCTTCTCCAGGGGATCTTCCCAAGCCAGGGATCAAACCTGCATCTCTTGAATCTCCCACATTGCAGGGAGACTCTTTACCATCTGATCCACCAGGGAAGCCCCTGATGTGGCTTAATACATCTTGATTTAGAAATGAAAAAGTGGGGAAACAGAGAATTAAAGTGACACTCTGAGTCAGGACTGAACTTGGTTTACCTGAATCTAGGGCAGTACCCATTTTCAAACTTTAGCACTCATTAGAATGCAGTTAGAAACACTTGCTAGGAGGGACAGTTAAGACACAGATCCTTGGACTTTATCCCTAGAGTTTCTGATTCAATAAGTTTGGGATGGGGTTTGGAATTTGCATTTCTAACAATTTCTCATGTAATGCTAATATTGCTGGTTCTCAGGCCACATTTTGAGATCCTCTGATCTAGGACATTCAAGCTTTGGCATGAAAGTTCCACCTGTTGAACAAATGTGAAATGAAAGCCATATATGTGTCTTACTAAACTATTAAGCAGATGTGGTTTACGGTCGAATTGCATATAACTGTTCCATATTTAGGATCTTCTGTAGAACTATTTTTGTTCATGAGTGAATGTTTTAGGCTGAATATATGATCACCTTATTACACTGCCAAACATGGATCCTGCGCTTATTTAAAGGTGTGGGAAACTCAATGAACTCTTATTAGAGTTGTACTCTCCTGTTTCTCTATTTCCCCTAAACAAGCAAGTGGCCAATAAAAATCATGTGAGTAAAAACTACCTATGGTCGATCTTAACTTGCTTATAGAGACAAGTTCAATACAAACTAGGTCTAGTTTGTTGAAAAGATAATTTTTTAGATCTCTCTGGAAACCAAGCCAGATGTACTTTATTATGTTCAGTCTTTACTCAACACACTGCTAAGAGAAATTCAAGTTTTTTCTCTGACACCCAACTGTCACTCCAGATAGTCCTCTGTGACACATCACGTATAAATACCTCATTTTTCACTAACCCATGTTTATTTTCCTTATAATATTATCAACCACTGTCTGGCAGAGGTTTCCAGAGGATTTGATTACATGAAAGAGGAAATTTTTACTTAACAGTTTAAAAAAAAAAAATAGAGCCATTTAAAACACATCATTTTCAGTCTACAAAAAAGTTGGACTTTTTAAAAAATGCTTTTGTAAAAATAAATATAGATGTAATATATCCTGATCATCAATTATAAAGCCAGAAGTTTCTTCCAGAGGAATTTGTTTCTGGAATTTTGAGCAGATGTAAAACATTATTTTCCAAGCATTAATTTCCTGTACTCTCAGAGGGAACAAACATAAAGGTTGCCACTAAGCACTGATACATAAGTAGAGGGCAAAGATTTATACCATTCCATTTTTATTGAATAAGTATATAGTATTATTTTGATCAGAGAGAAAATGAAAAACTAGATTAAAAAATATATTATTTATATTGGCTAATTATTTACCATTGTAGATCCAGGTATTAGGAAAAACCTGGAAAATAAACCTTAGGAAATAAGGTTTTATTTATTTCCTAAGATAAACCTTTGGCAAAACCTGAGAAGACTGAAAAAACATTTCTTGAAAAAAATGAACAAATAAGTGAATGCTGTTATAATTTAAGATGAATAATTTTCTCCAGGTTTCTTTTAAAGATATTACATATCTTTCTTAATTAAAAAAATTTTTTTTCTCATTGCATTACATTCTTGGCTACAATAGCTCTTTCTTTCCTACTGTGAGCTGAAGACTGTACTCAGTACTGAGGATATAATCATAAGCCAAAGCACAGGGTTCTGACCCTCATGAAGGTGCCAACTTAGAGAGAGACACAGGCATGAGTCCAAGAGTCGCCAAATATACTGATTACACTGAAGTGAGCACCCATGTGCAGTGAAAATAGGAGATGGACATTTAGTCAGCAAGGTCTGAGAAAGCTTCCCTGAGGAAGTGATTCTGAACAGCCATCTGAAGAAAGACTAAGAATTAATCATATCCGTACTTAACCCTGATGATCCAGCAGCTAAGACTGTATGCTCCTAATGCAGGGTTTGATCGTCAGGGAACTAGATTCCACATGCTGCGACTAAGAGCTTCCATGCTACAACTAAAAGATCCTGCATGTTTGTGGAATGCAAACTAGTACAGCCACTATGGAGAACAGTGTGGAGATTCCTTAAAAAAACTGGAAATAGGACTGCCTTATGACCCAGCAATCCCACTGCTGGGCATACACACCGAGGAAACCATAATTGAAAGAGACACGTGTACCCCAATGTTCATCACAGCACTGTTTATAACAGCCAGGACATGGAAGCAATCTTGATGTCCATCCGCAGATGAATGGATAAGAAAGCACTGGTACATATACACAATGGAGTTTTACTCAGCCATTAAAAAGAATACATTTGAATCAGTTCTAATGAGGTGGATGAAACTGAAGCCTATTATACAGAGTGAAGTAAGCCAGAAGGAAAACACCAATACAGTATACTAACACATATATATGGAATTTATAAAGAAGGTAACGATAACCCTGTATGCGAGACAGCAAAAGAGACACAGATGTATAGAACAGTCTTTTGGACTCTGTGGGAGAGGGAGAGGGTGGGATGATTTGGGAGAATGGCATTGAAACATGTATACTATCATATAAGAAACGAATCACCAGTCTAGGTTCGATGAAGGATACAGGATGCTTGGGGCTGGTGCACTGGGATGACCCAGAGGGATAGTATAGGGAGGGAGGTGGGAGGGGGTTTCAGGATTGGGAACACATGTACACCTGTGGCAAATTCATGTTGGTGTATGTCAAAACCAATACAGTATTGTAAAGTAAAATAAATGAATAAAAGGTAGAATGGAAAAAAAAAAGATCCTGCATATCATGAAGAAGATTGAAGATCCTAAGACTTGGCGCAGCCAAATAAATAAATAAGTTAACTATGTCATGAAGAGAGCAGCAGTGGTAAAGGCAGATCGAATGGCGCCTGTGCTAGCATGATCCTTCAAGAAGGACCAATACAACTTGCCTTTCAAATTTGCTACAAAATCAATTATATCCACTCTAAACACAGCGTACAACTAGGACATCTAAGCTTATTAAATGCATAAATCATACACAGTAAAATGATTTTTTTCCCACTGCAGCATAGGGTATCATTGTTTTTGCAAAGATAGAGGTCATACCTTCAGTCAGATGAGAAGGAGACTCATGGCTACAATATACTAGCTCTTTCATGGTCTGAGTTTCTGGTTAAACTAGTGGAGTATATAAATGTGGAGAGTATTTTAGAGTTAACCCCTTAATCCTACTCTCCCACATAGGAAAGGCTCTCATGCAATCTCATGTAAAATCTTTACATTAGGCATCCTGATTTATCTTTGCAGCCAAGGGACTAATGTGGAAGCAATTGCTAATGACAGCACACTGGTGAGAGTTCACACTGGTGCTTATAATGGTCAGCATGCAGATCTCCAGACCACTGTTACTGACCGGATCAAAGCCATGAGTACCGCTGGGAGGCTGTGCTCACACTTCTACTCCATAAATTTAGCAGACCAAGAAGTTTATTACTACCCTGAGACAAGCTGATGATGGAATGGCTGGTTGAGTTAGTGCCTTAGCTCTTCCGATCTATTTCCAATCACCGGTGGAGGAACCAAGGCTGTGTAATGTGTGCATTTTCATTGGGTTCTTGTTACTAAGACCATATGATAAAGCTCCTTGAAGACATGTGTGCTGGGCTTTTAGCAAAATCCCAAAGGCTAGTGAAATTGTTCTTGGGGGGAGAGAAGGAAGGATAGGGCAGGAACATTAGTTCCATATTCTTTCAGAATGATGTAATCAATCAAGAGGCTTTGAGAACCTGATCCTTGGCTAGGTCATGGATGAATTTTAGATTCTATTACTGTAGGCATTTTTAAGTGGATTTTCAGCATAACACAAAGTTGTAAAGGATCTAGTGAATTCAAGCTAAATATCTTGCATTTATAGGAAAACAACAACAGCAACAACCTGGAAATTGTATCTGTGAATTTGGACAAACAAAAATAATTATACAGCTTAAAATCCTAGTTTGCTTTTAGCTCATTAACTTTTGTCTATAAGAAAAGCAGAAACAATTGGGAAATGGAAGTATATAACAGTGGTTGAAAGTGTGTACTCTGGTAATCGTCTGTGTCTCACTTCAAACTGTGCCACTTACTCACTGGGAAATTTAAATAGTACCCTGAAATACCCCTGATTTTCTGTATGTATCAAACAAAGATGATGACACCATGTTCAAAGCTTGGTCATGAGAAATGAATAAAGTATGGCATGTGAAGTGGTTAGCATAATTCCTAATACAGTTCTGCTATCAGTCACCCTCATTAAGATGAAATATGACTTATTCAGTTAATCCCATGAGCTGGAGCAGCTTCTCCACCACCGTATCATAACCCATTCGCGTCTGGCACAAAGAACGAGAAAAGGTCCAGTGTACTGGGACCATATGGCTTGTTCACACTACAGGATGGAAACCATCTGAGCATCTCATTCTGTAGATGAACCAGCATAAGATCATATACTAAATCCCGTACATATTACAAGGGAACTCCTGACAGATATTAGACAGAGGAGGGACCAGTTTCAGTTTCATACTGAAAGAAGGTTGGTCTGACAACATAAGGTATATGAGTTGGCCTGATTAACACAGAGGCTATTAACACAGGGTTCTATCACAGAAGTAAACGTGAAAAGAATGAGAGTCTGATCTAAGGTAATACAGTGGGGATGGAAAGGAGAGTATTTAAAATATTATGATAGAATCCTTTAGATGTGGTGGCAGAATTGGAAGAATACTTATTCTGATGTCCTACTTTGAAAAAAAAAATTAATTTACCTCCTTTAATCCCTCTTATTCTTTCGTCCCTTCCATGTGTCCTGCTTGTGAGCCAGGGGACATCTCTACCCAAGATGGAGAAATATGGAGAAGGAATTAAACAGCAGAGAAACAAGCTTTGAGCTCAGGAAATGTATAGGACAGGATAGCCCTCTTGTGTTCAGCACATTCCAATCAGGCACAAGGACACCTGGAGGAGGGCAGTGGACATCTTTTCCATCCCAGGATTCAAAAAGAACCAGAACATGCCACATTGGGTGGCTGCCCCAGCAGTAGGCAAGAGACCAGGAGCGTTCAGAATGGAAAGGCTGGGCTATAGATCATCTGGCTGGGCTAAGCAATCGCATTAGTCACGATTCAAGAAACACACTTCTGTTTCTACTTAAAACTAGAAAACATATTACCAGTATATTTGAAAGGGAGTTAGCTTTTGTGACAGGTCTTGATAGAAAGTCTAAAACTTTAGTAAGTCTACAGGGTTTAGAAGACCGGCTTCCGCTTAGCTCTTCAATTTTCTCTCTCACTAGCCCATCCCTTCTGCGCCACCTTCCTGGCTTATTGTCCACCCTTTTCCTACTTTTTCCTACATGCTGCCATTCTGGGGCTTGAGGCCCTGCTGGCCCCTGGGCTTGAGATATTTTTCAAACTCCTCCTTCATGTGGAAAGTTTCTCTTCATTATTTACATCTCACCTTGACTTAAGGCAAAGCAGGTCCACAGTCCTTGGACACTGTCTTATAGGAGTACTCAATATCCTCATAGACTCCAGTTCTTTTCTGCAGAAATTGTATTACATTGTAACTATGCAGTATTTGAATTATTCTTTTTTTATAGAAAATACTAGAGCATAAGCTACACAGAAACAGCCTCTGGGCTTGTTTTTGCTCACACACACAGACACAAGACACACACACACACAAAAGTGAAAGCATTCTACATGCCAGATTGCTAAATAAAGGCATGAATGAACTCCTTGACATTATTACACTGAGTTTTCATGTAATTTTCCTGAAGACGGTATTATCTTCATGATATAGAGGAAGAAACGGGGGCCTCAAAAGATTTTGACAACCTTGCTAGGTCACAGATGCTGGTTTTGACTCATGCTAGTGATATTTTATACAGCAAACTCTTTTGTTTTGACTCTGTATTTTTCCTTCCAAATAGAAAAAGTGGACTCTGTACAGACTACACACAGAATTCACAGAGGCAGTCCTCATCTTGGGGGTATTTGCATGCTGAAACATTTGACAATTTATTTTATTTATTATTATTATTTTAATTTACAATATTGTATTGGTTTTGCCACACATCAACATGAATCTGCCACAGGTGTACACATGTTCCCAATCCCAAACCTCCCTCCCACCTCTCCCCCCACACCATCCCTCTGGGTCATCCCAGTGCACCAGCCCCAAGCATCCTGCACCCTGCATCGAACCTAGACTGATGATTCATTTCTTATATGATAGTATACATGATTCAATGCCATTCTCCCAAATCATCCCACCCTCTCCCTCTCCCACAGAGTCCAAAAGACTGTTCTATACATCTGTGTCTCTTTTGCTGTCTCGCATACAGGGTTATCGTTACCTTCTTTATAAATTCCATATATATGTGTTAGTATACTGTATTGGTGTTTTCCTTCTGGCTTACTTCACTCTGTATAATCGGCTCCAGTTTCATCCACCTCATTAGAACTGATTCAAATGTATTCTTTTTAATGGCTGAGTAATACTCCATTGTGTATATGTACCACAGCTTTCTTATCCATTCATCTGCTGATGGACATCTAGGTTGNTACCTTCTTTATAAATTCCATATATATGTGTTAGTATACTGTATTGGTGTTTTCCTTCTGGCTTACTTCACTCTGTATAATCGGCTCCAGTTTCATCCACCTCATTAGAACTGATTCAAATGTATTCTTTTTAATGGCTGAGTAAAACTCCATTGTGTATATGTACCACAATTTTCTTATCCATTCATCTGCTGATGGACTGTTTATAATAGACAATTTATTTTTGAAAGTCACAAGGCCCAGTCTTGAAACAGCCCAGATGCCACAAATAAGCAAACAAATAAAACAGGAAACTGTGAATCCCTGTATATGCCTCTAGTTATTAATATTCTGTGAGAAAAAATAAAATGAAGAAAGACTTCCCTTACTGTTAATTCTTCAGCTCTTTAAACATGGCAAAACCAATACAATATTGTAAAGTAATTAACCTCTAATTAAAAAAATATATATATATAAAATCTACCTGCCAGTGCCCAAGACATGAAGATGGAGAGTTTGATCCCTGGGTTGGGAAGATACCATGGAATAGGAAATTGCAATCCACTCCAGTATTCTTGCCTCAGAAATCCCATGGACAGAGGAGCCTGGCCTGCTACAGTCCATGGGATTGCAAAGAGTCAGACACAGCTGAGCATGTATGCAGGATGGTAAATGCAATTGAAATAAATAAAAATGATTCATAAAAAAATAATAAATAAATAAATAAATAAAGTGGCTCAGAAATGCAGGTGTCAGTGAGACCTATAAAACCTCCACACCAAAGTGCCCCATAAACTAATAACCAGAAGCAATAAATAATAGGCTTGGAATAAGAAGATAAGGATTTAATATGAAAAAAGTATAAAGCTGTTACTTATAAAAAATAAAGAGTTCATGATCTGAGTCACAGTCAGCTTTTGGTCTTGTTTTTGCTGACTGTATAGAGCTCCTCCATCTTTGGCTGCAAAGAATATAATCAATCTGATTTCAGTATTGACCATCTGGTGATTTCCATGTGTAGAGCCTTCTCTTGTGTTGTTGGAAGAGGGTGTTTGCTATAACCCATGTGTTCTCTTGGCAAAACTCTGTTAGCCTTTGCCCTGCTTCATTTTGTACTCCAAGGGCAACTTTGCCTGTTATTCCAGTATCTCTTGACTTCCTACTTTTGTATTCTGCTCCTTTATGATAGAAAAGACATTTTTGGGGTGTTAGTTCTAGAAAGTCTTGTAGTTCTTCATAGAACTGCTCAATTTCAACTTCTTCAGCATTATTGATTGGGGCATAGAATTGAATTACTGTGATATTGAATGGTTTGCCTTGGAAACAAACAGAGATCATTCGGTCACTTTTGAGACTGCACTCAAGTACTGCATTTCAGACTCTTCTGTTGACTATGAGGGCTACACCATTTCTTCTAAGAGATTCTTGTCCACAGTAGTAGATATAATGGTCATCTGAATTAAATTAGCCCATTCCTATCCATTTTAGTTCCCTGATTCCTAAAATGTTGATGTTCAGTCTTGCCATCTCCTGTTTAACTACTTCTAATTTACCTTGATTCATGGACCTAACATTCCAGGTTCCTATGCAATGTTGTTCTTTATAGCATCGGACTTTATTTCCATCACCAGTCAAATCCACAGCTGGGTATTGTTTTCACCTTGGCTCCATCTCCTCATTCTTTCTGGAGTTATTTCTCCACTCTTCTCCAGTAGCATATTGGGCACCTACAGACCTGGGGAGTTCATCTTTCAGTACATATCTTTGCCTTTTCATATGAAGTGGCTTGCCATTCCCTTCTCCAGTGGCCGTGGCCACAGGGCCAGAAAAGGTCAGTTTTCTTTCCAATCCCAAAGAAAGGCAATGCCAAAGAATGTTCAAGCTACCACACAATTTCACTCGTCTCACACACTAGCAAAATAATGGTCGAAATTCTCCAAGTCAAGCTTCAACAATATGTGAACCGTGAACTTCCAGGTGTTCAAGCTGGATTTAGAAAAGGCAGAGCAACCAGAGACCAAATTTCCAACATCTTTTGGATCACAGAAAAAATAAGAGAAGTCCAGAAACACATCTATTTCTGCTTTAT
Organism: Neotragus moschatus; assembly: GCA_006410615.1. Classification (NCBI taxonomy): domain Eukaryota; kingdom Metazoa; phylum Chordata; class Mammalia; order Artiodactyla; family Bovidae; genus Neotragus; species Neotragus moschatus. The sequence continues at coordinate 180,171 of SJYA01002374.1, read as the reverse complement.
TTATTACTCCAAATCCTTTGACTGTGTAGATCACAACAAACTGAAAAATTCTTCAAGAGGTGGGAATACCAGATCATCTTACCTGCCTCCTGAGAAATCCATATGCAGGTCAACAAGCAACTGTTAGAACCAGACATGGAACAATAGACTGGTTCCAAACTGAGAAAGGAGTATGACAAGGCTGTATATTGTCACCCTGCTTATTTAACTTATATGCAGAATACATCATGTGAAATGCCAGGCTGGATGAAGCACAACCTGGAATCAAGATTGGCAGGAGAAATATCTATAACCTCAGACATGCAGATGATATCATCCTTATGGTAGAAAGTGAAGAGGAACTAAAGAGCCTCTTGGTGAAAGAGGAGAGTGAAAAAGGTGGCTTAAAACTCAACATTCAAAAAATGAAGATCATGGCATCTGGGCCCATCACTTCATGGCAAATAGATGGAGAACCAAAGGAAATAGTGACAGACTTTATTTTCTTGGGCTACAAAATCACTACAGATTTGGACTGCAGCCATGAAATTAAAAGATGCTTGCTCCTTAGAAGTTATGACCAACCTAGACAGCATATTAAAAAGCAGAGATATTACTTCACCAACAAATATTCGTCCAGTCAAAGCTATGGTTTTTTGCAGTAGTCATGTATGGACGTGAGAGTCGGACCATAAAGAAAGTTGAGCACTAAAGAATTGATGCTTTTGAACTGTGGTGTTGGAGAAGACTCTTGAGAGTCCCTTGGACTGCAACGAGATCAAACCAGTCAATCCTAAAGGAAAACAATCCTGAATATTCATTGGAAGGACTGATGCTGAAGCTGAAACTCCAATATTTTAGCCATCTGATGTGAAGAACTGACTCATTGGAAAATACCCTGATGCTGGGAAAGATTGAAGGCAGAAAGAGAAGGGGACGACAGAGGATGAGATCGTTGGATGGCATCACCATCTTGATGGACATAGGTTTGAGGAAGCTCTGTGATTTGGCAATGGACAGGGAAGCCTGGCAAGCCAGTCCAAAAGATCAGAAACTGGCGAATGACTCAACTGATGAAAAATATGTGATTGGCAACTTCAGTTTCCTGTTTAATTCATCTGCTCAAATATTGAAAACTCACACTATTTATTTAGTATGCACCTATTTGATTCAAATTTTTGAAGTGCTTTCCATATACCAAACTTCTGTTGGAAATCCTGCAGAAACTTATATGAAGATATCAGGCAAAATATTTAGCCACAAATTCTCACTAAATTGATGGGAAGATAGCTTTAATCAGGAGACTTCTAAAATACAGTGATTGTGCTCATGATCATGATGGGGTATGTTTTAATATTCTAGAATTGCAGACAAGAAAATGATAAAGTTCATTATTTTCAGTTTCTTATAGAACATTATTTTTTTACACAAAAATGTTAGTATTAAATTTAAGAATCCAGTATTTACTAAATTGCTGCTGTTTAAGTGAAATCAGATTCAACCAACACTGTCTGAAATATCCAGTACCTTTTCAGGACATAAACTAATTTATCTTTGAGGTAACCTATAGATAAAAAATCAGTGCTCAATTGCTTTCTTGGATTGTCACATTTAGAATTTTTTTTAAAATATGCCTATATCCACCTATTTCTTTAAGGGTGGCAGTTATTTCACTATCCACACAAACAAAAAGTATATCAGATATGAGACTTTTGAATACCCAAGGCTTCTATAATAAAACCAGTTTATACTGATGGAAGCTATGTAGGTGAAAACTGTCTTAACATTAAGGGTTAAATGTGGTGTCCCCACCAATAGAGACATGAAGATCCATTTCTGAAAGCACTGGGGAGCTGGCCTGGTCATTCAGGGAATGAGAAAATGAGGGTTCCATTTAGTTGGGGCATCAGTTTTCTAGCGCAAAGGTCAGTGAAGATGGAATAGAAAAAAACAAGGCAGAGGCACCAGGAAATTTCTCCCACTATTTCACCAGTGACCTCATTTGACTCTCTTCCCTGCTGCTGACACATCCTTTCCTTTAAAATTACACATAGTGCTAAACAAATGGGTCTCTTCAGAGTTATTTAGCAGAACTAATCAGCACACCAGCCTGGTTTCAAAATGAAGGGTCCATTCCATGGCTGAGGAGGGCGATTACTTTCCTATCCTCCATCAGAGGTAGGGGTCACCTGAAACTTGGAAAGAATCGGTGCTTTTTCCTTCATTCAGGGCAAGAAATTGTACCCCTGTCGTCCTGAAATTTAATTCTTCCACCTGAAAACTCATTTCCTTTTAGTATTATCCTTCTGGACTTTTCCCATGCCAGATAGAAATTGTGCTCAGCCCCAATGTATATAAGAAGTGAAGATGGTCTTTTGTGTTGCCTAGGGGATAGTGTTTCTCCCTGAGGGGAAATTGCTGGATGGTAAGAAGCCAGCTAGGTAGAAACATACACTTTAATAAACCTTCATCTGATAATTGAATCTCATTCTAATCAATGGTGGTATGGAACCACTCTGTTCTCCACCAACACTAATTATGGTTCACAAGCCAGTGATGATGGTTTGGGCATGGGATTGAAAAGGAAAGGCAGTGTAGCAAACAATTTTCACTGTGTTTTACAAACACTGAATTTTTCCCTATTAAACACAGACATCTAAAGCAAACTATCCCTGTTTAGCGGGCATTTGAGAAGCTCTTCATTTTTTTTTTTTCGGAGAAGGCAATGGCATCCCACTCCACTACTCTTGCCTGGAAAATCCCATGGGTGGAGGAGCCTGGTAGGTTGTAGTCCATCGGGTCACTAAGAGTCAAACACGACTGAGAGACTTCACTTTCACTTTTCACTTTCATGCATTGGAGAAGGAAATGGAAACCCACTCCAGTGTTCTTGCCTGGAGAATCCCAGAGACGGCGGAGCCAGGTGGGCTGCCATCTATGGGGTCGCACAGGGTTGGCTGTTCTAATTCCCTGTAACTAAAGTGTATCAGGGAGCAAATAAACTAATAACAAACCCAATCAGATCACCTGAAAATAATTTAGTAGATCCCACTGCAAAAACTGGATTTAAGCTCTGATCTCATTGTACATCCATAACCATCCTGACTTCTTGGAGATGTTATTCTCATTTTACAGATGATGAAATTGAGGCTCAGAAGGGCTAAGTAGCTTGTCATATGCACGTGCATGCATGCTAAGTCGTGTCCAACTCTTTGCGACCCTATGTACTGTAGCCCACCAGGCTCTTCTGTCCATGAAATTCTCTAGGCAAGAATACTAGAGTGAGTTCCCATGCCCTCCTCTGAGAGATCTTCCTGACCCAGGGATTGAATCCATGTTGTTATGTCTTCTGCATTAGCTGGTGGGTTCTTTACCACTAGTGACACCTGAGAAGACTCAAGTAGCTTGTTGACAAAAGTCAGAACACAGTAACTTAGGAAGAAGGACTGAAACCAGATTTTCTGACTTCAGGCCCACTGGGCTGAACAACAGTAATCTATAGTTCTGGAACCTTTTGTAACCTGGAGATACTGTACCCTCCTAGATCCTAGAGATATTGGAAAAGAAAGCCTCTGCAGATGATGTACACATGAGAGTAGAAGACTCTGGTAACAGTTGCATCACTTATGCTCTTAGAAAGGAGAGGCACACGATGACAAGACCTTTTCCTACTGTTGCTTGAAAATATTGTGAAAAATGTCTTTATTCATAAAAAGAGATGCTGGCATGAGTCTTTCCTACTTGTAACACGTGCCTAAATAAAGGTTTCTTTTTTTCTCCCAAGTGACACCACAGTGAAGTTTTCAGCTACATTTTGGGTATGAACTCATATTAACACCTTAACACGGTTCATCTGTGAGAGTTCCTTGACAACCTCTGATTAGATTTCTATGAGGCACTTTCCAAATCAGACTCTGTCCATGTTCTGGAATACACAGTTGGACAAAGATAAGTATGATTTCACACAGGCATAGGACACTAAGCTAACTGCTCAGACTTTTCTAAATAGTGTCAGAAGAAAAGTGAGTTCAGCCCTGTAAAGAACAAGGAAACATAGGACCTTGGAAAGCAATAAGAAGGAAAATGGAAAGTGTCAGTCACATCCAGCTCTTTGTGACCCCATGGACTGTACCCTGCCAGGCTCCTCAGTCCATGGGATTCTCCAGGCAAGAACACTGGAGTGGGTTGCTATTCCCTTCTCCAGGGATCTTCCTGACCCAGGAATTGAACCCAGATCTCTGGCATAATAAGCGGATTCTTTACTGTCTGAGCCATCAAAGCCAAGTTTGATAGCTTCAGTGTAACCTATACAAAGAAAAGACATGTCCATTAAGGATTACCTCCCTCCTTTGCATTTATATTATCAAGGATTTGTAAACTTAATTAAAAACAAACAACTAAGCATTGAATTGCGTTGCTAAAATCTGGCAGCAAATATGTGTAATGGAATTTAGCTCCTGCAGAGACTATCAAATTCCTGGACCAGCAAACGAATTCTCTACAAATATTTGTCTATCATCCCTGAAAGACATATTCAGATAAGTAAGGATTCTTGGTGTGAAAGGACCATGGAAACACATTAATATGGGAAAATCCCTAGAATGTTGTAGGCATCTGATTCAAACAACACGAGTAACTTTCAAGCACTGGTTTTGTCTACATATATGGGCTGCAATGAGAGTTAATTAGATAAACAACTTCTTATAAATGTTATTACACCTTTTAGGTGAATAATTGGGTAGTTAAGGATATGCTCAATGAGATCTTATATTTTTATCCCATGAAATGATTGACAGCAATATTTATTTATTATATGTAGTTATTTACCTGGAGGTGAAAATGAAGATTAATCAGAGCAAGACTGAAATACCCTGACAGTTTTTCTGAACATACACCTTGTACAATAGAGAAAAGTTGTATATTATTTTTTCGTATTTATATCTTTTCACTTTTAACATCTTCATTGAAGCTGTCAGAAATGTTCTCAAATATGAAAGATGAGATTTATAGAATAAAAAATGGAAATTTAACCATGGATTTTGCATCATTTTGTCTATATGATAAGCTATTTTATTATTCTACAGTTTATCATTACTTAAAACAGAGAGAGTTTGTTTTCTGTTTGTGTTATTTAAAAAATGCAGTTCTTGCTTGAAATTTGAGATCTATAGAAAATAAAAGGTAAAACAAATTACTAACAATTTTGCAAATCCTTGAAAACCACTGGTACTATTTTGGGGATTCCTTTCCAATCACTGTTATATATAAATTTCACATGTTTACTATTTAGCATGCTAAATTTAACAACAACAAAAAAATTAATGTCTTCAACATTCAATAAATATAATGGTTAATGAAATCACAACATTCTTTAGACTAGGTTAACTATAAATAATTTATGTAGAATATTTCAAGTGATTTCTGATGTTAATATCAGTTCAGTTGCTCAGTTGTATCTGACTCTTTGTGACTCCATGGACCACAGCACGCCAGGCCTCCTTGTCTATCACCAACTTCTGGAGTTTACCCAAATTCATGTCCATTGAGTTGGTGAGGCCATCCAACCATCTCATCATCTGTCGTCCCCTTCTCCTCCTGCCCTCAATCTTTCCCATAATCAGGGTCTTTTCCACAGCTCTTCACATCAGGTGGCCAAAGTATTGGAGTTTCAGCTTCAACATCAGTCCTTCCATTGAACAGCCAGGGCTGATCTCCTTTAGGATGGACTGGTTGTATCTCCTTGCAGTCCAAGGAACTCTCAAGAGTCTTCTCCAACACCATAGTCCAAAAGCATTGATTCTTCGACACTGAGCTTTCTTTATAGTCCAACTCTCACATCCTTACATGTCTACTGGAAAAATCATAGCCTTGACTAGATGGACCTTTGTGGTAAAGTAATGTCTCTGCTTTTTAATAAGCTGTCTAGGTTGGTAATAACTTTCCTTCCAAGGAGTAAGCATCTTTTAATTTCATGGCTGTAGTCACCATCTTCAGTGATTTTGTAGCCCAAAAAATAAAGTCAGCCACCGTACACACCGTTTCCCCATCTATTTGCCATGAAGTGATGGGACCAGATGCCATGATCTTAATTAATATAATAAATATCCTTTTATGAAGAGAACTGCTTGCATTTCTTTTGGATAAATTCCTAGCTGAGAAATACTGAGTCAAATAGCCTTCATTGTTAAAGCTCTAAACGCAATACCAAATGAATTTTCAGATTGATTATGACTCTCTCCCTCTCACTTGCAGACTCCCTCTTTTCCTTCCTCCCTCCCATCTTACATTTCTTCCATCTTCCCTTCCCTCTTTATTTCATTCTTTTTATCAGAATAAGCCAGGGATGTGGTTCTCCCATGAAATGGCAATGCTATTCCTTTGGGGGAGGCATATAAGCATTCTGGAATATACTGGTATCACTAACTGCTAAGTATATCTTTGAAACATTGTTATGGTACCATGAAGCATATTTTTCAGAATACTTCAATCTGAAGTTGCCTTGAAATTCCACTGTGAGACAATTTTTGGTTTCAGCATAAATTTTATATAAGATTTCTAATGATGTTATGGTGTTCTTTCTACTCAGGGCTCTTCAGTTTTTGAGAGGCACAGTTTATCAAAATATAATAAGTTTATTGCATAGTCTGTGTCAGGCATTATGTTTAGGCTCCACATGCATCCTCTCATTTAGTGTATACAACAGAGATATGAGAAAGATACCAGTATTTTGTTCTCAATTTACAGATGGAAAAAATAATCAGATACTTTACATTATCGACCTGGGTCATGTTACGATTTTATTATGCTCACAATTTTTTTGGTTATGAATTAAAGCAGGGAATAGTAAATTAAAGCAGGGCACAGTAAAAAATAACTTATTCTTTTTCCATAATGACCATGGTGTTGACTGAGATAGATTGAAAAACAGAGATGTTTGGGGTAGTCCCACTGGGGACCATATATTTAGGGACTTTCTTCTGGTTGTCATCTGAATTATTTGCTTCTTCCCATGTCATCTCTACTGGGTCTGATGTATCTAGCATTGTTTCCTCACCACATGTCTTATGCCTGGGCTAGGATGACTATCACATCCAAGGATGCCCAGCTCTCCCCAGCCCTGCACTCTCCTTTCTACTGATGATGAAAAACCATGTGGTAAAAACTTATGAGTGGTTTTGGTCTTTTGGCTCTTAGGACCTGCCTGCCAAGTGGTCAAAGATGAGTCATCTCCTCTTTCAAGTCACCAGTCTGTGAGAATGGTGTGTAGCTGATGATGGAAGCCAGGACCTGTCCTGGTTCTTTGGCTGTGATTGGTGAGGGAAGTTCCATTCAAGGAGAAACTTCCATGTCTCAGGTGTAAGCCAGTAGTTATATGTTGATATGTGTCTGAAATTTGTGTCTCTTTTTCCACTGACTTGGAGTCTGGAGCCGAGACTGATGGGAGTGACTGACTCCCTTAGATTCTAGTACATGGTGAACTGGCCTCATGTTGCCCTCACTCTCTCTTGTGGTGATGGGAATACCAATATTAAATGCAGAAATATATATATTTCAGNGATCCACACAGTCCAAGGCTTTGGCATAGTCAATAAAGCAGAAATAGATGTTTCCTTGTCCCTCATCAACTCCCAGACCTTGCTCAAACTCATGTCCATAGAGTTGGTGATGCCATCCAACCATCTCATCCTCTGTCATCCCCTTCTCCTCCCGCCTTAAATCTTTCCCAGAATCAGGATCTTTTCCAATGAGTCAGTTCATTGCATCAAGTGGCCTAAGTATTATCTATATATATCAAATTTTTACAAATTCTTATATTATGTCTTTTTGTCTTTTAAAGTCACTCTTTGGTTTAACTTATTCCTTTTCATACTATATTAGTCAGAATTTCTAAAAGAGTTTTAAGATAATATCAACACAAAATAATTTTTTTTATTCTTCTTGATCTGAATGTCACTATTATTTCACTATTAATTAGGCATTAAGACATTTATTCTTTCACTTAAATAAGGGAACCTATATGAGAAATACATTCTTCAACTGAGATGTCCATGGACCTTTTTTTTCTTATTGCACTTATAACTAGATGGATATTTAGGAATATATTTAGAAATAAAGTATTTCTGGAAGTGGGGGGGCAAACTCCTCTTGATGAGGGTAAATTATTATGTAGATGTAACCATATCTACAAATGAAACATTTTTTCAAGTATTTTTTATAATTATATATTTTTTTAATGAATGGATTATACTATAGTTTCTTTGTATGTGTTTGCTACCTTTGTGGGCTTCCCTGATGGCTCAGAAATGTAAAGAATCTGCCTGCAATGCGGAAGACACAAGAGACATAGTTTTGATTCTTGGGTTGGGAAGATCCCCTGGAGTAGGAAATGGCAACCCACTCCAGTAGTCTTGCCTAAAAAATCTCATGGACAGAAGAGCTTCAGAGGGCTGTAGTCCAAAGGTGTGTAAAGAGTCAGACATGACTATGTGACTAAACATACAACGCAACAGCACCCATCTTTGTCAAGTTTTAGTACCAGCATTTTGCTAGCTTCCTAAAAATGAATTTGATAGCTTTCCACTGAAAATAGCTATTTTGATTAGATTCTTTCAACATATTAAATTGGCATGTTAATTTTGATGACTATTTTACTGATCACAAATTACTTTAGTCAGAAGATCAATTAGTAGAAAAATAGAAACTGTAAAATATTTAAATATACATCTAATGGGGTGGGTAATATGTGTTTAGAAACAGACACAGGCAGTATCTCCTGCATATAAACATTTCACCATGAAGGAGAGTTTATACATTTGATGTTGTCTTTGTAAGAGGAAAAAATAAATCAATGCTACTCAGTTCAGAAGGGACTTTGACTACACAAGCCTCATTTGAAGAGATAATAAGTTAGACCAAACACTGGCTGTATACAAACACCCCATTTATCATGAATATAAAATATTAACAGCATTCAGAGTGTTCCGGACAATAATATAAGTGGCGTGTACTTAATAAACTTAAAGAGAAGAATTAAATTCAATTTTTAAGAATTAAATCCTAGATTTAAACCTATGTTAAATTCACCCAGTCAGAAAACCTTTATAGAGTGATGATTAAGAGGTTAGGTACCAAGCTTGGTACTATGTCATAGGCATGAGAACAGAGAGGAAAATGACGTCTTTAATAACGTGATATAAATGGTTATTGAGCTCTCACAAACACAAAGATTCATATACTTTCTCATCAAGATAATGAGACTGGTAACCCACCCCCTAGTATGTATACAAAGGTTTACAAACAACTCTGATCAGATGAGGCTTCCCTGATAGTTCAGTTGGTAAAGAATCTGCCTGCAATGCAGGAGACTCCGGTTCAATTCCTGGGTCAGGAAGATCTCCTGAGAAGGGATAGGCTACCCACTCCAGTATTCTTGGGCTTCCCTCGTGGCACAGCTGGTAAAGAATCCATCTGCAATGCAGGAGACCTGGGTTCAATCCCTGCGTTAGGAAGATGTCCTGGAGAAGGGAAAGACTGACTACTCTAGTATTCTGGCCTAGAGAATTCCATGGACTGTATATAGCCTATGGGGTCACAGATGTGTCTCTATTTTCCTTATTTGCTTCCTTTATTTTCAGTTAGAGAAAGAGAGAGTGGGAGAAAAGGCGGGGGGGGAGAGAGAAAGAGATAAAAGAAAAAGTCAAATTTTAAAGTATTATAATACAGTATTCTTGCGCACCTGTATTTTAATCTGATTTTCTATATAGTAACATATCATGTTTAATAAATGAGAGTGGTAATGAAAAATCTTAATATTAAACATACATGCTTTGCAAATGTTGCCAACGCCATTGTCTATACTTTGATATCCTAATCATTCTTCAAAATCCAATCCAAATGTTCATCTCCCTCACAGGAAGTCTTTTGAGGATGTCAAGTGAAATAAAGGGATCTCAGCTAACATTTATTGCTTCTCTATTACAGGCTAAGGGTTCTGTTAGGTTCTCCAAAAACGCCATCTTACTTAGTCCACAGAATAATTCATTATATCAAATGCTGACTCCTATGGTATAATTCAGGAAACTGAGGCAAAGAAAAACAATCATATTGTCCAAAGTATCGGCTAATCAATTACACAGGCTAGATTTAAACCTAAGTCCTCTTGAGCTAAAAAAAAAAAAAAAATCACTATTCATTCCACAATACAAGCAGTGTTTCCTCTAAACTCCCATATAATTGTGTTGACAAAGTATTTTACATGTCACTTTGTCTTATATATCAACACATAACTTGGCACTCTGAACGCACTATTAAATTTGACTTAGATTTATTTATGTACATTATATGGAAATCGGGTAAACGTCACATTCAGTAAATGTCCAATGTACACATAATCGGATACATTCAAAATGGTAAGAGACAAGGACACCTTTGAATTTATGCCTGCCAGACAGAATAGAGAAGAAGATTAAAGGAATAAATAAAATGTACCCACTTCAAAAATATTTTATACCAAACAGAATACAATTTTCCCTTGTAATTTTTTTTTCTGGTGCTTATATATCTTTAGCAATCTTATTTTCCTTTAAAGGCTTAATTTGAAAAAATTCTCCCAAAGAGGAAGCCACTGCAGGTAAGGCAGATGGGATACTTGCTTATGAATGTGCCACTCACCTTACAGTTACTGACAACCTCTTCTATTAATCATTGGCACGGTATTTACTAGAGCTTCTGGTTAATTTTGGGCAATTGGACTAATTTAGATCTCTCTTAGAGAAAAAAAATTCCCCATTAGGCACTGAAAGCAACCCCAGGAGATGACAATTACAAGTTAATAGCATCATTTATTTTTGTGTTTATATTTTCAACTGAAAGAAATACATTAACTACTACAGGAGATCTTGAGAGAGTATGAAGGAGGAAAAAGGACAGTTTATTTTTTCATCTGAAAATCAAGCTATACACCAAAAACTGAAGTCTAATCCAAGCTTTGCTAAACAAATGTAAGTGAAGGGGAGGGGAGTTGTAATGTAAGAATCTATTTAGCAGGATTGACTCTGAGTCTGAAATTCATTGGAAACCATAGGATAGCTTCCAAGATGAAGTATTTTGATAATAGTTCAGAAATTAACAAATGTCCACTAAGACCAAATGCAAGACACCCTGCTAGGCAACATGGAAGGTAAAGCTGGAAAGTTAAGTCTATATTTGACTCCAAAGCTGAAAACTAAGAAGATACAATGAGTCAGTATGTAGCAACTTTTTATCCCAGTGGGGGAAATGACATAGGCACAAATAAATATACACCTGTCTTGAATATTAACAGACAAATCATGTATAAATTTTGCTGAATCAGTGTCAGGGTGGATAGAATAAAAAATGTTTAAATGTAGAAACTAGTACTTTAAAAAAAAGGAAGTACCATAAGAATGGGCTTCCCAGGTGACACTAGTGGTAAAGAACCTGCCTGACAATGCCGAGACATAAAAGAATGCGGGTTCAATCCCTGGGTCAGGGAGATCCCCTGGAGGAGGGCATGGTACTTGCTCCAGGATTCTTGCCTGGAAAATTCCATGGACAGAGGAGCCTAACAGGCTACAGTCCATGATATCGCAAAAAATCAGACAGAGTTGAATCAATTTAGCACACGCACACCATAAGAACGTAGAATGTTCTATGGGAAAGAGAGAGAAATTGTAGAACACTGAAGAATATAAGTCATGAGAACATGATTGCATGAACAATATATCTCCTTCATTGGATATATGAAATATCCTAATGGAGGGCCTGGCTCAGAAGCAAGGATTCTGAAGACACAACTACAGAATTGAATGGAAGGCATTAGAAAACTATGGGATACATGAGTATATACATGAAGGTACAACTTTCTTTCAGTTCTACTGCTTCATAAAAGGACTTGCAGAAAGTGCAATAGGAAAAAAATATATATGTGTATATTTGCTATTGAAAGTTTGCAATTAGTCCTATTTGCAGGACAGAACCACTACAAAATTAAAATCCAGAGAGAGGTATGCAGAGTTGCAATTCAGGAATATTTAACAGTTGGTGGTAACATTTCAGTAGGATTTAAAATATCATAGAGATGAGCAACATGGGTTTCAGAATCATAATGATCAAAATAAAAGGACTAGGTTCATAACTTGTTGGCTTTTTGACATATGCCTTACCTTCCTCATTTATACGTACCTGGGAGATACTGCTGGGTTTGGTTCCAGACTATTGTAATAAATTGGATATTGCAATAAAGCAAGCTACATAGGTGTTTTTGGTTCCCCAGTGCAGAAAAAAGTTATGTTTACCCTATACCATTATCTATTAAGTGTGTGATAGCATTATGTCTTAAAAACAATGTACATACCTCAATTAAAAACAAAACAAGACAAAACATTGTTAGACTTCTATGGTGGTTCAGTGGTTGAGGATCTGTCTGCAATACAAAGGACACATTTTTGAGCCCTGGTCCAGGAAGATTTCACATGCTGCAGGGCAACAAAAGCAACGTGCCACAACTACTAAACTGAGCTCTAGAGCCTATGCTCCACAATAACCAGACCATTGCAATAAGGAGCCCGAGCACGGCAACTAGAGAACAGCCCCTGGTCTCTGCAACTAGAGAAAGCCTCTCTGCAGGAAAGAAGACCCAGCACAGTCAAAAAGAAATACACAAATTAATATTTTTTAACTTAAAAATACATTATTGCTGAAAAACAAAGTACTAACCATCATCTGACAACACAAGGCTGCCACAAACCTTCAACTTAAATAAAAAGTGCCATATCTGCAAAGCACAACACAGTGAAGTACAATAAAGTGAAATGAGTCTGTATTTAAAATGGGTGTAACACTACCTACTTCACATTTTTTAAAGTAACAGGGGTGATAACATTTTTGTAGCATTTAGCACAGTACTTGATACATAATTAGAAATTAATAAATGGCACTGTGGTCATTATTTTCATTGCTCTTCATGTGAGGCTATCCTTGAGAAAAAATTACAAGTGTATAGGAAATAATTTGTGAAGAGTACAACAAAGGTCCATCTAGTCACAGCTATGATTTTTCCAAGTCACATATGGATGTGAGAGCTGGATCATAAAGAAGACTGAGAGCTAAAGAACTGATGCTTTTGAACTGTGGTGTTGGAGAAGACTCTTAGAGTCCCTTGGACTCCAAGGAGATCAAGCCAGTGAATCCTAAAGGAAATCACTCTTGAATATTCACTGGAAGGACTGATGATGAAGCTGAAGCTCTGACACTTTGGCCACCTGATGTGAAGAGCTGACTTATCAGAAAAGACCCTGATAGTGGGAAAGATTGAAGGCAAGAGGAGAAGGAGATGACAGAGGATGAGATGGTTGGATGGCATCACCGACTCAGTGGACATGAGTTTGAACAAGTTCCAGGAGATGATAAAGGACAGGGAAGCCTGGTGTGCTGCAGTCCGTGGGGACACAAAGAGTCAGACGTGATGGAGTTACAGAGCAACAAGGATTATGAGCTAAGAATCAGAGAGGATGGGGCGAAATGTGAGAGAGTTTGCAAAGTTAAAATCTTCTGGCAGAGGTAGGAAAGATCTGAGAAGGAGCCCCTGACCTTCCAGATCTTTTTTCTAGTTTGCCCAAATAGTCAGCTTATGTTTACCTGTAGCCACGGAATCATCTAGAAATGATCTCTGATGGATATGAGTTTTTTTTGAAAATATGGTTCTGTGTGTAAGCTGAAAGTGTTAAAATCGCCTGAATACTTGTTTTCCCAGGGTGCTTCACCATCTCCAATTTTCTGTACTTTAAGGCACCTCCTTCAATAATTGTTGATTACACTTACTTCAGTTATTCTGTCTGAATATGTGGATTTTCTCATGGGTAAGAAATGTAGAGATGAACGGAATCACAAAAACTGCCTCTTGATTTAGGGGGCAATCAAAGAACATTTTATTACCTTTGTCTTTATTTATCTTTTGCATGCTTGGTTGCTCCTTCCTCCTAAGATGATGGACATGAAGATCAAATGCACCTAAAGTACCCATTGCATTGAATATAAAATACATCTACATGAATAGATGGAGATTATATGAGTAACTCACCTAGGGATAACAAGAGTAACTCGTCACAGAATTGTTTTTCATTTCTATATTTGGAACCTAGTAAGTTGGAACCACACTTTACCAATTTTGACTGATCAGGACTATCTCCCCAGGTATCTAAAAGCATCCAGAGCTATTTAGGAACTTTAGGATACATGATTTTCTTTTCTGGATATCCCACTAAAATTCACTCAAATTAGTGGAAACAGGAAGAGCTTCTCGCTGACAGAAATACCTTAGTTATCTAACATGCCCCCCAAACTAAATCCATTGTTTTAATTTTATTTTTAAAGTGACCAGGGCTGGAGGCATTTACAGCAACCTTATAATATATGGTGGAATACTAATGACCCCAAGTGGACCAAGAGTGGGTCAGAAGAGGGATCCTTGGAGGACATTTTTGAGGAGCACTGTTGGATGACTCAAGAAGAACCGAAGATTATTAGAATTCTTTAATCTTCTTGNAAGTCTGTGTCCCTGCACACTTGGCACCACGGGTCCCTGTAAGCCAAACAGCTGCGCCACCTTCAAGTTCAACTCTCACTGGGGCAGAACTGCTACAGGCAAAAAAAAAAAAATCTTGCATTTATGCACTCAGGGTTGCTTCGGTTGTGTCCAACTCTTTGCAGCCCAGTGGACTGTGGCCTGCCAGGCTTCGCTGTCAGAGAGGGGGTTCTCTAGGCAAGAAAACTGGAGCCTGTTGGCCAAGACTGGTTGCCATACCCTTTTAGAGCACTGTATTTCCTACCACTCTAGCCGCCAACCCCTCTGAGTACCTGGTGCTGCCAGAACCCCTGTGACTCAAGCAGCTGCACCACCTCCAAACCTGGCCTTCACAGGGGCAAACCCAAGCCCTCCAGGGCAGCCACAGGAGCTAAACCCCAGTGGACGACTCACATGTAGATGTGAAAATAAAACCACAATTGAAACCCAGGGGCAGTGTGGCTAAGGAATAAGATCCAAAACCTTCCCACCAGCAGTACAAGTTGCAGATTAAATCCACATGAGCAACTAAGCAGACTCTGTGTCTATGGAATATACAAGAGGCCATTGAGATTGCCCACAAAAGAAAATGCACTAGCTCTGAGAGCAGTGGACATTGGAGGCAAAAACACACAGGAGTAGGACCAGATTAGAATCTGAGCAGCCCCCAGCAGGTCCTGACATCAGCACACTGTTGGAGGGCATTCTAGGGAGGTAAGGTGGACTGTGACTCCCAGCGCGGGAAAGGACTCTGACAGCGCGGGAAAGTGACTCAAGAAAAACGTTTATTATTCTTATTTTTTCACTTGTTCTGTAGATTCTTTGGAATTTCTCCCCCCTCTGCTGTAGTTGTCGATTTTACTGGCATTAAGAAATCCAATTAAGCTTTTGAGCTTTTTTTTTTTTCCCTCAGTCACATTTTTTATTGCTGTCATAAACCTCTGCCTCTATGTTGGGCTTTTGCAGGTCTGTGTTTTCCTCCTTTTTTCTTTTCTCTTTTTTTAATTTTAATTTTTAAACCTATTATTTTTTCTACGTTTATTCCTTTGTTTGCTTTTCCTACTGTTGTTTTCCCCTTGCAGTTAATCTTTAATGTATAAAAACCTTCTTTAACTACCTCTATTTAACTTTGCATACCTCTTATTTCTTTTCTTTCTTTCCTTTCCTCTCAGCATATTTGTTGGTTTTGTTTTCATTGCTTTATTCCCAAATGGGCACCTTGCTTTAGTTTTGTTTTCTAGTGTGTGCTTTAGTTTGTTTTGTTCTAGTAGATATAACTTTTGGTTCCCTTTGGTCACCAGGTCAATCTATTGTACTTTATTTTTGTTGGACTGTTTTGGTTTTGCTTCTGGGTGTATATGTGTATATTCAGTCACATTTTCTATTGTTGTTACAAACCTCTGCTTCTACATTGGGCTTTTGCAGTTCTGTGTGTTATCCTTTTTTCCCCTTTCTTTGCTCTTCTTCCATTTTTTTCTCTTTGCTCCTTTTTATAATTTTAATTTTTTAAAACCTATTATATTTTTTCTACATTTATTCTTTTGTTTGTCTTTCCTACTGTTCTTTTCCCCTTGCAGTTAATCTTTAATGTATATAAATCTTCTTCATCTACCTCTCAGAGAAGGAAGTGGCAACCCACTCCAGTACTCTTTTCTGGAAAATCCCATGGATGGAGGAGCTTGGTAGGCTATAGTCCATGGGATCGCTAAGAGTTGGACACAACTAAGCGACTTCACTTTCACTTTCCACTTTCATGCATTGGAGAAGAAAATGGCACCCTACTCCAGTATTCTTGCCTGGAGAATCCCAGGGACAGAGGAACCTGGTGGGCTGCTGTCTATGGGGTTGCACAGAGTTGGACACGACTGAAGCAACTTAGCAGCAGCAGCAGCAGCAGCATCTACCTCTAACTTTGCATATCTATTCTTTTTTTTCTCTCAACATATTTGTTAGCTTTTTTTTGCTTTCACTGCTTTATTCCCCACTTAGCACCTTGCTTTAGTTTTGTTTTCCAGTTTATGCTTAAGTTAGTTTTGTTCTTAACTGGTAAATATAATTTTTTCTTTCCTGTGATTGCCAGATCAATCTATTGTACTTTGTTTTTGTTGGACTGTTTTCAGTTTGTTCATGGTTGTATACATATATGTGTATATGCCATTATTTTAATTATTATTTGCCTGATTTTGTAACTGCCATTTGTCTGGGGTTCATCTTTGCTTTCTTATTTTTGGATATTTGTTTTAATCTCACTTAATGCCATAACAAACCACTCTGGAATCTTTGTTCCTGACCAGAGATCAAGTCCTGAGCCTTTAAAGTGGGAGCACTGACTCCAAGACCCTAGACTACCAGAGAACTAACCCTAGGGAGTATCAAATTCATACAAAGGAAACCACCTGAATGAAAACAAGACCTGGCATCACTCAACCACCAGTAGCACCCTGTGCAGGATGCCTCATCTAAACAACAAACAAAACAAAAATACAAACCCAATCGTCAGAAGACAGGATTACCACCTCACTCAGCCTTGCCCATCAGAAGAAAAACAGACAAACATACAAAAACTCAGCACAAATCTCACCCTATACAAGCTCACACAAATGACTGGACCAACCTTAGGAGAGCAGAAACCAAAAGGAAGAAAGAATTCAACCTTCTTTAAGGAACGAATTCAACTTTCCTTGAAACCTGGGAAAAGGAGACCTCAAACACAATAATTTTT
This sequence comes from Neotragus moschatus, assembly GCA_006410615.1. Classification (NCBI taxonomy): domain Eukaryota; kingdom Metazoa; phylum Chordata; class Mammalia; order Artiodactyla; family Bovidae; genus Neotragus; species Neotragus moschatus. Next base: position 162,886 of record SJYA01002374.1, on the reverse strand, counting down.
TTTAATGAAAAGGCAGAGAAATACTGCACAAATGAAGGAACAAGCTAGAAACACAGAAGTCCAAGTAAATGAAGAGGAAATAGGAAAATTACCTGAAAAAGAATTCAGAATAATGATAGTAAAGATGACCAAAAACCTTGAAAACAAAATGGAGAAAATGCAAGAATCAATTAACAAAGACCTAGAAGAACTAAAGAATAAGCATACAAAGACGAACACCAAAATTACTGAAACTAAAAATACTCTAGAAGGAATCAACAGCATAATATCTGAAGCAGAAGAACATATCAGTCAGCTGGAAGATAAAATGGTGGAAATAACTTCTGAAGAGCAGAATAAAGTAAAAGGAATGAAAAGAGCTGAGGACAGTCTCAGAGACCTCTGGGACCATATCAAATGCACCAACAATTGAATCACAGGGGTCTCAGAAGAAGAAGAGGAAAAGAAAGGGTATGAGAAAAATTTTGAAGAGATTATCATTGAAAATTTCCTCAACATGGAAAAGAAATAGTCAATCAAGTCCAAGAGGCACAAAGAGTCCCATACAGGAAAAACCCACCAAGAAACACACCAAGACACATATTAATCAAACTAACAAAGACTAAACACAAAGAAAGAATATTAAAAGCAGCAAGGGAGAAGCAACAAGTCACATACAAGGGAAACCCCATATGCATAACAGCTGATCTTTCAACAGAAACTCTGCGGGCCAGAAGGGAATGGCAGGATATATTTATAAGTACTGAAAGGGAAAAATCTACAACCAAGATTACTGTAGCTTAATCTTAATCTAATTACTGATCCAGCAAGGATGTCATTCAAAATTGATGGAGAAATAAAAAGCTTTTCAGACAGCAAAAGTTAAGAGAATTCAGTACCACCAAACCAGCTTTACAACAAATGTTAAACGGACTTATATAGTCAAGAAATACAACAGAAGAAAAAAGACCTACAAAATCAACCCCAAACAATTAGAAAATGGCAATAGGAACATACATATCAATAATTACTTTAAATGTAAGTGGATTAAATGCTCCAACCAAAAGACACAGACTGGCTAAATAGATACAAAAACAAGACCCATATCTATGCTGTCTACAAGAAACACACTTCAGACCTCAAGACATATAGACTGAAAGTGAGAGGATGGAAAAATATATTTCATGCAAATGGGAAGCAAAATAAAGCTGGAGTAGCAATCCTTGTATCAGACAAAATAGATCTTAAAATAAAGATTACAAGAGATAAGGAAGGACACTACATAATGATCAAGGGATCAATCCAAGAGGAAGACATAACAATTGTAAATATCTATGCACCCAACACAATAGGAGCTCAATACATAAGACAAACACCAACAGACATAAAAAGATAAATTGACAGTAACACAATAATACTAGGAGACTTTAACACTCCACTCACACCAATGGACAGATCATCAAAACAAAAATTAATAAGGAAACACAAGTCTTAAATGATACATTAGATGAGATGGATCTCATTGATATCTTCAGGGCATTCCATCCAAATGCAGAATACACCGTCTTCTCAAGTGCACATGGAACATTCTCCAATATAGACCACATCTTGGGTCACAAATCAAACCTCAGTAAATTTAAGAAAATTGAAATTGTATCAAGCATCTTCTCTGACCACAATGCTATAAGACTGGATATCAGTTACAAGAAAAAAACTGTAAGAAACACAAACGTGGAGATTAAACAACACGTTTCTAAATAACCAACAGGTTACTGAAAAAATCAAAAGGGAAATCAAAAGATTTCTAGAAAAAATTACAATGAAAACACAACTCAAAACCTATCAGATATACCAAAAGCAGTTCTAAGAGGGAAGTTTCTAGCAATACAATCCTACCTCAAGAAACAAGAAAAACATCAAATAGACAACCTAACTTTACACCTAAAACAACTGGAAAAAGAAGAAAAACCCAAAATTAGTAGAAGGAAATAAATCATAAAAATCTGAGCAGAAATAAATGAAAAAGAAATGAAAGAAACAATAGTAAAGATTAATAAAACTAAAAGCTGATTCTTTGAGAAGATAAACAAAATTGACAAACCCTTAGCCAGACTCATCAAGAAAAAAAGAGGGAAGAATCAAATCAACAAAATTAGAAATGAAAAAGGAGAGGTTACAACAAACAACGCAGAAATACAAAGGATTATGAGACTACGATGAACAACTATATGGCAATAAAATACATACCCTGGAAGAAATAGACAGATTCTTAGAAAAGTTTAGTCTTCCAAAATTGAACCAGGATGAAATAGAAATTATGAACAACCCAATTACAAGCAATGAAATTGAAGCTGTGATCAAAAATCTCCCAAAAAACAAAAGCCCAGGACCAGATGGCTTCCCAGGAGAATTCTATCAATCATGTAGAGAAGGGCTAATTCCTATCCTTCTAAAACTCTTTCAAAAATCTGCAGAGGAAGGAACACTTCCAAATTCATTCTATGAGGCCACAATCACCCTGATACCAAAACCAGACAAAGACAACACACAAAAAGAAAACTACAGGACAATATCACTGATGAACCTAGATGCAAAAATCTTCAACAAAATTTTAGCAAACAGAATTCAGCAACACATCAAAAAGCTCACACACCATGATCAAGTTGGGTTTATTCCAGGGATGCAAGGATTCTACAATATATGNGAAAACTACAGGACAATATCACTGATGAACCTAGATGCAAAAATCTTCAACAAAATTTTAGCAAACAGAATTCAGCAACACATCAAAAAGCTCACACACCATGATCAAGTTGGGTTTATTCCAGGGATGCAAGGATTCTACAATATATGGAAAATAATCAATGTGATACACCATATTAACAAATAGAAAGATAAAAACCATATGGCAATCTCAATAGATACAGAAAAAGCCTTTGACAAAATTCAGCACCCATTTATGATTAAAACTCTTTAAAAAATGGACATAGAAGGAACCTACCTCAGCATAGTAAAGGCCATATATGACAAGCCTACAGCAAACATTATTCTCGATGGTGAAAAACTAAAAGCATTCCCCCAAAGGTCACAAACAAGACAAGGGTTTCCACTTTCAACACTATTATTCAACATAGTTCTAGAAGTCCAAGCTATAGCAATCAGAGAAGAAAAAGAAACAAAAGGAATCCAGACTGGAAAAGAATAAGTAAAGCTCTTACTGATTGTAGATGATACTGTACATAGAAAACCCTAAAGATAGTATCAGAAAATTATGAGAGCTAATCAGATCAGTGAACTTAGCAAAGTTACAGGATACAAAATCAATACACAGAAATCACTTGTACTTCCATGTACTAACAATGAAAAATCAGAAAGAGAAATTAAGGAATCAGTCTCATTCACCACTGCACTCTGATAGACAGAGTACCTGATGAACTATGGATGGAGTTTTGTGACATTGTACAGGAGACAGGAATAAAGACCATCACCAAGAAAAAGAAACCCAAAACAGCAAAATGGCTGTCTGAGGAGGCCTTAAAAATAGCGGTGAAAAGAANGCTTCCTGACCAGCACATAGGTTTCTCAAAAGGCAGGTTAGGTGGTCTGGTATTCTCATGTCTTTCAGAATTTTCCATAGTTTATTTTGATCCACACAGTCAAAGGCTTTGGCATAGTCAATAAAGCATAAATAGATTTTCTGGAACTCTCTTGCTTTTATGATGATCCAGCAGATGTTGGCAATTTGATCTCTGGTTCCTCTGCCTTTTCTAAAACCAGCTTGAACATCTGGAAGTTCACGGTTCATGTATTGCTGTCGCCTGGCTTGGAGAATTTTGAGCATTTCTTTACTAACATGTGAGATGAGTGCCATTGTGTGGTAGTTTGAGCATTCTTTGACATTGCCTTTATCTTGTCATAGGGGTAAATAAACTTTTTTTGTCATTAATAATGGTTCTAGATGTAGATTCACTGAACCTTTTTCAGATTCAGCAAATTTCTTTTTATTCCTAATTTGCTGATTATTTTAAGAATGTATATACTTGAATTTTATCAAATATTATCAAGACCTTTTTTTCCTATTTCTATTAAAATGACCAAATATTTCTCTTTTATTCTGAGGCTGGAGTATAGACTGACTTTCAGATGTTGAACCAAATCACATGTATTTGAGTTGCTGATGTTTTGTACAGGATATTTGTGTCTAATCTCTTAAGAGATATTACTCTGTAATTTTTTATTTTTGATCTGTCACTGTCAGATTTTGTGTGTAAAGGTAATAATGCTGATCTCACAAAATGAGTTGGGCAATGTCCAGTCCTCCTCTACTTTCTGGAAATGTTTGAGTAAAATTGGTACTTCTTTCTCCTTCTTTGATCATGTTAATAATCATGCAGTCTTCTTTGTGGGCAATTTTGTTCGTAGAACTTTGATTTATTTAATACATTTATGACATGCTTATCCTCTGTTCTTTCTGCAGTTTTGGTATCTTGTTTTATGACATTTCTTTCTCTATATACCTTGTAGAATTTGTTAGCATAATGTGATTCATAGTATTTCTTCGATATCATTTCATATCTGTTGAATCAGTACTAATATTTTCACTTGTGTTCCTCATTTGGGAAATTTGCTCTCATTCTCTTTTTCTGCTACATGGTGTTTACTTCTATTGATATTTTCAAATATCTACCCTTTGACATTTTTAGTTTCATTATTAGTTGTTCCTTCTATTTTATTGGTTTTGGCTTTTTATTACATGTTGCATTTTATTTATTTTATTTTCGCTTCTTTAGGTGAAAAGATGAGTCACTATTTTAAAACACTTCTTCTTTTCTAATATTGTTTAGTGCTGTAATTTTCCCTCTGTTGCTGCTGCTGCTGCTAAGTCGCTTCAGTCGTGTCTGACTCTGTGTGACCCCATAGATGGCAGCCCACCAGGCTCCGCCATCCTTGGGATTCTCCAGGCAAGAACACTGGAGTGGGTTGCCATTTCCTTCTCCAATTTTCCCTCTAACTACTGGTAATTTTACCTCTAAGTACGTATAACTCATAGATTCCAATAGATGTATCATTTTGTATTTACGTAGTCCATGATATTTTAAATTTTCATTGCACATTTTGTTTAATGAGTGATTTAGAAATGTGTATTTGCAAATACCTAAAGATTTTGAAAATACTTAAATGTATTGATTTATAATTTAAATTTTTACAAATCTTATAAGATTTCAAACTTTTGAATGTAGTGAGCCATACCACAGGCAAAAGTCTGCTTGGTTAAGACTAAGGTGTACTGTCCCTTTATCTAATCAAACTGTTCGATTTGCATAGAAAAAAAGACAAATGTATGATAAAATGGGTTTTGAAAAGTAAATAAATTAATTGTGACTATTATTTTAGAAAAATATAATTACTATTGATAATAAAATATAAATCTGTAAATTATCTTCAAAGTTACAAAGAGATAAATGGCAACCAAAGAGAACATACAACAGAACGTTCAAAATTAATGAGAAAAAATAAGAAAGATAGTCAAAGATAAAACATAACATAGAGGCCTTCCTGGTGGCTCAGTGGTAAAGTATCCACCTGCCAGTGCAGGAGATAATGATATGAGCTCTGATCTGGGAAGATCCCACATGCCCCAAAGCATTTAATCCCTTGCACCACAACTATTGAGCCTGTGCTCCAAGTTCAGGAGCCACAACTACTGAACCCACATGTTGCAGCTACTAAAGACCATGAGCCTAGAGTCTATGCTCTGCAACAAGAGAAGCCACCACAATGAGAAGCCCAAGACTCACAGTGGGAGAGTAGCCCCTGCTTGTCACATTAGAGAAAAGGGCTGCACAGCAACAAATACCCAGCATGGGCAAAAATTAAATAAATAAACAAATAAATTATAAAAACATAAAACAATTAAAAATAAAATTTTAGTGGTATATCAATTATGATATTTATTTAAATAAAGATTAATTACTTAAAATCTCCTAGATTCCAAGACTAAGATTTCACAAATTTATTTAACTCAAAGTTGCTTGTAAGAGATACAAGTAAAATGTACAGTACAGTAAAAAGTTTTTAAAAATTTAGGCAATTTTAATAAGAGAAAAAAAACAGCAAAAGTATTTTTTTTTAGTTGTCAAAGGATAAGTGGTTAAACAAAGAACGTTATTTTATATGGAAGCCCAATAACAATATAACATTTATAAAACATTATGCACTTAACAAGTACCTTCTATAATTAACACCACACAAAAAAAGATGTCCTTTTCATCATAGGGGACTGGAATTCAAAATAAGAAGTCAAGAGATACCTGAAGAAACAGACAAGTTTTGCCTTGGAGTACAAAATGAAGCAGGGCAAATTCTCATAGAGTTTTGCCAAGAGAACACATTTGTCATAGCAAACACTCTCTTCCAACAACAGAAGAGATGACTATACATGGACATCACTAGATAATCAACACCAAAATCAGACTGATTATATTCTTTTCAGCTAAAGATGGAGAAGCTCTATACAGTCAGCAAAGATAAGACTGGGAGTTGACTGTGGTTCATATTATGAATTCCTTATTGCAAAATTCAGACTTAAATTTTAAAAAAGTAAGGAAAACCATTAGGCCATTCAAATATAACCTAAAGCAAATTCCTTACAATTATACACTGGAAATGACAAATAGTTTCAAGGGATTCGATCTGATAGACAGAGTGCCTGAAGAACTATGGACAGAGGTTGGTAACATTGTAAAGCAGGTAGTGATCAGAACCATCCCAGAAAAGAAATGCGAAATGACAAAATGGCCTATCTGAAGAGGCCTTACAAACATCTGAGAAAAGAAGAGAGGTGAAAGGCAAAGGAGAATAAGAAAGATACACACATCTAAATGGAGAGTTCCAAAGCATAGCAAGGAGAGATAAGAAAGGCTTCCTAACCGAACAATGCAAAGAGGGAAACAATAGAGTAGGAAAGACTGGAGACCTCTTCAAGAAAATTAGAGATTCCAAGGAAACATTTTGAGCGAAGATGGGCACAATAATGGACAGAAACAGTATGGAACTGAGAAGCAGAAGATATTACGAAGAGGTAGCAAGAATACACAGAAAAACTATATAGAAAAATCTTAATGACCCAGATAACCATGATGGTATGATCATTCACCTAGAGCCATACATCTTAGAGCACACAGCCAAGTGGGCCTTAGGAAGCATTACTACGAATAGTGGTAGTGGAAGTGATGGAAGTCCAGGTGAGCTATTTCAAATCGTAAACAATGATGCTGTTAAAGTGCTGTATTCGACATGAAAGAAAATTTGGAAAAATCAGCAGTGGCCACAGGACTGGAAAAGGTCAGTTTTCATTCCAATCCCCAAAGAGGGCAATGCCAAAGAATGTTCAAATTACCACAAAATTGCTTTCATTTCACATGCTAGCAGAGTAATGCTCAAAATTCTCCAAGCGAGGCTTCAACAATACATGAACTGAGAACTTCCAGATGTTCAATCTGGATTTAGAAAAGGCAGAGGAACCAAAAATAAAATGCCAACATCCTTTGGATCATAGAAAAAGCAAGAGAAGTCCAGAAAAACATCTGTTTCATTGACTATGTTAAAGCCTTTGACTATGTGGATCACAAACTGTGGAAAGTTCTTAAAGAGATGGGAATACCAGATCAACTTATCTGCTTCCTGAGAAATCTATATGCAGGTCAAAAAGCAACAGTTAGAACCAGACCTGAAATAATGGACTGGTTCCAAATTGGGAAAGGAATACATCAAGGCTATGTATTGCCACCCTGCTTGTTTAATTTATATGGAGAGTACATCATGCAAAATGCCAGGCTGGATGAAGTACAAGCTGGAATCAAAATTGCCGAAAGAAATATCAGTAACCTCAGATATATAGATGACACCACCCTTAAGGCAGAAAGTGAAGAGGAAGTAAAGAATCTCTTGGTGAAGGAGAAGAGTGAAAAAGCTGGTTTAAAACTCAACATTCAGAAAACAAAGATCATAGCATGTGGTCCCATCACTTCATGGTAAATACATGGGGAAACAATGAAAACAGTGACAGATTTTATTTTCTTGGGCTCCAAAATCACTGCAGATGGTGACTGTGGCCATGCAATCCAAAGACACTTGCTCCTTGGAAGAAAAGCTATAACAAACCTAGACAGGATATTTAAAAGCAGAGACATTACTTTGCTAACAAAGGTCCATCTAGTCAAAGCTATATTGTCCCCAGTAGTCATGTATGGATGTGAGAGTTGGACCATAAATAAGCTTTTCAAACTATGGTGTTCGAGAAGACTCTTGAGAGCCCCTTGGACTATAAGGAGATAAACCAATCAATTCTAAAGGAAATCAACCCTGAATATTCATTGGAACGACTGATGCTGAAGCTCTAATACATTGGCCACCTGATGGCAAGATCCTACCCATTAGAAAAGACCTTGATGCTGGAAAAGATTGAAGGCAGGAGGAGAAGGGGACAATGGAGGACAAGATGACTCTGGCATCACTGACTCAATGGACGAGTTTGAGCAAGCTCTGATAGATGGTGAAGAACATGGAAGCCTGGTGTGCTTTGGTTCATGGGACTGCAAAGAGTCGGACACAATTGAGCAATTGAACAACAACAACAAATGTACTTAATAATAGGACACAAGCAGATTTTAAAATAAGCAACTTGGGGGGACTTCCCCAGTGGTCCAGTTGCTAAGACTCCAACCACCCAATTTAGGGAACATGGGTTGGATCTCTGTTCAGGGAACTAGATCCCACATGCTACAACTAAGAGTATGCATGACACAACTAAAGATCCCAAGTGCCGCAAATGAGTCTGGCTCTTTGTGACTCTATGGACTGTAACCTGCCAGGCTCTTCTGTCCATGGGATTTTCCAGGCAAGAATACTGGAGTGGATTTCAATTCCTTTCTCCAGGGAAGCCTCCCAAACCAGGGACTGAATCCAAGTCTCTTGCATTACAGGCTGATTCTTTATTGTCTGAGCCACCAGGGAAGACCTAAATAAAACCTAGTGCAACCAAATAAATAAATTTATTTTTTTAAAAAATTAGAAAACTTTTAATAATAAGGTAAAATGATAGAAACTGGATGGCATCACTGACTCAATGGACGCGAGTCCAAGTGAACTCCGGGAGTTGGTGATGGACAGGGAGGCCTGGCGTGCTGCGATTCATGGGGTCGCAAAGAGTCGGACATGACTGAGCGACTGAACTGAACTGAACTGAATTTCTTAGAGAGTTAATAAGTTCAAATAAGGTCTGAGTGATTAATATATTATAAGGAAGACAAAATTATAAATATGTAAATGAATATAAGAATAAAATCAGGGGGCAGTCCTAAGATGGCAGAGGAATAGGACAGGGAGACCACTTTCTCCCCCACAAATTCATCAAAATATCATTTGAATGCTGAGCAACTTCCACAAAACAACTTCTGAATGCTGGCAGAGGACATCAGGCACCCAGAAAGGCAGCCCATTCTCTTAGAAAGGAGGTAGGACAAAATATAAAAGACAAAAAAGAGAGACAAAAGAGTTAGGAATGAGACCCATCCCAGGGAGGGAGTTGTGAAGGAGTTGTAGTTTCCAAACACCAGGAAACCCTCTCACTGGTGGGTCTGTGGAGAGTTTTGGAATCTCAGAGGGCAACATAACCAGGAGGAAAAACAAAACAAAACAAAACACAGAATACACACCTAAGCACAACTCCCAGTGGAGAAGTAGCCAGATGCTCACGTTAGCCACCAGCGAGCAGGAGCTGAACAGGGAGGTGTCTGTTGCATGCTTAGGGTAAGGACCAGGCCTGAATGCCCTGAGGGCAATCTGAGGGAGCTAACGCGAGATAGCTACCCAAACTGTGGGCTAGCCAGAGAGGGGAAAAAAAGAGAGAGAGAAAGAGAGAGAGAGAGAACTTTCTCATGAAAAGCTCTAACCTAAGGCACAGCCTGACCTGTTCACAGAACGAAGGATTGCGTGAATACCAAAGGAGAGCTAGCCAACTGCGGACCAGCCCATCCCTCCACTGGAGGCAGAGAGGCAGGTGGGCGACAGCCAAAGCCAGAAGGCAAGGGACATCCTCCATCAAACTGTAAGCAGGCTCCAAGTTGCTAACCAAGTCTTCCTGGCATTGTGGAGGGTTGACATCTGCCAGGAGGGTTGCAGCCAGAGATCAGCTACCCAAAGGAGACACACGGCACATCTGAGATGGTGCTGTTGCAGCACATCTGAGAAACTGAGCAGCCAGGACTGGGGAGGTGATTAAGATGCACAGCCCACCTGGGACAGTGCACTCGCCAAGCACTGGTCTCCTGCACTGCTCGAACCTGGGAAGGGCACTAAACACATGCTCAACCGAGTCTGTGTCTTTGTGGAGTACCTGAGAACCTGAATCTGAGCAGCTTAGATCTGGGAAGTGCATGAAATCCAGGGCCCACTTTGGACAATTCACCTGCAGAGCAACCTGGAGCCCGAGCGGTGTAGACCAGGAAAGCACACATGCCATGAGCAGGGGCAAACCCATGTGGTCCATACACTGTGAGAACTCCCCACACATGCCAGTGATATTTGTTTGCAGTGTTCCTCCCTCTTCACAGCACAACTGAAAAAATGAGCCTAAATAAATGACTACCTTCACCCCCTTGTGTCAGGGCGGAAATTAGACACTGAAGAGACTTGCAAAGAGAAAGCCAAAATAAACAAAGAGGGAGCCACTCTGGAAGTGACAAGTGCAACAGATTAAAACCCTGTGGTTAGCATTGACTAAGCACTGTAAGGGGCCTATTGACCTTGAGAAGAAGTATAAGCTGCAACAAGAAACTATCTGAAACTGAACTGACCCCACACTGCCCTCAAAAACTCCAGAGAAATTCCTAGATATATTTTTACTATTATCATTTTTAAATTAAATTTTTTTAAATTTTAAGTTCTTTATTACTACTTTAATTTTCATTTTTAAAACCTACTATTACCTTGCAAAAAAAGACCCTATTTTTAAAGCAAATTTAATATACACATTTTTAATAACTTTTGTGATTGATTTTGTTTTATATTTTTAATATTGTATTTTTCAGAGTCTAACCTCCACTCTAGATTTTTAATCTTTGCTTTTTGGTATTTGTTATCAATTTTTCACCTTTAAGAATCTAATCTTCAATATCCATTTTTGCTTAGGGATGTGATTACTGGTTTGATTGCTCTCTCCCCCTTTTGACTCTCCCTTTTCTCCCCCAGGTGATCTCTATCTCTTTCCTCCCCCTTCTCTTTTCTGTCTAACTCTGTGAATCTCTCTGGGTGTTCTGTGTGTGGAGAACATTTAGGGAATTGATTACTGGCTAGACTGGCCCCTCTCCTTTTGACTCTCCCTCTTCTCCTTCTGGTCACCTCTATCTCCCTCCTCCCTCTTCTCTTATCCATGTAACTCTGTGAACTTCTCTAAGTGCCCCTCACTGTGGAGAATCTTTTCACCATTAACTGAGATGTTTTATAATCTGTGTTGTATGGCTGGAGAAGTTTGAGGCTACTGTAAGAGTAAGACTGAAAGCCAAATGCAAGAGGCTTAAATCCAAAACTTGAGAACACCAGAAAACTGATTCCAGGGAACACTAATCAACAAGAGCTCATCCAAAAACCTCCATATCTACACTAAAACCAAGCTCCACCCAAGAGCCAACAATTTCCAGAGCAAGACATACCATGCTAATTCTCCAGCAATGCAGGAACATAGCCCTGAGCATTAAAATACAGGCTGCCCAAAGTCACATCAAACCCACAGACATCTCAAAACTCACAACTGGACACTTCATTGCACTCCAGAGAGAAGAGATCCAGGTGCACCCACCAGAACACTGATGCAAGTGTCCCTAACCAGGAGACCTTGACAAGCCACTAGTCCAACCCCACCCACAGGGAGCAACCGCCAAATAAAGAGGAACCACAAACTTCCAGAAAGACTACCCCAAACACAACAATCTAAAAAAAAAAAGTAAAGGCAGAGAAATATTCAGCAGGTATAAATGCTCACCAAACCAAACAAAAGAGGAGGAGATAGGGAGTCTACCTGAAAAAGAATTCAGAATAATGATAGTAGAGATGATCCAAAATTTTGAAAACAAAATGCAGTTACAGATAAATAAACTAGAGACAAAGACTGAGAAGCTGCAAAAAATGTTTAAAAAGGACGTAGAAGGAAAAAAAATGTCAATCAATAACGAATAATGCAATAACCACTCTGGGGGGAACCAACAGTAGAATAACTGAGGCAGAAGATAGGCTAAGTGAGGTAAACAATAGAATGGTGGAAATAAATGAAGCAGAGAGGAAAAAAAAAAAAAGAATTGAGGACAAACTCAGCGACCTCTGGGGCAATGTTAAACACCCCAACATTCAAATCATAGGAGTCCCAGAAGAAGACAAAAAGAAAGGCCATGAGAAAATTCTTGAGGAGATAATAGTTGAAAACTTCCCTAAAATGGGGAAGGAAATAGCCACCCAAGCCCAAGAAACCCAGAGAGTCCCAAACAGGATAAACCCAAGGTGAAACACTCCAAGGCACATATTAATCAAATTAATGAAGATCAAACACAGAAAGCAAATATTAAAAGCAGCAAAGGAAAAGCAACAAATAACACACAAGGGGATTCCCATAACGATANACCCAAGCCCAAGAAACCCAGAGAGTCCCAAACAGGATAAACCCAAGGTGAAACACTCCAAGGCACATATTAATCAAATTAATGAAGATCAAACACAGAAAGCAAATATTAAAAGCAGCAAAGGAAAAGCAACAAATAACACACAAGGGGATTCCCATAACGATAACAGCTGACCTTTCAATAGAAACTCTTCAGACCAGAAGGGAACAGCAGGACATACTTAAAGTGGTGAAAGAGAAAAGCCTAGAACCCAGATTACTATACCTAGCAAGGATCTTATTCAAATATGAAGGAGAAATGGCATTGAAACATGTATATTATCATATGTGAAACAGATCACCAGTCCAGATTCGATGCATGAGGCAGTGTGCTTGGGGCTGGTTCACTGGGATGACCTAGCAGGACGGGATGGGGAGAGAGGTGGGAAGGGGCTTCAGGATGAGGAACACATGTACACCTGTGGCAGATCCATGTCAATGTATGGCAAAACCACTACANTATGTGAGACAGCAAAAGAGACACAGATGTATAGAACAGTCTTTTGGACTCTGTGGGTGAGGGAAAGGGTGGGATGATTTGGGAGAATGGCATTGAAACATGTATAATATCATATATGAAGCGAATCGCCAGTCCAGGTTCAATGTATGATACTGGATGCTTGGGGCTAATGCACTGGGACAACCCAGAGGGATGATATGGGGAGGGAGGAAGAAGGGGGCTTCAGGATGGGGAACACGTGTATACCTGTAGTGAATTCATGTTGATGTATGGTAAAACCAATACAATATCGTAAAGTAATTAACCTCCAATTAAAATAAATAAATATATATTAAAAAAATATAAAGCACTAGTGGTGGTCATGAGTACCCTCATGCTTGCAGAATAGATATTTGCAAGCACACTAGAAAGAATATGCCTATCAATTATACGATTAATCATATTTAGATTTAATAATCATGTTCATGTGGAGGTGGGTGGGGGGTTCAGGATGAGGGACATATGTACATCCATGGCTGATTTATGTCAATGTATGGCAAAAACCACTACTATATCATAAAGTAATTAGCCTCCAATTAAAACAAATAAATTAATTTACATAAAAAGAATAAAATCAATTTAAGAATTTAAATATATCTCCAAATGGATTTTTGAATACTTTTTAATGATAAAAACTTGAGATCACCTATCCATAGTTTCTATATCAGGAAATTAGAAAGTAAAAAAACAGAAAGCAGAGAAGAAAAAGAAAACAGCTAAAACACACTATAATTTAAGAAAACTGCTATTAATATTTTCATACTAAATACACTTTACTAAATGTGTATTGCTTATGTTCATGATAGAGAAAACACATAGCTCATTCTGAATAGACTATCTCAAAGTATCATATTTTCCATTATTGATATACTTCATCTCCTATTTCCAAAAAATGAAACTTTAGCTTAAAATTTTAAACATAATCTGATATATGATAATTGAGAATAAAATTATAATGAAGGCAATCTAAAAGTAGCTGTAGTTATAAATATCATTAGCTCCCTAATATAAAGATACTGCATTTGCAAATCTTGTCCTTGACAGAAAGAAGAGAAAAGTAAGCTTATTGTTTCTCATTGCCTAAGGAATATGTTAGAATATAGTTATTATTTTTTGTTCTGTATAAGCTAATAGAAATTAAGATCCCTCTTGTGCCCTTACTATAAAAAATATTGTAAAAGTTGTACACTGGTTTGCTAAGCAAACTTATGCTTTTAAATTCAATCATCAATTAATAATCTGTACAAATCTAGGATGAAAATCTATTACACATTTTCAGTTTATAATTTTAGGAATATCAAAACACTCAAGTGTATATAATTTGTACTCAACATCAATCCTAAATGCTAACTGACTCAACATTATGTCAAAGGATTTTAACAAATTGGATACTATGTTACAAACAGCTAAAACTCTAAAATGGTAAGGACCTAATAGAAACAGAAGAGATTAAGAAGGGATGGTAAGAATACACAGAACTAATGCACACAGAAAAAGAGTCAATCATCTGGGTAACCACAATGATGTGCTCACTCACCTAGAGTCAGACATAAACAAGTTGGTCTTAGAAAGCAATACTACAAACAAAGCTAGTGGAGCTGATGAAATTCCAGCTGAACTATTTCAAATCCTTAAGGATGATGCTGTTAAAGGACTGGACTCAGTATGTCAGCAAAGTTGGAAAACTCAAAAGTGGCCACAGGACTGGAAGTCAGTTTTCATTCCAATCCCAAAGAAGGGCAATGACAAAGAATGTGCAAACTACTGCACAATTGCACTAATTTCACATGCTATAGCGAGATTATGCTCAAAATCTTTCAAGTTAAGCTTCAACAGTGCACGAACCAAGAACTTCCAGATGTACAAATTGGATTTAGAAAAGGCAGAGGAACTAGAGATCAAATTGCCGATATCTGTCGGATCAGAAAAAGAAAGAGGATTCCAGGAAAACATTTACTTCTGCTCTATTGACTATGTTAAAGCCTTTGACTTTGTGGGTCACAACAAACTATGAAAAATTCTTAGAGATAGGAATACCAGACCATCTTGCCTGAGTTCTGAGAATACTGTATGCAAGTCAAGAAGCAACAGCTAGAATCGGACATGAAACAATGGACTGGGTTCAAAATTGGGAAAGGAGTGTTGTTGAGGCTGTATATTGTCACCCTGTTTATTTTTTTATGTTGGTGAAAACTTAATTGTGGTTTTTGCATTGCTGACATTTTCAATTTGACATTGGAATACATTCTTAACAACTGTGGTTATGTTATACATAGTTTTAATGCACATTTCTTGCTTTCTGTTTTCTTTGCTAATGATACTATTTGCTGTTTAGCTTATATTTATTTTAGACTATGGAAATTATGTCAGACAAAAAGTAAANTGGAATACATTCTTAACAACTGTGGTTATGTTATACATAGTTTTAATGCACATTTCTTGCTTTCTGTTTTCTTTGCTAATGATACTATTTGCTGTTTAGCTTATATTTATTTTAGACTATGGAAATTATGTCAGACAAAAAGTAAATCCAAGTGATTTTCTTATTCAAGTTCAAAATGGGTTGTAAAGCACTGGAAAGAACTCACAAATCGAGAAGACCTTTGTTCCAGAAACTTCTATCCAATGTACAGTGTTGTGGTGGTTCAAGAAGTTTTGCAAAGGAGACAAGAGCCTTCAAGATGAAGAGTATAGTGGCCGGCCACAAAAAGTTGACAGTGATCAACTGAGAGGATCACTGAAGCTGATCTTCTTAGAACTACATGTGAAGTTGCTAAAGAATTCAGCATAGACTGTGGTTTGGCATTTGAAGCAAATTGGAAAAGTGAAAAATCTCAATAAGTGGATGTCTCATAAACTGATCAAAAAAAAAAAACCCATTATTTTGAAATGTCATCTTCTTACTCTACACAATGACAATGAACCATTTCTTGATTGGATGGTGACATGCGGTAAAAAGTGGATTTTATACGACAATTGGTGACAACGTGCCCAGTGGTGGACCAAGAGATTCCAAAGCACTTCCCAAAGCCAGGTTTACACCAAAACAGATAATGGTCAGTTTGGTGGTCTGTTGCCTGTCTGATCCACTATACCTTTCTGCATCTCAGCAAAACCATACATCTGAGAAGTATGCTCAGCAAGTTGACGAGATGCACCAAAAATTGCAATGCCTGTAGCCAGCACTGGTCAACAGAAAGGGTCCAATTCTTCTCCAGGGCAATGTCTAACTGCATGTCTGTCACACAACCAATGCTTTAGAAGTTGAACAAATTGGGCTACAAAGTTTTGCCTCATCCGCCAGGTTCTCCTGACCACTCACTAACCAAATACCACTTGTTCAAGCTTTTAAATAGCTTTTTGCAGGGAAAATGCTTCCACAACCTGCAAGGGGCTGAAAATGCTTTCCAGGAGTTCAGTGAATTCTGAGGCATAAATTTTTATGTTACAAGAATAAGGAAACTTATTACCTGTTACTGTCAAAATGTCTTGATAGTAATGCTTCCTATTTTGATTAATAAAGATGTGTTTGAACCTAGTTATAATGATTTAAAATTCACAGTCCAAAACTACAATTACTTTTGCATCAACATAATAACTAATATGTAGAGTGTATCATGTGAAATGCTGGGCTGGATGAATCACAAGCTGGAATCAAGATTGCTGGGGAAAATATCAATAACCTCAGATATGCAGATGATACCACTCTAATGGCAGAAAGTGAAGAGAAACCAAAGAGCCCCTTGATGAGGGTGACAGAGAAAAGTGGAAAAACTGGCTTAAAACTCAACATTCAAAAAACTAAGATCATGGCATCCAGTCCCATCACTTCATGGGAAACAGAAAAAGTGTAAAGAATGACACATTTAGGTTTCTTGGGCTCCAAAACTGATGTGGATGGTGACAGAAGCTGTCAAATTAAAAGATGCTTTCTCCTTAGAATGAAAGCTATGACAAACCTAGGCAGTGTATGAAAAACCAGAGACATCACTTTGCTGACAAGGGTCCATATAGTCAAAGCTATGGTTTCTCTTATAGTCATATATGGATATGACAGTTGGACTGTAAAGAAGGCTAAGCACCACAGAATTGATGCTTTTGAAATGTGGTGCTGGAGAAGACTCTTGAGAGTCCCCTGGACTGAAGGGAGAGTCAATGAGTCAGTCCTAAAGGAAATCAACCCTGAGTATTCATTGGAAGGACTGGTGTTGAAGTTGAAGCTTCGATGCTTTGGCCACTTGATGTGAAGAGCTAACTCATTGTTAAAGACTCTGATGCTGGGAAAGATTGAAGGCAAAAGTAGAAGAGGGAGTAAAAGGATGAGATGGCAAAGGATGATAAGATCGACTCAATAGACATGAATTTTAGCAAATTCCAGGAGACAGTGAAAGACAAGGAAGCCTGTTTTACTCCAGTCCATGGGGTCACAAAGAGTCGGACATGATTTAGTGACTCAACAACAACAAATAGTAACTAATACAAAGAAACTTTGTGGTGTATGTGTGTGTGTGTGTGTGTGTGTGTGTGTGTGTGTGTGTGTAATATATATGTATCCCTCTTCCCTCCACTGGCAGAAATCTTTTTCAGATTATGTCATTCTTATTTAGCTTCTTGGTCAAAAGATGGAGACCTACAATGATAGCATCTTCTGACATATTTAAAGGAACCTACCACCATCCCTTTGTCTAAGAAATATTCATTAAGATTTTATGTTTTTGTTGCTTCTATGGTCAAGGCAATTCATAATGGTGATGAGAGATTGTCTTCAATTCATGCATGTTTTTCCAGGGTTTATGAAGTATTGCAAATAAACTTCTTTTATTCATCGAGTGTTTTAGGAGCTAAATGTACAAGGGAGAAATCCACATATAACGAGTATACAACAAAACAACATGGCTCATGATTTGATAGAAGAGTGACTGAGAAGTCACATGAGGGGCATGGATGTGCCAGCGGAGGTGTACTAGAAATGCAGATAATGATGGGCCTTGATTTAGCAACTCATGTTATCATGAAGCTGACTAGTTACAGCTGGACGGCAAAGTTCTCTCTCAACTTTTTTATATTCTCACACTCACATCCTTTGTACTGCTCTGCAGATCCAGGGTTCTTTAATCTAAATGAGCTGTGCCATCTGAATGGGTGAATTCAAGTATATATATTCTGAAATATTCACTTAGAGAAATGGAAAAAACAAGGCCTTCTGATGATGGTAGGTTAAAAATATTCCTATGTAAACAATTCTCTAGTTATCAAAGTTGAGTTTTTGTTTATTTTCCTCACCTATTCCTCTTACTGGTCCCTGTAAACATTTATTTGGCTTTCCATATATATTGCCACTTCAAATTAAAATCTATACTTCTAATGAAAATCCCATAAGCTGCATTTCATAGCTTTGGTAATCATTTTGCAATGTTTCACATAAGTTGTAACTTCTTAATTATGTGGCTTCTGTTTATTTTTGTCTATTTATCTGTTTTGTGTGTTTGTCTATTTATTTCTGTATATAACATCACGTGTATAGGTCAGATGGTAAAGAATATGCCTGCAGTCCAGGAGACTCAAGTTCAATCCCTGGTAAGATTCCTTGGAGAACAGAATGCAACCCACTCCAGTACTCTTGGCTGGAGAATCCCATGGATGGGGAGCTTGACGGGCTAGAGTCCATGGGGTTGCAAAGAGTCAGACAGGACTGAGTGACTAATACTTCTACTTATATAGGTACAGGAGAGAGGCATGCTATATAACATGGNAGGTCCATATCATTTCTGTCCTTTATCGAGCCCATCTTTGCATGAAATGTTCCCTTGGTATCTCTAATTTTCTTGAAGAGATCTCTAGTCTTTCCCATTATGTTCTTTCCCTCTATTTCTTTGCATTGATCGCTGAAGGCTTTCTTATCTCTTGTTGCTATTCTTTCGAACTCTGCATTCAGATGCTTATGTCTTTTCTTTTCTCCTTTGCTTCTAGTTTCTAGTGAGGGAAAAATAAAACTACCAAATAATTACACATATGAATTATTCTGAATAAATGAAACTAGATGAGATAAGAAAAGGGGGAGAGAGAAGATCAGATTTTGTGAGTTCAGTTCAGTCACTCAGTCATGTCTGACTCTTTGTGACCCCATGGACTACAGCACACCAGGCGTCTCTGACCATCACCAACTCCTGGAGACAACTCAAACTCATGCCCATCGCATTATTGATGCCATTCAGCCATCTCATCCTCTGTTGTCCCCTTCTCCTCACGCTTTCAACCTTTATCGGCATCATGGCCTTTTCCAATGAGTTGGTTCTTTGCATCAGGTGGCCAAAGTACTGGAGTTTCAGCTTCAGCATCAGTCCTTCCAATGAATAGTCAGGAGTGATTTGCTTTAGGATGGACTGGTTGAATCTCCTTGCAGTCCAAGGGACTCTCAAGAATCTTCTCCAATACCACAGTTCAAAAGTATCAATTCTTTGGTGCTCAGCTTTCCTTATAATCCAACTCTCACATCCATACATGACTACTGAAAATAACCATAGCTTTGACTAGATGGACCTTTGTTAGCAAAGTAATATCTCTGCTTTTAAATATGCAGTCTAGGTTTGTCATAGCTTTTCTTCCAAGGAGCAAGCGTCTTTTAATTTCAAGTGTAGTGGTTATTAATTTCTTGTTACGGAGATTATTCTAAAATATTTGCAACCATGGGACATAAAGAGAGGATTGTTTCTGATTATATGTCTAAACCCATATGGCTATACGGTCATTGTTGGTAAACTCATCTTGAAGTACTGTTTCAATTCTTCATTTATCTCCTATTTATATATATCTCATCCCCCTTCCACCTGATGGCATTTCTGTTGCTACTATGTTTCCCAGATCCTGTACGGCACTCCTCTTAGAACATGGTATTTTGGTTGTTGTTTATTTTTATTTGCTTATCAGGACATAGTTTTTAAGAAGAGTTCATAAGTTTTGTTATAAGACGGTGCCTTTAGCTTCTCCTACCTTTAACACCATTGATCTCTGAATGGGAAAGTTTCCTTTATTCCGGACTTAACTTGCCTGAGTTAGACTTGGCAACTGAGGTGGTAAAATTGGGGGGATTACATGTCCTCCTGAGAGCTTGCATACACTGTTCTCAAACCGAGGGAAAATGCTGGATTAGGAACACTAGTTTTCTGGTCCAGGGCCATAAATATTAATCCATACGGATTTCTTTCATTCTCTTCTAGCTCATTCTATTTCAACCTTTTTTTTTTTTTTATTCAACAGCTGCAGTTAGTCACATGACTATATTTCTTTCACTAAAAGCCTATACTTAACAAAACCTGGATTTCTTTGTAATTAGCATGTCATGCACAATTTGGAGGAATGCTGTGGTTAAGGCATGCATATTTTATATAGTTTTTTTTTTTTTCAAACTGCTTATTTTGCTAATGTCTTTTAAGAACTAAAGAAACTTTTCTAGCATATTAGGTCAAAAAGGTAAGTTCTTGTTAAGGAAATCAGTGAATGCTGCAAGGAGACAGGGTACATAGTATTCTGCCAATGTCTTTTTTCATTGAGTTGAAAAGAATTTTAGGATTGGTTTTTGTCTTCATTTGTCTTGTTCATCCAAGAAAGTGGGCTTCCCTGGTGGCTCAGAGGTTAAAGTGTCTGCCTGGAATGCGAGAGACCCTGGGTTGATCCCTGGGTCAGGAAGATTCCCTGGAGAAAGAAATGGCAACCCACTTCAGTACTCTTGCCAGGAGAATCCCATGGAGGGAGGAGCCTGGTAGGCTACAGTCCATGGGGTTGCAAAGAGTCAGACATGACTAAGAGACTTCACTTTCTTTCTTTTCTTTCTTATTCTTTAAAACTATTTTGACAGTGATCAACAGCCTCTTTGAAGTGGACCGTAGAATATTTTTCTGATAGCTAATGTGTTGTAAGGGTGGTACACAAAACTGGAACATCCAGAAGAATCTCCATAGTATATCCAAATACATCCTGAAGTTATTTTTTACTCAAAATAACCAAAGTTTATTCCCTGCTTATGTTTCATACATATTAATATCACAGCTCATTAGAAGATTCTGTTCTGCATAATCATTCTGGGTGCAGTCTGACAGACAGCTTGTCTCCATGTAGGGTAAAGAAGGCTCTGCAGGGTCTTACATGGGTAAGTAAATGCTCAAGACGTGGCATCTCTTCTTCTGCTCATCCCACCTAACCATTAGAGAGAAAGTAAAGTAATACCACTGTGGCTGGGGAGAGAATCATTTGTGAACTAAACAAACTTCCCATAAAGGCAAAGCAACAGAGTAGTCATGAGATTAGACTCTGGGTCTGGCCTGCCTAACCTTCCTAGGTTCAAATCTGAGCTCCACTGCTTATCATGGGGCTTTAAGCAAGATATTTAACCTGGCTGGTTCTGGTTTCCTTATCTGTGACATAGGAGTCATTAAAATAAAATGTACATCATGATGTTGACATGACAATCAAATGAGTTAAATAAGAGAAAATACTTAGAACAGTGCCAGGCAAGTGATATTGTTATAGTATAATCCAAACATATAATAGTGTTCTTGTATCAAGTTCTGGACAATAAAGAAGGCAGAACATTGAAGAATTGATGCTTTGGAACAGTGGTGCTTGAGAAGACTCTTGAAAGTCCCTTGGAAAGCAAGGAGATCAAGCCAGTCAATCTTAAAATAAATCAAAGCTTAATACTCTTTGGAAGGACTGATGCTGAAGCTGAAGCTCCAATACTTTGGCTACCTGATGTGAACAGCTGACTCACTGGGAAAGACCCTGATGCTGGGAAAGATTGACAGCAGAAGGAGAGGAGGGAGACAGAGGAGGAGATCGTTGGATGGCATCTCTCATTCAATGGACATGAACTTGTGCAAACTCTGGGAGATGGTGAGGGATAGGGAAGATGTCATGCTGAAGTTCATGGGACCACAAAGTGTAGGACATGACCTGTCAACTGAACAGCAACAAGTTCTGTTTTAATGGGGTATACAAACTGAAGAAAGAACTAACCAGAGGTAGGCAGAAATGTTGCACTGAGTCATTTTATTCATTATGCATCTCTGGTAAAAACTTATGTCCTCATCCATGATCTAGCTGTTGTCATTAAGGGACACTCTGGCATTTTCTGAGCCTCATTATGAAGTGAGGAAGCAGCATAGATTGAGTAAGGACACTACAGACACACAAACATTTCATTCATCCTGCTCATCTCACACCCAGTCTCTAGCAGACATTATTAATGGAGCAAACACTCTCTCTGGCAGGAACAGACATTCTCTGTAGAGCCAGGACATAGTCTCAGGATGCTTTTCAACTTCCTGTCTGTGAAATCTAGCCTAGGTCAATTCTAAAGTTCCTTCCAGCTTCAAAAGCTTATGAGTCTAAGATTTAAAACTGGCACTTGAAAACACAGATCCAGTTGATCTCATTAGAAAATTATAACTCAAGGATTTATATGGTTGCCAGGTCAAGTTGACCAGTACTCATAAGCTCCAAACCCATCAGGCCTGCACTCAAGGTTACTCTGGATTGAATGTTGCTGTCCCTTTGCTCTGTCACATGTAAGTTTTTCTCTAGATTATCCATGAGCAATGAATATTTAAATTCTGTAGTAAGTGTTGATGGAAGCTTTTTGCCTTCTAAAGCAACATATTAAAGCTTTGGATAAGTCTGTCTATTAAAGCATTCTTGCTTGTATTAGGATCAATGGATTTCTATTGCTCCATAATCTGACTCTCAGACTTATATCAACTATAACTGACTTTACTGAATTTGCACATAGTTGTAGCCAGCTATTTTTTTCCAGCCTGGCTTTTCATCATTGAATTAACCCTCCACAGGTCTTTAAATATTCTGCCTGTGGGTAGGAGTGCTTTAATCTTTTCCTTCTCAGTTGCCTTACTATGGGTAACATCTAATGTGTTGATCAGTGTCCTTTAAAGCTTTCATTTCATAGTCTCTCTCTCTCTCTCTTTACACTCAATAAGTATCTCCTTTCCTCTTTTAGCCTCATTCTTACATAGACTGATTTGAAGAAATAAGACTGTGCCATCCACTTGGTTTCTGAAAAAAAAAAAAATTCAAACTGGTTTCTGGGAACATTTTCAAAATGTCAATTGAGAATCATAGAAAACTATCTATAGACTATTACAGTAAATGTGGATCCAATCTAGGAAAAGTGCCTATTATGTTGATATTGAATAAGATGTAGGTACTTAGGCCTTCTCTCAAACACAAAACGTTTTTGGATCCAACACTCACTTGTAGTGAAACACTGTGCTGGTTTATAATGCGCCCCAGGACCATCTATATCCAATTCTTTCCCTCGCCCCAGGACCATCTATATCCAATTCTTTCCTTCTGTTGGGAACTACCATTAGAACGAGAGTTATTCACAAATGGAAAGAACAGGATTGTGCACAATTAATATTGATATTACTACCAGTACTCTGTTAGTACTTTCACCATTGGCATAACGTATCACTAAAGAGAACTTCCCAGCACCAGGTTCTATACTGCAAGCTTAACATAGATGTTCTTACTTAATTTCACAGTAATTGTGAGGTAAATATCATAATTAACCTGTGCCATAAGACAAAATGAAACCTAAGATCCTGGGGTAACATGAGTTTGGAGTTTCACCTATAGTTATTTGGGGAGGGAAATATTTTGGCCAATTATTACTATTATTATTACTGCTGAGGAGACACTGCTAAAATTAGCATTTTAAACTATTGGCAAATAGATTGAGGAAGTTTGGTCTGGCAATAGAATCTTAGCTCAGCAGAGCTTGTAGCCACTACAGTATATTTTCTTCTGTAAAATAAAACCTCAAGACTACATCAAACTGCAAAAAGAGACAAGAGATTAAGGTAACTTCAGGGCTTAAATGCTGGGGTTATGGGGAGGCTCACAGTGCTTAACTGACACAGTGGGCCCAGTTAGATTTAGTCAATACCGAATTTTTCAGAGAATGTGGCAAAACTGCCTCGAGTCCTTCGAGGGCAAGGGAGCTGGCTGTACTACTCTTTGTTCCTTTGGATGGTTAACTTGTCCCCATTTTTCCATTTCATTGTAGGAGATAATTCTCCCCTCTGTGTGGCCACATAAAGATCTGTGCACATGTTGCTTAGAAATCTTCAAAGTTTGTGGATAATCATAGTTGTATACATTCATATATGTCTTCTATATAATTATACTGACTTTATGAGAATTGAGGCTTATTCCAGGAATTAGAAGAAAATTCTATGTGCAAAGATACATTTCCCAAGCATTCATATTGCAATTTTAATGAGGCTGAAAAAAAACCTTACTGCTTAAAAGTTTTTTTAACATTGTTGAACATAGGATGCTTCAAGTGGTGTCAATAAAGAAACCTGCATTGTGTGTGTGTGTGTGTGTGTGTGATTAAAATATCAGCTTGGGTGGCATTTGTGGTGCTTTCTAAAATAACGTCTTATCTTTCAAAATACATCACAAGCAGGGACACCCAATGGGTTGATTATTTTAACAATAAACACTGACTCAGGCACTATCAGAGAAGGCAATGGCACCCCACTCCAGTACTCTTGTCTGGAAAATCCCATGGATGGAGGAGCCTGGTAGGCTGCAGTCCATGTGGTCGCAAACAGTCGGACACGACTGAGTGACTTCACTTTCACTTTTTACTTTCATGCATTGGAGAAGGAAATGGCAACCCACCCCAGTGTTCATGCCTGGAGAATCCCAGCGACGGCGGAGCTTGGTGGGGTGCTATCTATGGGGTTACACAGAGTCGGACACAACTGAAGTGACTTAGCAGCAGCAGCAGGCACTATAACAGGAAAGTAAATTTTCCAGTGACAAGAATATGTGGACCATTAACATATGGCAGATGATTTTCAAGAGTACTCCATGGTTACTTAGGTTCACTGGATTCTCTGGACCAGAGGCATGTCTGGCAACCTTCAGTATAGTGATCCTAACAATGAGGAAAATATCAGCATCAACTTATATTGATGATGATACTGGGATATTGCAGTGTTTTAATGCAAGAAATAAAAGAGAAGGTCCAACAGGGAGAACACTACTCCCTCAAACCAGTTTTTAAAAAAAAAGCAAAAACCTCCTCTGCATAACTGTCAAGTTCTCACATGAGTTTCTCATTCAGAGAAGAACCGATACATTGATTTTTTTTTCCACTGTGGTTTCTCATTAACTTAACCAATAAAACTAAGGCAGACTTTAATGGTGATTTCATTGACCCAGTCCTGTTTTGTCACCATTAACTGCCATTTATTGAGGCTCTATCTGAAAAAAAAAAAAAAAAACTGAGCTAGACATTTTGTATGACTGACAAGATAAATAGAAAGGGAATTATGATCACTGACATTCAGAAGAACAGGTGTGGAAACACAGGGGTTTATAGCCACTAAAACTCATATTCAAAGCTCAGTTCAGCCACTCCATATTGCTCTCTGGGCCTCAGCTTACTTACTCGTCAAGTGAGGAAAATTATACCCATCTAATAGGATGGCTGTGAAGATGAAGTGAAAGCCTCACTGTCATGTGTCTTGTTTCATGTCTGGCACACTATAGGTTCTCAATGAGTGCTCACCTCCCTCCTCCCTTTATCTAAAGGGTTAATTTTCTGCTACTTTAAGAGACAGATATAGAAAAGTAGAAAATGAGACAGAATGCTGAAATATCTTAATTATTGAAACCATAAAATAATTTACAAAGGAACAGTATAATACAGAGAGAAGTAAAATCAAAAGATGAGAATAGCACTACTGTATCAGAACCATGATCTTTGGAAACACAGGATTTACTTCTAGAAGTATTTGAGGTTTCATTTACATTTGAAATCCCAGAGAATAAAATCATTGATTTATTTATAAATATCAAATGTTGTCTTAAAAGTACAAATTTATGATTCTCTATGATAACTGAGTTAAGAGTGTGTGTGTATCTCTGTCTGTGTCTGTGTAATACCAAGAATCAGTAATGCTATAAGTAGATTACAGGCAGATGTGAGACTAGAGGGCAGTAAACTTTTGTTTACAGCACTCAGGTCATTTGTAAATGGACATACTAGCCTATACTGTGTTGAACCAAACAGATTTCATGATAATAGCAATAGCAGTGAGTTTCATTTTATTTTTTCCTTTCTTATTTTTGTATACAAATTTTAAGAACTTTGTATCTTGGGTATATGACTTTTGGCATTTTGAAAAGCAGAAGGTAGGGAATCTTAATCTTAACCTCTGCTCAAGTGTTGCAGGATGCAGGATGCATGGGACTGATGCATGGGGATGATCCAGGGAGATGGTGTGGGGTGGGAGGGGGGAGGGGGGGTTGGGATTGGGAGCTCATATACACTCGTGGCTGATTCATGTCAATGTATGGCAAAACGAATACAGTATTGTAAAGCAAAACAAACTAAAAAATAAAAATAAAAAAAAAAAAGAATACAAATATACACAACTTTCAACTTAGTACCTAATTACACTATAACAGATTTAGTACTATCCAAAGACAGACTGTGTGTGTGCTTGTGCTTGTATGTCCATATACACAGTGCATATATTTGTATCAGTGCCATTAGACATGTGAGAAATCTGGAAATCAGAATGTGAGTGTTTTGGGAAAGATCAAACAGCCAAACCATCTCATGATAGTTTTGTATACTATTCTGTTTTTACACGCTTTCAAAGATGATAACTTGCTGAGTGCTATCCATTTTTAGCTCAATTTATTCCATGAACACTATCTTTAACAGGCATAGTTTCATCAATCTATCTTTATTTCATAAATCAGGTAATTATAATGGCTTTAAATATAATGCCTTGCTTCCAATCTGATTAAGACCAATGAGACTACAAGCCATGAATACAGTGCATATATTTGGATTTCTTTAGGTATCAGTTATCTGTCCAAACTATAAGAAAGATATATAACCAAACACTCTTCAACCTTCAACCAATAAGCCTGCCTATGTACATTTCCTAACCCACTGGACACTTATCACTTCATTTTAAGCCTTATAACTTCATTTTAAGCAAATGCTAATCCAAAGATGCTGGGAAAGATTGAAGGCAAAAGGAGAACAGGGGGACAAAGGATGAAATGGTCAGATGGCATCACTGACTCAGTGGACATGAACTTGAGCAAACTCTGGGAGATAGTGGAGGATAGGGAACGCTGGCATACTTCAGTCCATGAGGTCGTGAAGAGTTGGGCACGATTTAGCGACTGAACAACAAGAATCAAAGGATAATGTAACATGAATCCATTTGTTGAATTCCTATTGTATGAACTTTGTCTCAGAAACTTTACTTCTATTATCTCAAATTTAAAGGGCANGGATAGGGAACGCTGGCATACTTCAGTCCATGAGGTCGTGAAGAGTTGGGCACGATTTAGCGACTGAACAACAAGAATCAAAGGATAATGTAACATGAATCCATTTGTTGAATTCCTATTGTATGAACTTTGTCTCAGAAACTTTACTTCTATTATCTCAAATTTAAAGGGCAAAATTATACAGGAGTGACTTGATGTCTCTGTATACTCCACACAAATATATTTAAAAGGTCACAGAAATTAATAACATTACCAAAAGATGAACAGTTGATGTATAAACAAGTCTTAAACTTAGACCTCTGGACTAAAACTCATGTATTTTATTCCCTTAACTGCATCCTGCTACAAAGTAAACAAATTGGGTCTCCTTTTGGTTGTCATCAAGCTATATTTTAAACATAAATTCTATTTCTTGACTTATAATTATCTGAGCACCCCAGACATTTTCTATCCCTTTTTCTGCACTTCAGCAGCAGGCATAATTAATAATCCACAAATAATCTTGTGATCCTAGGGGGCATTGCTGTTCATTAAAAGCATACTTAATCACCACTAAAAAATTGGCATTTTAATAAATGAAAATAAATGCATCCCGATTTATGTCAGATTTGTGTGTATGTGTGCTTCCTAAAAAAGTGCATAACTGCATTCACCTTTTTGTTCCTACAGAAAATTTTAAATTTGAAAAATGCTCAGTTTTTAAGATGCATTGAATTTTTTTATGTCTGACAAAATCTTATAGTTTAACATAGGGCTCATTTTCATTTTATTTCATTATCATTTTGGTGATCAGACAATTCCACAGAGATGAGAAGGATATACTAAGCAAAAAGCTAATGGCAGTTTTTAACACTGATTACAATCTAAATCTCAATAAAAGATAATTTCACTTTTTGATAGTAGAACTAGCAGTTTAGTTGAATCTCTATCTAAATAAAAATTTCATAGTGCTTATTTCATGCTCATATGGTCAAGTTTTTGGTCCAATCTGTAATGAGTTAGGGTAACTGATATGCTTATTACTGTTGGTTAATTAAAAGTAGAGTTTTCATTTAGTTACAAAGTACATTAGTGTGCCGAGCATATCACATGCCAGACGACCTGAGTCACATATTTGAACTCCTAAAATGAAAAGGAGGTAGTGGAAAATCTATTTGGTATGTTGCCAGGAGTGTCACTAAGTTCCTTCTAGAAATAGATTTGGCCTGATGATCAGAAAGACTGGGTTTACATCTTGCTCTACTGCTGTTTTGCCCTGACCCTTGAGTTTTGTCTCTTAAATCTTCAACGAGTCAATTTTCCAAGAGCAAAGGATGGAATAAAATTAAATAAAGCCCAGGCCCACTTTCTTGTGCTTCTATGAATAAGATTTAACAGTAATTCAGGGGTTTGACTCTCTGCTCAGCCTCTTTATAGCTCTGTGATTTTGAGAATATGTTTAGCCACTCTGATCTTCATTAGTTAAGATGACACAAGGGCCAAGAGTGGTATTCACATGGCATTTGTGCGCAAATACAGTTCATGACTGTGATGAAGAAAAAAAAAGATGATGATGATAGTGACAGGACATAGGAAGCAGCAGGGTAAGAAGCTGGAGGAGAGGAAATAGTATTCAAGAGGAAGAAAGAAAGAAATGCTAGAGTTAATTTTACTGATATTATAAAATTTTGTTGCTCCTGAAAATGCAAGTAAATGTAAAATAAGAAAGAAGAAGAAGAAAAAAAAAAAACTATAAAAGCAGGCACTGAAATATAATCTAATGGAGCTTTTCTTAAAACCTTATCCACAGGGTTCTGTCAGCAAGTATCAGTCAAACACATATTTCATGGTTGACTAAGTTTTGGGAAAAGATCAGTTAAACAAAATGACTTACAGAAAGCAGGGCCTCCTTGAATTTTCTGAATATTACTGTACAGTGATTCCTCAAGACTGTTTCTTTGAAATTTATTTTCTTCCTTTTTTTTCATCTTTTTTGAGAGCAAGTAGAAGGAGGCAGAGGTATGGAGATTGTACAGGAACAAACCTTAGCAAACATGAGATGATGAAAATAAGTGAAGGACTGTATCTTAGAAACCTAACTGAAATCTCATTCCTGACACTTAACTATATCATTTAACCAAGCTAATTCTTGGTTGACTCTTAGTGGAGATGATTCCCATCATGAAAGATTGTTTTAAGAACGAGGATCAATAAAGGTAATGATACCTGCCTGTGCCTGTGATACATACCAAATAAACTGATGGTAATAATATGATAGATTCCAGGTATAATTCCTTTCATTGAAGACCCCAAAAGAGGAAATTGTGCATTTCCTCCCATTCTCCACTGGAATCTATTTGTTATGAAAAACATCAAAGATGGATTCCCATATGTGGAACACTGTGGAAACAATTTGTTGTTGATTGCTTCCTTCTTGAAATGGAATTAGAGGAAAACGGGATGGAAAGTTCTGATTCCCCCAAAGAATAAATCTGAAATAGGACTGAGGGCGTAAGTAGAACACACATTTTGAGGTTAACGATATTAGAAGTTAACTAATTCTTTCTGGAGGATGGATATCATTTGCAGTAAAGCATCTGCCAATCGTTGTAAAATATCAGAGTAGCTGGACCTGTCATTGAAACAAACCAACGTGAACAATCCTTTTCCTGCAGGAGGCATGATTAAAACTAGAGCCATTTTCACAGATAATCCTTTTATAAATCATGGTGATAAAATGGCCATCATGACAGCAGCTCAGTGACATTTTTTCACAAGCTCAGCTGTATCCAGGCAACCAAAACATCTTAACTCAGATGAGAAGAAAGGCAGGCTGGGGTTCCAGGAGTCAGGGAGCAAGATCCTCTGTCTGGTTCTCTTTTCCCGTGAAAGAAGGTAATGGATCGATGGCTAAAGAAGCTTTATATGGTCCTGGGTACTACAGCGTGCTTTATTTGCGTGTCAGAATAAATGGACATCAAGACTTAGGTTTTTCTCAATTCTTTCCTTATTCTAGCAACGATAAAGAGGAACTCCAAGGTCCATTATATCCACATCCAATTTGATCCACACCCAATTTGATTCACACCTTGCTGCGAGAGATTCGACTGATCAGTAGGAGCTGGAGACAGAACATGTGGCAGAAATTCAGATATTCCCTACTCAGCTGTTTACATGTGTAGTTGCAGTATGACAGTGGCTGTGATATTATTGAGAAGAGGTTCTAATAAGCATCACTACAACAACTATCATGTGCTATAATGCTAGAAAAGTGTGTCTCTTTCCCTCAGAGGAGAGACAAAAATTATCTTTTCACTACTTTGGGAATTTTCTATGCAATTCACCCTCGAAAGCTTCTGACAACTGAACTGTCCTAACTCAGCAGGGATTAAAATATTTAAAACTTTTTAAAAAGTAACACAGTTTTGTTTTGTTTTGTTTTGTTTTTGAGCTGCTGCTGCTGCTGCTAAGTTGCTTTAGTTGTGTCCGATTCTGTGCGACCCCATGGATGTCAGCTCACCAGGCTCCCCTGCCCCTGGGATTCTCCAGGCAAGAACACTGGAGTGGGTTGCCATTTCCTTCTCCAACTGAGGAATAGTTGAAAAATGTAATTCTATACATTTCAAGTGTGCAAAGTGATGATTATAGATATACATTGTGGAATGATTACTGATATCAAGATGTTTAACAAATCCATCACCTCACATAATTAACTTCTTTTGCATGTTGGTGAGAATGTTTAAGATATATTTTTGTCTATTCATCCCAAGTGTGCTTTTATCAATAGCTGCTAGACCTATGCCTCTTGGTAAGAAGCTTTTCCACAGGCTGTCTGCAATCACCTTCTCTTAGTAGAGGTAGAGTTTTAAATGTCTGGAGGTAGCCTTCGACCAATAATTGCTGGATACAACCTCAAGTTTTCTTGAGGTTTGTTTGGGACAATTCCAACTTTTCCAGGGAGCCAGATTACCTGCACATCAATGTATAATCCATGCTCCTCTGTGGGACTGAGCAAACATATCCCTCCCTGGGATCTGCTTGATACCATACTCTGTGTGGTCTCTTTATTTCCCACTCCCCACTCTTCTACTATTTTTTCCTGACAACTCTTTCAGATTAAATCACATCCTCATGAATGCTTTGCCTGATACTTCCTTCTGAGGAACCAATCTTGTACATCCAGAAAAGGGATGGACGTAGTTAGAACCTCAGTGGGGACCGGACTCGAGACAGGCTTCCAAGACAGAATTTCCTGTATAAGACCTAGGAAACATCAAGTAGCCAAAAACACAGTTCAGGTGAAAGAATTTCACCAGGAGATAGCTATGGTTAGAGACCAAGAACTGGAAAAACAAATAACTATACTGATTAAAATATTAATAAGCTACCATTGTAATAACATACAGAACTGATTGAGGCTTTGTGTTAGGTGCTATACTAAGAGCTCTAATGCATTCTTCTCCTTATTCAGTGCACACAGCATTGAGGTAGGGGCTATTTTCTTTTCTATTTTACAGATGTGGAAACAGAGACTTAAGAACGTTTTATGACTTACCTAAGGTCACATAGCTGTGGCCTTGGATTTGTGCCTACATTTGTCTGGCTTCTATTATAAGGATAATCACTATATTGTAAGACATTTTTACCAATCTATGGGTGTTTTTGAAGATGAAAAATGCCACAATGGGGTGAAGGAACATGACTGATGTGATCAAGCTGATATGATAACTAGTTGGAGCAAATGCCATATTTTAATGCATATTTCTGCCTTCCTTGCATGTGTCTCTTTAAGGACATGGGGCTCAACAGAAAGTTAACACCCACTGTGTCAGAAGAAGACTTTTGTTCTTTGTTCTCAATAAATCTACCTCCTCCTTCCCTCCCACTAGCTCACACACACCCACCACACTACCTTCTAAACCTCAGAAATATTAAGTGATACACTCAAGGTCAAAGAGCTGTAAAGGTAGGTTTGGCAGCAAAGCCATATCTTCTGATTCCTAGCCCGGGTCGGTTTCTTTCCAACAACATCAGGCTAATTTAGTGTCACATATCCAAATCCTGGGCAAAATCAAAACTGTTTTAGTATTAGATGGCTGTCCAAACATAAGTTTCCAGTGGAGAAGCCAAAACCAACCCTCTGTAAACCTCAGCTTTCTAGAGGAATGTCAATGTTCAGCTTCTGTCATCTTTCTGCCAACTCTCTGGCCTTTGGACTCAGCCTGATTTTGAAATGTTAATTTAAAGTGATTCAAGTGGATATTAACCAAAAAATTATTGGTAAGTACTTCTCAAGCTCAAGTGTAATAGGCCCCATAGAAAACACAAAATTGTTTATTCAACATATTTAAATATGTCTAAAATGAACTAATTGCTTTTCTTAGGTGTTCTGGCAAATTTGTGGCTTTATCCCTGCTCCAGAGATTGGGAATCTGAGGCAAAGAATCTACAGATGAACAGATATTTATCTTTTCATGCATATGCAGACACAGAGGCATTGAAATCAATCATTTCATAGGAGGAAGGTCATAAGCACAATTTATGTCTTCCTGGATTAAGCTCTGACCAAACCAAGAGGATGGAGAATAACTTGTACACAAGATGGAAATCCAGGGCAGCTGGGTTCCTCCATTTGTGAGAAATGATTGAAACCACCTTCGTTTCCACGCTGCCATCTCATTTCCCTGACTCACAGGCTTGTTTAAACATAGTTCCCATAAGAACGAGCCTCAATATTATCCCTTGATTATAACCAATTATCTCTCACCACTTGTCTCTTTCCTCTCATATTTGTCCATTTCTCTTTGCTTATTTTGCTCTGATAACTGCCAGTTACATTCACCAAACCAACATCTGGTTCTGTTTCAGTTCAGTTCAGTTCAGTTGTTCAGTTGTGTTCGACTCTTTACGACCCCATGAATAGCAGCACACCAAGCCTCCCTGTCCGCTTCTGTTTAGTCATTGGGAATGATCTCTTAGAAAACTGTAGTATCAAACAGAGGAAGAGGCCAGGCTACTTCTCCCCCCTCTATGCTGTGGGAAGCATCACTTATGGTGGGATGATGTATTTTCCATTGTTGCATATTCTCACAGACAGGAAGTCCTTACCCTGAGGTCAAGCACCCATTAGGTGGAACCATATCCTAGGCTCTAGACAATGATATCTGTCCCTTTACAGTAGCTATGGTAGCAACTTCCAGTTATTGCTACAATTCCAACTGCCTTACTACCTCCCTTTTGGCCATTTATCTTTTCCAACATATTAGTATCTAATTAAATTCCTCTATTGAACTACTTATTGTGGGCTCATTTTTTTTTCCTCACTGATAAAACTAGTTTCAGTCATTTGCCCTCTTATCAGAGTAATTACATACACTTTTCCTAACCTTGATGTCTCCCTCAAATGAGCACAGCAGACCACTCACCACCTCCCCATACTCTTATTTCTAGGATATTTGTGACTCATTCTTATACACATTGACAAGGCCCTTCTCTTCCTCATGCAGGTAAATGTGACTCAATGGGGAATTTCCAAAATATATCAACAAGATCTCACTTATCTGATACAAGTCTTTAAGGATGTAAATTTGAACTTTGAACAGCTGAGAGAAATGGCAAAAAGGACCAGTTTTGAATACAGATAGGCACTCATGAGGGCACTTGAGGTATAAAATCTGATTCTGCTCTTAGTTTACACACAGTTCCCATAAATATAGATACCTGATTTCATAGTAGATTAAGGAAGAGCAAGGAAAACTACCAACAGCCACTGATACATGGTAATGAAACTGATGGTTGACAATGAGAAAATAATAAATGGAAGCAAAATTTTAAAATTAATTATAATATTCCCAAAGTAAAATCAGTTAGGACATTTTGATATAGAGGAAAACACAGCTGCCTATATCTGTGAATCAAAATCTAACACCAGAAAGAGGTAAAGACATAGTATATACATAATGCCAGGAATCATTTTAGGGGTTAAAATATGCATTATTTTAATATTGGGGGTACTGATAAAAATGTTACTATGTACTATGCTCAACCATTTCATAGTTAAGGACAACAAGGCTCTTTAAGCTAAGTACCATCTGTAGTGTTACAGGCATGTGACAAAGGAAAAGATGGAGATGTAAAACATGATTGGCCTCTCTCAAAATCCCATGGCCTTACTGCTCCATGTTAGAGAATTGGCCTTTGTAATTACAAACTTCAGAATCTTTTGTTTTAAAAGAAATGGCTGATTTTTCTAAATACTCACATTTTAACAAAGTGATTAAGTATCTTTTATCTTGCAGAAAACCTTCCTTTTGTCATGAAAGAGTAAATATTTTGAGAATTGAGTGTTGGAAGCTTTAATGCAGACAGGTTAAAAAGGAAGCTTTATGAAAACACCTGGGACAACTCAGATATATAAATGCTGCTAAACCTCTTTATATTCCCTGTTGTAATGAAATTTCTGGAGAAGGCAATGGCACCCCACTTCAGTGTTCTTGCCTGGAGAATCCGAAGGACGGGGGAGCCTGGTGGGCTGCCGTCTGTGGGGTCGCACAGAGTCGGACATGACTGAAATGACTTAGCAGCAACGAAATTTCTGTTTGTTCTCAGTGACCATTTATAAATCAGTGGTTAAGCCCGGGCTTTCCTATCTCTCTCCCTCCAGAAATACCCACATTGTCTAAGAAAGTAGACTCAGGGCAGCTTCAGTTCTACAAATACCCATCACTTCCTCTGTTGGTGAATGGAATTGAACCAGACTAGAAAACTAGACCAAAGTCACATAAAGGGTAAGATCCGATGTGCTTAACGAGAAACCTTTATGCAACTGTTCCCACTAGTCAGACAGAGAATAAGATGATGCTATTTTTAATTCATCTTGGCTTTCCACAGAAAATTTTAAGAGCCTTAGGATCAGTCCTGATTGTCAACAGATCATCTCCCATTTTGTGTCAGGGCTCACTGCTGTTTCCATGAGACCCAAGAAGGTCACTGATATGGCTGTTCCAAGTAATTTTAAATAAACTTTCTCTTCTGTTGTAATAACTGAGAGTGCTACAGCTAAATGCCTTACTTTCCTCCTTCTCTTTATCTTCCAATGCCAAGTAAGATCCTCCACTCCTCAGAGAGAGTGGTGCTTATTATTTCAATATTTATGGAATGTTGATCCCATGCCAAATGTAGTGCTAGGTATCACTAGAATAGGAGGAACAGGTTATAAGCACACCTGTGAGAAGCTTGTGAAATAAAGAAAGAATAAAGTTTGAATTCTAAAAATTACCTGACTCCTTCTAATTCCTCACTGGTTAACCACGAAGCATTTTCGCTTCTATATAATGTCATTTGAGTCTACCTATTCATTCTTATCTTCCAGATGTTCAAGCTGGTTTTAGAAAAGGTAGAGGAACCAGAGATCAAATTGCCAACATCTGCTGGNATACTTTGGCCACCTCATGTGAAGAGTTGACTCATTGGAAAAGACTGTGATGCTGGGAGGGATTGAGGGCAGGAGGAGAAGGGGACAACAGAGGATGAGATGGCTGGATGGCATCACCGACTCAATGCACATGAGTTTGGGTGAACTCCGGGAGTTGGTGATGGACAGGAAGGCCTGGCATGATGCAATTCATGGGGTTGCAAAGAGTCGGACATGACTGAGAGATTGAACTGAACTGAACTGATTCATTCTTATGGTTTCTGGTCTTGGCTAAAGCCAGTCCTCACCTGGATGACTGCCATCAATAATTCTTATCACCATTTTTGTTTATTAAATACTTGAATTGTAATGAAAATGTACAAAATGCAACTGTACAACACAAAGAATTATAACCATATGTAACACTCTGCCCAAATCAAGAAATGGAATATCAGTTGTACCCAGAAACCACCTCCCCTAATGATTTCCATTTTCTTCCACAAAGACAGTCAGTATCCTGAATTCAAACACTGTAGACTGGGTTTCAAATTTTATAAAAGTGGAATCATATAGCAAGTGTTCTTTTATTCATGGCTTCTTTTGTTCAACGCTTTGTTAGATTCCTCAATGCTGTATGTAGTGGCAATTTGTTTACTCATTGCTGCAAACTATTCCATTTATGATTAGCCAATCTACTCTTGAGTTTTTGGTTTGTTTTTAGATTGGTGATAGTACACATAATGTCACTATAAATTTTCTTGCATGTTTTCTTGGTGCAGATATGCACACATTTCTGTTGGGTAATATATTTAGGGGTGGATTAAAAAATGATTTGGTTACTTGCAAAAGTAGACACAAGCAGTTTCTAGTATTCACCCACCCATTAATAGTATAGAAGAAATTTTAACATCCATTCCTGCTCCATAAGATAATCTTTTTTTCTGGAATGCAAATGTGATCATGTGAGGCTCCTGTTTAATGGCTTTTAATAGCTGGTCTTTTCTCTTAGAATCATGTTCAAGAAGCACTAGTATCTGAAAGGCCTGCAGAATCTGCTCTCACCTAAATCTCCAGGCTAACCCATATCCCTCTGCCTCTGATGTTCTCACTATGACCATCCCAAACTTTTTCCAGGTTCACATGCATGCTGTATTCTCACTCACACCTAAGCTCAAACTTACCTCCCCTGAGATGTTTTTACAGATCTACCTGTCTCATTGTTTTTTCTTTCCTCTTCCTTTTTGTGACAATACCTATCACATACTGCTAAGTCATTTCAGTCANATGTTCTCACTATGACCATCCCAAACTTTTTCCAGGTTCACATGCATGCTGTATTCTCACTCACACCTAAGCTCAAACTTACCTCCCCTGAGATGTTTTTACAGATCTACCTGTCTCATTGTTTTTTCTTTCCTCTTCCTTTTTGTGACAATACCTATCACATACTGCTAAGTCATTTCAGTCATGTCCGACCCTCAGTGACCCCATGGACTGCAGCCTTCCAGGCTACTCCATCCATGGGATTTTCCAGGCAAGAGTACTGGAGTGGGTTGCCATTACCTATCACATAACCCTAATGTAAATCCCTTTCATTATACAAGTTAGTGCCAGACATGGTATAATAGCCTCATTTTGCTACTTTTTTACTCCGTCTTCACCACAAGAATTTAAAGCTCCAAAAGATCTGGGAATTTTCCTACTTGCTCAGTTTTAAGTTTCCAGTATCCAATAGTGCTCAGCACCAAGTAGGAACTCACTGTTTGTTAAGTGAGTGAGTGAGTACATGAGTGAAGAAATATTAGCATATCAGCATATTGTTTCCCTCTGCTAAAATCAGTTGTCTCCTCTTTCTTTTACTGGTAATTTGTACTCATTCTTAAAAGTCTTGGCTTCAATAGTATTTTCATCAGGACACTTAATTTGACTAACCAAGCTCAATTAGAATACTCTTGTGTATATTATAACTGATTCTGAGATTCAGTTTCATAGCACTGATATATTCTTAAAATATCAGTGGATGATTGGTAATTATTTTGCTTATGATCCACATTGACCCCTATCTTGTAAGCTCTGAAAGGGCCTGAATATCTGCTTTCCTCACCACCTTATTCCCTGTGCCTAGTACAGAGCTGCATGCAGACTTTCTAATATACAAAGGCAGATACTCAAATTCTATATACCAGGTCACGGTAAAATTGTCTGGCATTTCTCATAATGCTAGGAATCTAGCGCTATATATACAGAAAGAAGATATAATCAGGGCCAAATAGGGGAGGACTGGGAAAATATTCATATAGGCCACAGTAGATAATCTAAGCCTTATATGACAGATTTTGATAGGCACAAACACTCCAGGAAGGATAAATGTCATGTAAAACAATGGGGATGGAAAATAGTACTTTTGAGCAAGAGAAGGAAAATCTAAGCACTCAGTGGTATTTTCTTTCACTTTTTCTTATAACCATATATATATATGTGTGTGTGTGTGTGTGTGTGTGTGTGTGTGTATTCCTTAAAGACTCCCTTTGTTCGTGCCCTCTCAAGCAGCACCTATTAATGGTATTAGGTAATTTAATAAAAATGTATATTGCACTCTGTGGGCACACTGAACACCAACTAATAAACACACAGATGTTTACCAAATGGCCAGTTAGAATGGTGAGAAATGGTCAAGGCTAAAAATAAGTAAGATAAGGATGTGGGGGCAATACCTGCACACACACACGGATGTGTATTTGGAGGTTTATTTTCACATCTCAACTACTTTGTAGGGGAAAATAATAATATTACTGAACACATTGTGCACTTACATGTCAAACACTATTCTAAGACATCTATCTACGAACTTCGTGGGGGATAGGATTTGTGACACTTGCTCAATTAATCACAACTTCATCTGAAAGCATTATATATTTTTGGTGATGTTAGTACCATCATTATTACCACCACTACACTTTACTGAGAGCCTAGTATACATCAACTTCAAAGCAGTTGATTAGTACCAGGGGACGGAAAGCAAGTGCGCCAGGGAAGAACCAAGTGATTCTATCAGACAGTCCGGCTGATGATGACAATAATATGGAGCTTCAAGAAAATACTGCAAAACTAGAGGAGTGGACTTCTCTGTTAGATAGGACAAGTACTTACAGCACAGGGAGAGAGAGGCTCTTCTTCCAAGAAATTACCTAAACATTGACATTGCATCTCAAACAAGGTGGACTAGACTGTCTTTTTGGGAAGTCTGGGATTATGACTGATAGCCTGTCAGCAAGCTTGGTTTTACTTACCTAATGGAAGCAATTTAACACAGAAATATGCTATGGACACGAAGCAATGAAGCAATGTACGAAAGCAATTTGTACAAATGAGAACATGATGCATATTTAGGTATGCAGAGAAGATAATAGAAAAGATTTAGGATTATGGCTTTTCCAAGACTATTCCTGGAGAGGTTCTGGAGAAATCCCAGTAGTTACACAAAAAAAGGAATTTCCATTTGGCTTCTCTATAAATTATGCCATCTTTATTAGGAAACTGTGACTCAATTATATATCTGAAAATTCTCTATGATCCCCATGGATGATGGTGGAATATTAATAGCTGTTGAAATCTGTTACATAAATCCGTGAGTGAAAGAAAGAAAGAAAGCAAAGGATAGAGAAAAAGAAAGAAGGGAGGAAAGACGAAAAGAAAGGAACATTTAGAAGACTACTACTAACTTTGCTAAGTCTGTGGAGTAGGAAGTGACTTTAGGAACTTAGGACAACTCTCATACCACAATATCAATTATGATGATACAGCTTTTGGTAAGCAAAACAAGGTGCCCAGATGGTTCCCAGATCCTACACGAGGTAGTAACTTAATGCTCCACAGAAAGAAAGGGTAGGAATGTGTTAAAGCATTTAAAAGCATCCCAACTTTGCCAGGATTGTCTCAAGGACCAAGGTCTGAGCTGCAGGGAGAGGTGCAATGGAGCCCACAGCAGAGAACTAACTGTGAAAGCCAGAGTAAGTAAATCAAAATGGCCTGGATCTCTAGCTCGGTTAAGGTGTTTTCTCTTCCAAAACTAGTCAAAATTTACCAATTTTATAAGGCACTTAAAGAAAAATCTCTCTCTCTTTCTTTTTCACTTCAACAAAGATCAAGAGTCAAAGAAATATCAAACAAGCATACAGCAGACAACCCAAATAAATAAGCTCTTCTTTTTGGAGAACAGCATCTTTTGTTGTTTGTCAGAGAGCAGTGCTCAAGCCAGGGTGTACAAATTAGCCTCTGGAAACTCAGAGCTCTCCCTGGAGCTCACCTTTATTTCTGAATGTTTAGTCTACCATTTGTGGCAAGCTGTGTCTTGCAAGGGGAATCTAGATTTCATTCTGCCCTGAAAATGGGAAAGAGGAACTGTTGATATTATAAACTCTTTTCAAGACAGGCCTAAAAACATGCAATTGCTTTTTTCTTTTCATTTATAGCACAAGACACCAAAGATCACTTTATAGAATCCACACAAAGCATGATTCAGAACCCTATGCTATTTTACTGAAGTAATGTCCAGCATGGAAAGACAATTTGGCCTCATTATTTGAAAAGCCAGACCTTATTCACATATAATTTAGTAAAGTTACTCTTTCCTTCTTGACCTCTTCCGTATTAAACATATAAATATTTATTTCAAATTATTAAATTATTACTATCTATATTTAATATTTGTAAATACATGACCAATAATAATAATAGCTGGTCCACCGTTAACCACATTGACAGAAACCTGAGCATTTGTGTTTGTGTGTGTCTCACACTGAATTGGAGCTCTGTATCAGTGTCCCTTATTCTATCTAAAGTCTGAGAAGGATGAAACTCTGGTAAATGTGTGCCTAGTCAAAACCATAAATCTAACCAAACTGATTCAACTTTGATATACTCAGAATATGGCTAGAAACAGTGTCTCAGAAACCTGAACATGGTCAAATTCAGCAACATTCTGGCTCTTCTAGGTAAGAAACTTTGGGTAAGATCCTTAAATCTTACTCTACTCTGGTTTCCTGGTAATGTTTCCTGTGTCAGTATTTGTAACTATTTAGCACATTTCCTAACATTGTTTTGTCTTATATATATTATAAGCAAGTTTT
This sequence comes from Neotragus moschatus, assembly GCA_006410615.1. Taxonomy (NCBI): domain Eukaryota; kingdom Metazoa; phylum Chordata; class Mammalia; order Artiodactyla; family Bovidae; genus Neotragus; species Neotragus moschatus. The sequence continues at coordinate 121,832 of SJYA01002374.1, read as the reverse complement.
ACATGATAAAGTTAGTTATTATTATCGGCTAAAAGGAAAAGAAGCAAACAACATTTGTGTATTTCAATCTTGCTCCCACTATGCTTATTTTTTTAGTACTAACCTGAATCACACCTTTCAAAAATTCAAAAAAGAAGTCCAGTTCTGTGCAACAAATTTTACTGGAGAGACATACCAAGCAATGAGACCACTGAACTGGATGTTGAAGTTATAAAGGTATATATATATATATATATACTTTTGTGGAAAAGAAAGGTCATGGGGTTCCCTAGTGTGGAAGTGTTTTAGAAGAACCTAGACAGAGAGACCAATTTAAGTGTCTTGCTAAATGTCTAGGCTAAGATGATAAGCCCCGAACCAACATTTCCCAAAATAAGGTATCCATATCACTGGCCAAATTTGGGGTTTATATATTACAGGGTGCAGAAAAGGTTCAAAACAACGCTATTTGCATAGTGAGTTTCTTTTTCTAGTGCTATTTCAGCCCTCCTGATTACAGAAAGTAGATGGTCTCAGTTTGGTGATAGCTGTTCACATCTCTTTAAAACTTGCTAATCCCCCATCTCAACAGTCAGAGCTGACCCGTAGGCAGTGGCTTTCAGCTAGAGTTAAACAATTCATTTTTTTTAATTGTAATTACTTTAAGGTTATCTTCTTTTCTTTCCTCAACTGTTTTTTTTTTTAACATTCATGATTGACATATATGTTTTTTTTAAACAAATGCACTTAAGTTTGTGTATTTAGATAAATATATTAGCTAATAGTTTACTATGTTACCTGAATACAGAAAACATCAAAAAGGTGATAATCAATGCCCCAAAGTAGGTATGCACTGACAGCAGAGATTAAATAACAGATTAGAGAAACATTTAGAAGAGAGGATAAGCAGAAGTTAGTGATTTGTTTAGACAGGGAAGAGCTTCAGATGGTCAGTGGTCAAGTGATTCTGAGCCTTAGCCAAACCTCTAGTTGGTTCAGAGTATCTGAAGAGGTAACTACCTGATTAATGCGGATGTCACCTGCAGGCAAGAAGCTTATTTGAGAAACCACATTCTCTCTGTATTTATATTCTTGACATATGTTGTGTCTGCACAATTCTGTTTTTCTTGGCCATTTCTGGGGAGTGAACACCCTTACCAAAAACACGAATAGGTATCACTGATCGCCCTCCCTATTCAAAATGATGGGGTTGGACATATTACCTAATCAGGTATATACCTGGAGTGTGGGAGGACTCTAGTAAAATTGAAAAATGCACAAAGCACCTAACATTTAATTCCACAAAATGCAACTTTCTGTCCAATAGCATATGATCATTTTACTTTGTGAAGAATTTCTGAGAATTCCCCCTCTCTTTGCTGTTAGAGTAGCCAAATATGTTTTAAGCTATCATTAGACTTTATGAGAAATACCATTTACTATAGGTTGTGACTTAGAGGAAATTGGGATATAAATAAACAAAACACAATCTTTGTGAGTTTTAAGTTCCACAGGAGAATTGTGGTTGTTGGGAATATCTAACAAAATTACATGGAAAAATATACTCCAGTAGTTTTGGGTGAAAATAAACAAACAAAAGAGAATTTTCTGTTATTCACTGCTTAGTCTATAATACTTCAGGGTCATGACACTCATATTAATTTGTGATGGGAACAACAACCAAACTGAAATGATTTCTTCTTTGGACAGACTTTTCTAACCCTCAAGATAAAATCAAACTTTCTTGGTACTCATAGTTGTGTATGTTTATGTTTTACGCACACAGAGCTTCTCAACCTGGGTGCTGCTGCCATCTGGGTTGGATAGTTCTTTGTTGCAGGGGGGTGCCTGTGGATTGCAGCATGTGTAGCAGCATCACTGTCATCTACCCATTAGAGGCTAGTAGCACTTTCCACCTGTGACAGTCAAAAATGTCTATAGACATTGCTGGATATTTTGCCTGGTAGGTCAAAATACTTCCAGCAGCACTGTCACATAGTTATGTGGCACATATTTCACTGTATTGAAGTTATTTGTTTTTCTGTCTATTTATATGAATACATTAGAAATAATCTATATGTCACTGAGCACTGCCTAGTGGGTACTCATCTTTTCTTCTGGATTTTATAGACAACACATACTATAGAGATAGGCACAAATTCCTATCTATCATCTCTCTGCATTTCAAGGACCTGCTCAGTGAGGAGATGTGTAAAAGTCTCAGTAACATTTACCCATTGAACAAATGATGAATGACCTCTTCAAAAGCAGTACCTAAATAATTTTCAGCTTGGCATTTCTGGTATCAAACACAATGTAGGACATACAGCGGATCCTTGATGAATGTTTTGGGGATGAATCAGTGAATGAATGGATAGAAGGATGAATAGAGAAAGACAGCCTGATATTCACAGGGTCAGACATTCAACTGTGTACATCCCTAATTTTCCCCTGGCGTTACTATGACTACAAACACCTGAGCTGCCAACATTCTGTCTGAAACTCTAAACAAGATTCCAGGTGAGGAAATGTCCTTGGCAGGATCCCAGCAGACCCAGCAGTGGCTCACAGAAGGAAATCTGCACAGACTTAAGTGAAAATCAGATTCATCCTAGCTGAACTAATCTGTGACTAGGGGAAAAAAAATCACAAGTCAACATGGTTAGGCAGGGACAGGAGGGACTGAGATTAGACAATTTCATGCCAGACAGTTTCAGAAAGGCAGTGTCCAGAACAAGTACTAATGGAGCTGCTGCTTCTAAAAAGTGTCACTGTTCAATCAGGGGCAAACATTTTAGACCTAAAGGGTATTTTGGAAGAGGACAATCCATGTGGATCACCACAGAGTTTCCTCTGTTTGTTCTTCTTTAAAAGGAAAGCACGTGGAACAAATGACTGGTTGAAAATTGGGAAAGGAGTACATCAAGGCTGTATACTGTCGCTCTGTTTCCTTAACTTATATGCAGAGTCAATCAGTTCAGTTCAGTTGCTCAGTTGTGTCTGACTCTTTGTGACCCTATGAATCAGCACGCCAGCCCTCCTTATCTATCACCAACTCTCGGAGTTTACCCAAACTCATGTTCGAGTCGATGATGCCATCCAGCCATCGCATCCTCTGTCATCCCCTTCTCCTCCTGCCCCCAATCCCTCCCATCTTTTNTGATATTCCCTTCTCTTTCAGAATTTTCCACAGTTTATTGTGATCCACAAAGTCAAAGGCTTTGGCATAGTCAATAAGGCAGAAATAGATGCTTTTCTGGAACTCTCTTGCTTTTTCCATGATCCAGCGGATGCTGGCAATTTGATCTCTTGTTCCTCTGCCTTTTCTATGCAGAGTACATTATGCAAAATGTCAGCTTGGAAGAATCACAAGCTGGAATCAAGATTTCCAGGGGATATACCAACAACCTTAGATATGAAGATAATACCACTCTAATGACAGAAAGTGAAGAGGAAGTAATGAGCCTAAAAGAGGAGAGTGAAAAACCAGGCTTAAAGCTTAACACTAAGAAAAGAGAAAAACCTAAGATTGTGGCATTCAGTCCCATCACTTCCTGGCAAATAGAAGGGGTTAAAATGGAAATAGTGACACAACTTCTTTCTTGGGCTCCAAAATCACTGCAAATGGTGACTGAAATCATGAATTTAAAAGATGCTTGTTCCTTGGAAGAAAAGTTATGACAAATGTAGTTAGTGTGTTAGAAAGCAGAGACATGATTTTGCCAACAAAGGTCCGTATAGTCAAAGCTATGTTTGTTGTTTTTTTTTTTCTCCCAGTAGTCATGTATGGATGTGAAAATTGGACCATAAAGAAAGCACCCAAGAATTCATGCTTTTGAAGGTAGTGCTGGAGAAGACTCTTGAGAGTCCCTTGGGCTTCAAGGAAATCAAACCAGTCAATTCCAAAGGAAATCAAATCTGAATATTCACTGGAAGGACTGATGCTAAAGCTGAAGTTTCAATAATTTGACCATATGATGCAAAGAGCTGAGTTACTGGAAAAGACCTTGATGCTGGGAAAGATTAAAGGCAAAAGAAGAACTGGGTGGCAGAGGATGAAATGGTTAGATTGCATCACCTACTCAATGGACTTGAATCTGAGCATACTCCAGGAGATAGTTGAAGGACAGAGGAGTCTGGCATGCTGCAGTCCATGGGGTCACAAAGGGTCTAACATAATCTAGCAACTGAACAACAACAACAGGGAAATCTGATTCTTCTGAATAGATTTGTTCTACTGGGAGCTTTTCCAACCACAGCAGATTTTATGACCTGCATAAAAGAAGGAAAATCATAAACTCTTGGAGAAGAATCTTCTACCACCATCTACGTAGCATCAACTTCATATATTCAGGGGTAAGCTAATTTGGGATTCTAAGAATTTTTTTGGTGTTTGTTTTCAAGAGAGTTTTAATGTTGAAGCTGCCTTGTTCTCTGTTTAGCTAAATCATAATTGAAGTTTACAATATCTCTTAAGCAAAATAAGAATCATTTCCTATACTTACACAGAAAACCTCTTACAGTCTCTTACGTCTATCAGAATTTTTTCCTATAATGATTTTGCTTTTATATTTATTTCCACTAAATTTAAATTCCTTTATACAGGAATGTGTATGCATGTGTGCATGTTAAATTGCTTCAGTCATGTCTGACTTTTTGCAACCCTATGGACTATAGCCTGCCAGGCTCCTCAGTACACGGGACTCTTTAGGCAAGAATACTAGAGCAGATTGCCATGCTCTCCTCCAAGGGATCTTGTCAACCCAAGGATCAAACTTGTGTCTCCTTCCATCTCCTGCATTGGAAGGCAGGTTCTTTACCATTAGCACCACCTGGGAAGCCCTGGTGCAGGAATAGTGTCTGAATATTGATGACTATGATGATGATGATGATATAGAAATAAATAATTCACTGAGCACTAGTATTAACCTAGTCAATGACCTTAGCAATTTATTAAAAAATTACATTTGATTATTAATATAGATTTATGAATCTCATCCAACTGTATATTCTTATGTCTTTGGTACTCATATAGGCTTTGACATAAGGGTGATTACTAAATTTCATTGCCCTGAATTTATATATAAAGAAATAAAAGAAGTGGGGTAGAGACCAGGCCAAAGAATAAGGAATACCATAGACTGGGATTCAGTGTTTTCTAATGGACACTGGACCTAACGTATGACCTGAATTTGAATCTCAGTTTTGTGTGTTGTCTGGGCAGTCATTTAATAATTTGAGTCTCTATTGTCTCTTTAAAGATTGTGGATCATGATGTATGCTGAAGAATGGCTAAAAGGGTATGAAATTTAATAAGGGCTCAGCCTCTTTTGTTATTAACATGCATTTTAACAACTGTACATATCATAAAGAAAAGAAATAAAGAAGCATCTAGGTCAAAGCTGGTTAATTCAGATTCTATTTGGATTAAGTCAAATCACTGTTTTTACACCAAAAAATTAATAAAAAGATTTTCAGACGATAGTTTTTAAGCCTATTACACAACATTCTGAAATTCTCAGCCCATTTGGTCAAATCAATGACCTACACTTCACATTCAACATATTTGATAGAAAGCACAACACTAACTACAGTTTAGCTGATATTCAGGGGGTTTATCAGAAATCCTCATCATGAAATTCTTAGTATCTCAGTTTAACTCAGAGGTACTATTTTTTCACTTCTTACATGGCCAAGATGGAAAATCATATGATTTCTCTGAGTGAACAGTCACGAGGAATACATATCTCAAAATGCTGTATGATGACTCTTTTGCCAAACCTCTGAAGACAAAACTTAAGGAGGCTTATATCGGTAATTTAAATAACTGCAATTTTGTTTTCTTAAAACTTTATCATTTAATGGGGTATTTTTGATAAATTTTAATAGCTCCAAGTTCTAAAAAACATATTAAACTTTGTAACTAAGTACTGAGTGATATTGCTTGTGTTGTTTAAACACTAAGTCATGCCCACATGTCAGGCTCCTCTCTCTGTCCATGGGATTCTCCAGGCAAGAATACTAGAGTAGGGTGTCATTTCCTACTCCAGGGATCTTCCTAATTAGGGATTAAATCTGTGTATGTTGCATCTCCTGTATTGGCAGGCAGATTCTTTACCAATGAGCCCCTTGGGAAGCACCTGAGGTTGCTTATGGATGCTTAAATTGCTAAACACCTTATACTCTAACGGATTTACTCCAGTTTTAAAGGATTTTTCAATACAAATAAAGTCTATTCTAGCAACTAAAAATGCCCTGAATCTTCAAAATATCAAATTTTTCATTAAAATAAGCTTTAAAATATCCTGTGCTCTTTAGCTACCATGTGCTACATTACCACAGTGAATTGTCATCCAGTCAAAACACACACACAAAGATATGAGTAAACATGACTTTGACTTAAGGCCTAGAGAGGACTCCCCCTTACATAATAGTGTTTTCTGTAGAATTTAGGAAAGCCTGTTTCCCCAGGTTTGGGGAAGGTGTTAATTAATGGAAGATACAGCATTCCATTCTCAAAGATTCTTATTCAGTATTTTTTATGGGAAATATTTAAAATAAGCACCCAATGTGTTCTTCATAGTGGAGGTGCTTTCAAGATCACACTTTAATATTATTGTATTCTCATAGAAAGGTGATAAGACTGAATATTTGCTTATGATGTATTTTTTTCTACAGACAGGATCTTGACCCTTACCAAATATAGTGGGCCATGTGGAACACTGTCCAGACCACTTTTTAAGACAGAAGGACTTATTCCTCAGCTACTGGCACTGCAGTCAATTGATAGCCACCAGCTTTTAAGAATCTTGGAGATTTGCCTCAGATGAAGACCGTTTTCTTATCAATATCATATCCTCTTCCCAGGCGGCATAATGCATCAAATGTCTTTTTCATGCAGGACCGTAAATACCATTTCCCCATAGTTTAGGACAGTATGGAAAAGGATACTCTTCAAAAACAGTCCTGTATGCAGATCTCTATCCCAGCATCTGTTTCTTGGAATCCAAATTAAGACAAGAAGCTAACTGGTAAAGGGCCATTTTTCATATTTGTTGTAAATAGCTTATTGTTTCAAATATCAAACTGCAGAGACAGTCAGAGAGAGAGTTTTTACTATGTCTGGCAGAAAGTTAAGCATTTCACCAACAACACTCCATGGCTAATCCAGTTCTGAGAAAGAGAAAGAAATATCAGATTTCAAGAATCACATACAAAAATGGATGAGAACATGAGTCAGTCAATGCAGAGGATATTGATAGAGTTTGGTACTTCTTGATGTAAAGTTTGTATTGGTCTACTTCCTTCCACTTTATGCACTGATGACCTGTTAGATTTAAGAATGTGGGATCAGGCAGTCAAAAGTGGCTGCTGTAAAGTTACATGGTGTCCTTGATCCATAAGACGGTCACAATAAAGGGAGGTAGGGTTTATGAGCTCTGAGAACAGGTTAATATGAGGGATATGCTTGCATTATTTGAAAGAGCTCAGGTCCACCTCTACCCTTCTGTTCTAAGGCTTAAAATTCCACTATTTGAAATACAAGATAGAAAGAAGTTATAAAAGCCTAAAGCCATTAGAAGTTAACTGTAACATGAAGTGAAACTGTTCTTAGGCACAGTAGGAGATACTACAATAAAAGCTGTTCTCTGATCCACATAAAGAGAACTCCAAATCCCAGGATCTATCCAAATATTTGTGTTTTAAAAGGTTCCAGTCAAACCTGTCCTAACTTTTGCACACTTTCTTGACTTATATTGAGAAATAGACACAATTCTCCTCTTTCAACTTCTCACTTTTAAAACAAAATAACAGCAAAGGGAACCAAAGAACTACAATAGTGGGTAGAAACCAAATAATTACGACAGATGGTATGAAGTAATAGACATCACAAAGGAGCAACAGAGAATGTTTGGCGAGGATTGATTCTTTTACCTATGATAAATCAATAAAAAACATCATGCAGGAATAGCTTTTGACCCAGGCTTTGATGGATATGTAATAGCTGCTCAAAGTTACACCAAGATTTTTATTTGCTTTCTAGAGAATATATAATAAACCATTATATCACTACCTGTTTTATAGTATGCCTGGTATACCAGATATATTACTTGCAGTTGTGAATGTGTTAGAGAACCAGTTTAATAAAATCCCTGTCCTTGTGCTACTTATAGCACAGTGGAATGTAACACCAAGCTAATAACTTAAGAATATTCAATCAAAATTAAAAACATAATATGCTAAGTTGCTTCGGTCATGCCTGACTCTTTGCAACCCCTTGGACTATAGGCCACCAGGCTCCCCTATCCATGGGGATTCTCCAGGCAAGAATACTGGACTGGATAGCCATGCCCTCCCTCCTCCAGGGGGTTTTCCTGACCCAGGGATCGAACCTGTGTCTCTTAAGTCTCCTGCGATGGCAAGCAGGTTCTTTACCACTAGCATCACCTGGGAAGACCAAAACATAAAATGGAGTGAACAATTTACTTGATTTATAAGACTTGGTAACATTAAAATAGGATGGTTTATTTCAGTCCCATTCAACATTTAACATGTTTGAAATAAATTTACTTGGATTCCCTGAGAAAAGTGAGCCAATTTCAGATTTCTCAGGAGCAACAGAGTGATCTTTCTTCTTTGCTTTAGGGTAGAAGAGTCCAAAGTAGGATTGGACATGAGGTAGAAGATGGGCTGCAATGACTGAAGTATTAAGTAATCATCATGGGAGATCTGGACCTTGAATGTCCCTTCAGAGTTGTCCTATATACGATGAATGTTAGGACAAGTCCTTAGAAGCCTATAGGCTCCCCTTGTGGCTCAGACAATAAAGAAACTGCCCTAAATGCAGGATACCCAGGTTTGATCCCTGGGCCCAGCAAATCCCCTGGAGAGGGAATGTCAGCCCACTCCAGTTTTCTTGCCTGGAGAATTCCATGCACAGAGGAGCCTGGCAGGCTACATACAGTCCATGGGGTTGCAAAGAGTTGGATCTGGCTGAATGACTAACATTTTCACTTTTCACTTTAGAAGCCTATTTGAATAATCTTTGGATGGGAACTAGTACCAAGCAAGGAATAAGACTTTGGGTAAGGCAATTGCATCTAGGCTTTGGAAAATTCTGGAGAGGAACTCAACTTTGAATGGTCATCAGGTAACATTCCTAGCAGCTGGAAAAATTTAATGTCTTAATTCTGAAGTGGGCATCTGGTCAGCACACCACAGCCTCTGCTATAATTTCTATACAAATTGTTTTTTTTTTTCCATGACCATAAACCATATTTCTGACTGTGCTCAAGACCTTTCCATTCAATGTGAGCTTCGAAGAAGCATTTTCTTACTATTTAATTTCCTGAGCAAGGAAACATGGCAGTGTTATGGATTGAATTGTGCTCCCTTAAAATTCATATATTGAAGTCTTAATTCCTAATGTAATTGTATTTGGAGATTAAATGAGGGCAGAGGTTGGGACTTCAATCAGATAGGATTGGTGTCCTTATAAGAATAAGAAGAGATACCAAGGGTACACATGCACAGAAAACAGCCCATGTGAGGATACATTTTTTTTTTTTTTTAAAGTAGCCATCTGCAAACAAAAGGAAGAGGCCTCAGGAGAAATCAAAGCTGCCAACGCCTTGATCTTGGACATGCAGTCTCTAGGAAGGTGAGAAAATAAATTTCTGTTGGTTAAGCCACCAAGTCTGAGTTAGTCTGTTAAGCAAGCCCAAGCAGAAGAAGACAGGAAGCAGGAAGGTGAGGTAGGTATTTTCATGTATCAGAAAGGTGAACATCCAATCATCAATTCAAGGCCTATAATTCCAGGTTTGGATTTTTGACCTGGTATCTGGACAATTTAGGAATACAACAGTTTCTTCCACTACCTTCTAGTTCACATAAATTTACCATGTAATGAAGATTTAAAATATTTGGTTCTAAAATTAAATTTCATACTGTGGTTCATATAGTTAATATATGTTAATTAATATTTATATGTTTGAATAACCAAAATGTATGGGCTTCCCAGAAGCTGTCTGCCAATGCAGGAGATGCAAGAAATGCAAGTTTGAGCCTTCAGTTAGAAAGATGCCCTGAAGGAGGGTATGGCAGCCCACTCCAGTATTCTTGCCTGGAGAATCCCATGGACGGAGGAGCCTTGAGGGCTTCAGTTCATAGGGTCGCAAAATGTTGGACACAACCGACGCAGCTGAGCACGAGTCTTGATAGCCTCAACTATGCTCTGCTCTGAAGCCAGATAATTCATCCCAAATGCAGATTTGCTGACATTACTTCTTTGCTTAAGTCTTTTCCAATTGCCTTCAGCAGAATGTCCAAGAATGGTGTACAAGGCCTTTCCTGAGCTATCTCACACCTGAATCTCAAGACCATTCTGCATATCTTTATAGCTCTATATGCTTCAGCCTCACTGAAATACTCGTGGTTCTTATACAGATTCATGTTGCTTTTATGTGTCTGTGCCTAGGTAGAGCTGCTCTTTCTCTTGCCACTGACAAAATCTTATTCCAATCTATGTTCCCCAGGAAAAGCCACCCAGCCATTGTACAACAGTTACATTTTTAGAGGCTGTGATGTTATATGTATGGCCACAGCACCCCACTGCCCTGCAATGGCCCAGTGTGCTTGTGTCTTTCCTGATGAGTCTGTGAGCACCACAGAAACGAGACCTTTCTCTTTACATCCTTAGGAATTTCCTGAGGAATGTGCACCCAGTATATTCACAAGGCAAATTCACTGATTTGAACTGAAGGATTAATAGAAAAGTGATATATATTTTATCTAGAATAAATCAATGTTCTGCCATAAAATCACATTATTTTCAAAGCATAAATATGAAATATAACTGAACTAAAATGAGTAATTTTGTTGTTTTTAGTTTTTATGAAAAACTATATTCTCTTTTTCTTCAGATGCTCATGTTTAACATTGTATTCAGTTTTAGTAAAGATTTAAGCAGTTACATAGTCACTAGGGGTCACTCTTACAATTTTGAATCTTGTGAATACTGTGTAGGTTTTCTTAGAACAATTTAATTTCAACCCTTTTCTGTGTTACATAATAAAGGTGCCAATGATGCACCTGATGAGTGTGTCACATAAATAATTACCTAACTCTATGTTTATCTTTTTGGCTATTCAATATAACCAGGATGGTTTCCCTGGATGTGTCTAAAAGAAACAACAATTCAGTTACATTTCATATCCCAAAACTGGATAGTCGAGGCACATATTAATGAAAAACAAAATACTATTTCATCATTATATTCTCATTGGAAAACATTACCTTACTGTTAAGGTAATATTGTTACAGGTTTTTGAAAAAGGTTATGGTGAGCCTTGCAGATGATCTTCCCATGGATCCACCTCTAAAGTACCTGCAGAAATGCAGGTACAATGTTTGGCTATTCAAACCACCAAGTGTCATCTCAGCAGGATTCTTAATCACAAACAGGCTGAAAGGAAGCCAACAGACATTTGCAAATAACAAGGGAGCAGCAAAAAGAGAAACAAATCTCTTTCTAACTGTTCTGTGATCATCTCTCTTCCTGTACCCCCTCCCAAACCTTCCAAATAATTAGTGAGTGGCAATCGGTCATGGCTCCTCAGGCAGGCACCAGTTCAGATGTTTGAAGTTTGATTTTACATCTCACAGGGGCAAGTCTTTTAGGAGTTAGGAAAGGACTAGGAAGGGCAGGAGGCTGGGCAAAATAGAGGGTTGTAGAAGAGGCAAGTTATCCCTTCACAAGGCATCTGTAATCAGATGACCAGGAACCTGGGGCTTGTTCTCAGAAGGAATAAACGAGGTAAAGAAAGAAAATTTACATTTCAAAAATAAACTGCCAGGATGTAGGAAGATTGGGAATACTATAGGCTTTAAAGCCAGACTACAAAATTGGAACCTTATTTCAGCTATTCAAATGTAATAGACCTTAAGAAAGTTGTAAACTTCAAATTTTCCCACTTGTATAATGAGAACATGATGAGGACATTATTTGTTTCTGTATCTTGATATGTACATAAACAAGTGTCTATGTCTATAGCTATATCTATATATTTAGACAGATGAGAAAAATAAATATGTAAATATATACATATTCATATGTGCACATGAATATATATCTACACGTACCTGCAATGCATACACACAGACACACAGACACATCTCCAATTTTAAATGCCTGGCCAAAGTTTGATGTTCAAAAATGCTTCCTTCTCTATTATGCTAGTTGTGTACCTCCCTAATCAAAAATAAGAAAATACACCTGGGGGACAAGATAGGATATTTGAAACTGGATCTGTCCCAGAAAACTTAGGGTGTTTAGTTACCATAATGATATGGCGAAACTAGGTTTCCACTCATTAAATCTCTTTGAAAGGCATCAAAAACCATTCATTGATTTTTCCAAAAGGAGAATTGAGTAAAAAAAAAAAAAAGTACCAATTGAAAATGAAGTAAGGTCATGCAATTTCAGTTACAAATTTGGGCACTGGGCCTGCCATACCCTCTCACTGAACTCAGCTATTCTGAATATAAAAAATAATAAAAATAAACACAAATAAAACAAAGCAAAACACCCACAATTGAGAAGTTCCTTAACTCAAGGACAAGGGAAAGACTAAAGAGCAGCATTAGGGTCACATAAGAGATGGTCATTGCAGCACCTCATGTTGAACTCTGCTGAGATAGACAGCCTCATGCTAGGGTTAGCCTTATGTGCATTCCTGTATGTCCCAGAGCTTTAGCCTGCAGAACCTAGAGCCTAGGAAGAGAAAGGTAATGAAAGCCACAAAAGCCCAGTTAGGGCTGTTTAAAGATTTTAGTGGCCAGAACTCAGAATAAAACTCTATGAGGAGAACAAATTGGTGGAAAAGTAAATGAACGTGGAGTAGTACATCATCTCTCTCCACGGATACATCAGGAATACACCTTCAGACACAGAAGTGCATGCAGAACACCAGCTGAAAGCAGATAGGAGTACCTGACCAGTGGAAAAGAATATATAGACCCACGAAAAACTCGGTGGGATGAAGGAACTAGGGGAAAATCAGGAGTGTTAGTAGGACTGGACCTGCCCTTGGTGGATGGGGGAGGTGAAGCAGGAATCCAATCCCCACATAGAGGCAACTGTCTGAGTCAGAGGAGAAACATTTAAGGCTGAGAGTGAAACAACTGATCTGTGGAAGCCTAAATGGAATGAGAATCATACAGTCCTTGCCGTAGCCATACATACCTCAGTCAGGGCTGTGGATCCCCTGGAAGGTGCAGTGAGAGAACTGAAGTTTAGGGATTGTGGAGAAGTCCTCTGGCAAGGGCTGCTATTGACTGCGGAGAGACAGATCCTAGGGATATGAGGGAGAAGATTGTAGGGGGAAATTCCTGTGGAGAAAAGCCAGGCAGCCATGGAAGCAACGTGATACAGCTGAGTCCTGTGCAAGGAGTGGATCCATCACCATAACCTCTCTCTAAACACCAGCATCGGCGGCTGAACAATAGAGAGTCTGGCCCATCAAAGGCCTGAAGCACTGAACTACAGAATAGGGCCTCACCCAGGGTGCCCCTTTGAGGGCATGAGGCACCGATCTACAGATCAGGACCCCAGTCAGAAGGCCCCTCTATATGCCTGATGTGCTGAACAACAGAGAAGTATCCCAGGCAAAGGAGCCCCCAAAGTGCCTGAATGGGGGGAGATATGGAGAAAGACTGGCCAATGAGGCCTTCTGATTGCCATCTAAAAGAGGCTCAAAAAAAGACTCTGATAGGGCCATAACTCAAGATGGAGGCAGTCTGTGTCCCTGCATACTTGGCACCACCAGGGTCCCTGCAAGCCAGGCAACTCTGCCACCTTCACACTCAACTCTCACTGGGGCAGAGCTGCCACAGGCAAAAAGTGTCTTGAACCTATGTGTGCAGGGTCGCTTCGGTAGTGTCTGACACTTCATGACCCTGTAGAATGTGGCCTGCCAGGCTTCTCTGTCAGGGAGGGGGGTTCTTCAAGCAAGAATACTGGAGTATATTGGCCAATACTGGTTGCCATACCCTTCTAGAGCACTATATTTCCTGCTTTCCTAGCTGCCCACTCTCCTGAGTACCTGGTGCTGCTAGAACCCCTGCGACCCAAGCAGCTGTACCATCTCCATCCCTGGCCCTCACAGGGGTAAACCCGAGTCCTCTAGGGCAGCCTCAGCAACAAACCCAGTGGGTGATCCACATACAGAGGTGGAACCACAATTGAAACCCAGGGGCAGCGTGGCTAAGAAAGAAGACCCCAAACCCTCCCACCAGCTGTACAAGCTGCACATTAAATCCACATGATCAACTAGGCAGACTCTGTGTCTGTGGAATATATAAAAGGTTACTGAGAGCTCCCCCAAAAGAAAATGCACTAGTTCTGTAGATAGCTGTAGACATTGGAGGAAAGAACACAGAGGAACAGGACCAGATTAGAATCGGAGTAGCCCCAACAGCAGGTCCAGAGATCAGCACAGTGTTGAAGAGCACCTTAAGGAGGTGAGGTGGACTGTGACACCCATGAGGGAAAAGACTCTGACAGCAGACACTCACAAAAAACATTTATTATCTTTATGTTTTGACATGTTCTGTAGATTCTTTTGGATTTTCTTTTTATTTTTTTCCCTCCATACACCGCCACCACTCCTCCTATTGTAGTTGTCGATTTTATTGGTACCATGAAATCTAATTAAGCCTTTGAGCTTTTTCTTTCCTAAGTCACATTTTTTTACTGTTGTTATAAACCTCTGCCTCTGTGTTGGGCTTTGACAGTTCTGGGGGGTTTTCTTTTTCTTTCTTTTTTTTTTTCTTTTCTCTTTTTTAAATTAATTTTTAAAACCTATTATTATTTTTTCTACATTTATTCCATTGTTCGGTTTTCCTACTTTTCTTTTCTCTTTGTGGTTAATCTTTGTTGGATATGAATCCTCTTCATCTACCTCTGTTTAACTTTACATATCTATTCTTTCTTTCTTTCCTTTCCTCTCAACATATTTGTTAGTTTTGTTTTCATTGCTTTATTCCCCACTTGGCACCTTGTTTTAGTCTTGTGTTCCAGTTTGTGCTTTAGTTATTTTTGTTCTTAACTGGTAACTATAATTTTTTTTTTATTTCCTTTGTTCACTGGGTCAGTCTGCTGTACTTTATTTTTATTGGACTGTTTTCACTTTGCTCATGGGTATATGCATGTATTCCATTATTTTAATTATTATTTGCCTGATGTTGCAACTGCCATTTGTCTGGGGTTCATCTTTGGCTTCTTATTTTTGGATATTTGCTTTACGTTCACTTAATACCATAACAAACCTCTTGTGGGATCTTCGTTCCTGACCAGAGATCAAACCCTGAGCCTTTGGAGTGGGAGCACTGACTCCAATACCCTAGACTACCAGAGAACTAACCTTAGGGGGTATCAAATAGTGAGGTCATACACAAGGAAACCACTAGAATAAAAGATCCAGCATCTCTCAACCACCAGCAGCACCCTGTGCAGGATACCTCATCTAAACCACAAACAAAACAAAAATACAAACCTAGTTATCAGGAAACAGGATTACAAGTTCACTTAGTCTTGCCCATTAGAGGAAAAACAAGCAAACAAACAAAAGCTCAGCACAAATCTCACCCCTTTCGAAGCTTACACAAGCCACTGGACCAACCTTAGGAGGGCAGAAACCAAAAGGAAGAGAGAATTCAACCTAGAACCCTGGGAAAAGAAGACCTCATACACAATAAGTTTAAAAAAGAAAGAAAGAAAGAAAGAAAAGGTAGAGAAATACTACACAAATGAAGGAACAAACTAGAAACACAGACGTCCAAATAAATGAAGAAGAAACAGGCAAAGTACCTGAAAAAGAATTCAGAATAATAATAGTAAAGGTGATTAAAAATCTTGAAAACTAAATGGAGAAAATGCAAGATCAATTAACAAAGACCTAGAAGAATTAAAGAATAAACATGCAGAGACAAACAACACAGCTACTGAAATTAAAAATACTCTAGAAGGAATAAATTTCCTTCTCCAGAGGATCTTCCCGACCCAGGTATTGAACCTGGGTCTCCTGCATTGTAGGCAGACGTTTTACTGTTGGAGCCACCAGAGAAGTCCCAGAAGGAATCAATAGCAGAATATGTGAGGCAGAAAAATGAATCAGTGAGCTGGAAGATTAAATGATGGAAATAACTTCTGAAGAGTAGAATAAAATAAAAAGAATGAAAAGAACTGAGGATAGTCTCAGAGGCCTCTGGGACAATATCAAACATACCAATATTCGAATTATAGAGGTCCCAGAAAAGAAGAGAAAAAGAAAGGGCATGAGAAAATTTTTGAAGATATTTTAGTTGAAAATTTCCCCAACGTGGAAAGGAAATAGTCAGTCAAATCCAAAAGGCACAAAGAGTCCCTTATAGGATAAACCCAAGGAAAACCACACCAAGACATATAATAATCAAACTAACAAAGACTAAATACAAAGAAAGAATATTAAAAGCAGTAAGGGAGAAGCAAAAAGTAACATACAAGGGAAACCCTATATGCTTTGCAGCTGTTCTTTCAGCAGAAACTCTGCAGGACAGAAGGGAATGGAAGGATATAGTTTAAGTACTGAAAGGAAAAAATCTACAACCACAATTACTGCACCCAGCAAGATCTCCTTCAAAACAGATGGAGAAATCAAAACCTTTTCAGACAAGCAAAAGTTAAGGGAATTCAGTACCAGCAGTACCATCAGCTTTACAACAAATATAAAGGGATTCATATAGTCAGGAAATACAAGAGAAGAAATAAAATCTACAAAATCAACCCCAAACAATTAAGAAAATGGCAATAGGAACATATATTTCAATAATTACTTTAAATGTAAATGGACTAAATGCTCCAACCAAAAGACAAAGACTAGCTGAATGGATACAAAAACAAGACCTATATACATGCTGTCTACAAGAAACTCACTTCAGACCTCAAGACACATATAGACTGAAAGTGAGAGGATGGAAAAATATATTCCATGTAAATGAGAAGCAAAAGAAAGTTGGAGTAGCAATCCTCATATCAGACAAAATAGACCCTAAAATAAAGAATAGGCATTACAAGAGATAAGGAAAGACACTACATAATGATCAAGAGATTAATCCAAGAGGAAGACATAATGATTGTAAATATCTATGCACCCAATGTAGGAGCACCTCAATACATAAGACAAATACCAACAGACATAAAAGAAGAAACTGTAACACAATAATAGTAGGAGACTTTAATACCCCACCCACACCAATGGACAGATCATCAAAACAGAAAACTAATAGGGAAACACAAGTCTTAAATGATATATCATATGGGATGGAGCTCATTGATATCTTCAGGACATTCCATTGAAATGCAGAAGAATACACCTTCTTCTTAAGTGCACATGGAACATTCTTCAGAATAGACCATATCTTGGGTCACAAATCAAACCTCAATAAATTTAAGAAAATTGAAATTGTATCAAGCTTCTTCCCCAACCATAATGCTATGAGACTAGATATCAATTACAAGGAAATAAAACTGTAAGAAACACAAAAACATGGAGATTAAACAATACATATCTAAATAACCAACAGGTTACTGGAGAAATCAAAAGTGAAATCAAAAAACTTCTAGAACAAATGACAATGAAAACATGACATCTCAAAATCTAAGGGATGCAACAAAAGCAATCCTAAGAGGTAAGTTTATAGTAACACAATCCTACCTCAAGAAATAAGAATAACATTGAATAGACAACCTGGAGAAGGCAATGGCACCCCACTCCAGTACTCTTGCCTGGAAAATCCCATGGACGGAGGACCCTGGTGGGCTGCAATCCATGGGGTCGCTGAGAGTTGGACACGACTCAGTGACTTCACTTTCACTTTTCATATTCATGCATTGGAGAAGGAAATGGCAACCCACTCCAGTGTTCTTGCCTGGAGAATCCTAGGGACGGCAGAACCTAGTAGGCTGCTGTCTATGGGGTCGCACAGAGTTGGACACAATTGATGCGACTTAGTAGCAGCAGCAGATAACCTAACTTTACACTTGAAACAACTGGAAGAAGAAGAAGAAGAACAACAACAACAACAACAACAAATAAAAACACCCAAAATTAGTAGAAGGAAAGAAATCTGAGCAGAAATAAAGGAAAAATAAATGAAAGAAACAATAGTAAAGATTAATAAAACAAAAAGTNGAATTATTATGTCTATAATTAATAATACAGTATGGTATTGATACAAATAAGAAAATCCAACAAAGGCATTGAACTACATATATATGCATACTTGATTTATGACATTATTTCACTCCAGATCTGTAAAAAAGAATATGCTTTTCAACAAATCCTACTGGCACAATTAGTTGCCTATATGGAGAAAATATAAAATTTGTCCTCTGTACCTATACATATTTATGACCGAAAGGTGAAAAGAGCAATATTTTGGTTGATGATTGAGGATAATATCATCATGAGTTGAAATAAAGAAGAATTTATTAAACCAAACATCACTGATGATCTCAACTATATTAAGTATCAACCACCGTAGAGTAAAAGTAAAGCTCCTAACTGGGATAAAATGTATACAGCACATGGCAGTAATCGGTGTAAGTATCCAGAATGAGTGAATAACTCCCATGAATCAAGTGAAAATTCATAGTCATATAAAAGTGCAAAAATGTAAAAAGCAAGCACTTCATATAATAGGAAACACAAATAACTCATAAACTTGTGGGCAAATTNAACTGGGATAAAATGTATACAGCACATGGCAGTAATCGGTGTAAGTATCCAGAATGAGTGAATAACTCCCATGAATCAAGTGAAAATTCATAGTCATATAAAAGTGCAAAAATGTAAAAAGCAAGCACTTCATATAATAGGAAACACAAATAACTCATAAACTTGTGGGCAAATTTCCAATCTGATATGTAATCAGGAACATGTGCAAATTCATAACACGAGGCACTGTGCCCACTGGACTGGCAAACACCAAGAGTCTGGAGATAACAAATGCTGAGGATTTGGAGCAAGGGGAGCATTCAGCTATTACTGTTGGAAATGGAGATCCATGGGCCACTTTGGATAAAATGTGGCATCATACAGAACATCGCCTTTGGGTTAATGACTCAGTTGGTAAAGAATCTTCAGTGCAGCAGACCGGGGTTCTACTATTTGGTCCAGAAGATCTCCTGGAGAAGTAAATGGCAACCCACTCCAGTATTTTTGCCAGGAGAATTTCATGGAAAGAGGAGCCAGGCAGGCTACAGCCCATGGGATCACAAAGAGTGGGATGTGACTGCGCAGCTAACTTTTACTTTCACAGAACATTCAAAATGTTCATAATCTATGACCCTAGAATTCCACTCCTGTACATGTGCACCAGGAAACAAGTGAAAGAAATTCATCAGCAGCACGATATAATGGCAACTATTCAAAACAACCAAAATGCTTAGCAATACTACTAAGAAAATATATTAGGATAAAGTAATAAATCAGAAAAATACATATACATGCATGCAATTATGTAGATGAATATTAGGAACATAATGATTAGGGAAGAACGTAAACTAGAGCAGAATTTACAATGCACAATCCTTTACAATTCACAACAACGTGGCGTTTTGTTTAGAAATACAAATTTTATGCTAAAAGCACAGAAAAAAGGAAAAATGATGGACATAAGATTTGGGTCCTGGGAAAGGAAAGGATAAGAGGGCAAGCACTCTCTGGGAACCACAGGGCTGAGGCTCACACCTTTTAACCTTCGCCTCCCTGTCATGTACACACACATTCATTCTATCACTATTTTTTTATATCATACAATGCATAGTTTAAAATATTGTTGCTTCTATTGTTTAGTCTCTAAGTTGTGCCTGACTCTTTGCAACCCAATGGACTATATCCTGCCAGGTTCCTCTGTC
Source organism: Neotragus moschatus (assembly GCA_006410615.1). Lineage (NCBI taxonomy): Eukaryota > Metazoa > Chordata > Mammalia > Artiodactyla > Bovidae > Neotragus > Neotragus moschatus. Next base: position 101,896 of record SJYA01002374.1, on the reverse strand, counting down.
TGTGGAACTTCTTAGCAAGAATACTGGAGTGGGTTGCCATTCCATTCTCCAGGGATCTTCTAACTCAGGGATTGAACTTACATCTCCTTCTTGTCAGGAAGATTTTTTACCACTGAGCCACCAGGGAAGCCCCCAGTTTAAAATATTATTTTGACTCGATTCACCGTTTATTACATTTTTAAAATATATATTCTTCACTATGTATTTTCAACTTTAAAGGAATATAGTGTACCTTTCAATAGGCTTCCCTAGAGAGAAGCTAGTTTTAGCAATTTCTTACTTGTTAGCTTTCTTGGATGTATGAATCTCATTTGACTTTTGAATAGCCTGATGGAGCTAAGAGTAATATATCTCAGTTCAGTTCAGTTCAGTCCCTCAGTTGTGTCTTACTCTTTGTGACCCCATGACTGCAGCACACCAGGCTTCCCTGTCCATCACTAACTCCTGGAGTTCAGTCAAACTCATGTCCATTGAGCCGGTGATGCCATCCAAACACCTCATTCTCTGTTGTCCCCTTCTCCTCCCGCCTGACAAAACATGGTCTGCTGGAGAAGGGAATGGCAAACCACTTCAGTATTATTGCCTTGAGAACCCCTATAAACAATGTATATAGGGCGTTGCATTTAACTACATCAAACAACTAAAAAATGCACAGTTTTCCTTTCACTTAGTCATTTATTCGTCTGTCAAGTAGGATATTATTTTAAATACTTTCTGTATGTTAAGCACTAGGAAGTCCACTGCTCTTTAAGTGTTTACAGTATTAGCAGCAGAGATAAGACCAAAGGCAACTCTTTTGCAAGACAATATGAGCGCAGAGTTGCCGGAGGANTAGATTTAACTACATCAAACAACTAAAAAATGCACAGTTTTCCTTTCACTTAGTCATTTATTCATCTGTCAAGTAGGATATTATTTTAAATACTTTCTGTATGTTAAGCACTAGGATGTCCACTGCTCTTTCAGCGTTTACAATATTAGCAGCAGAGATAAGACCAAAGGCAACTCTTTTGCAAGACAATATGAGCGCAGAGTTGCCGGAGGAGCAGAAGTGCAGGTGCTATAGGAATGGAAAGGTGGAAGAATGATTGCTGGGTTAATCATGCAGCTGTTTCAATACTATAGCTGCCCCGGGAACTTGATATGCAAATTTCTAGGGCTGGGATCAAGAACTTGGAAGAAAGTCTCAGGAAGGAAATTCGCATTTCACAATAAGGAAATGAGTGGAAGTGAGGCTTCTTTTAAACAACAGCTGTCATTCTCTCTGATGAAGCAAAATCCTGCCTGAGACAGTTGAGGTAGTGTCAGGCACAAAGCATGCTGCTTATTGAACCAACAGGAATAAGGTGATGAAAACACTCATGCGTGTGCATGAGTCTGCCTGTGTGCAGAAACATGTTCGTGTGTATTGAGTGAAAGTGTGGAAATATGTAAAAATATGAATGAAGGGGCCTCTTCTCACAGAAAGTAAATAAAAATTGGAGCAAGGACTATTCAATATGCTGGGCTGAACCATTTATGGTTCTGTCTTTCCCTTCGGGAGGACAAGCACTACCCCATCTCAAGAATCATGAGTAGTTGATTATTTGATATAGTGATCAAACCCTAATACATTTGCCTGATTTCTAGATTGTCATTTCAAATTTCCTACTAGACATTTCCAGATGGTTTACCAATACTATTTCACACAGGACATGTTCAAATGATAGTTCATCTGTCCTTTTAATTTATATCCTGACCATTTAAAAATTAATTCTTGTGTCNGTGATCAAACCCTAATACATTTGCCTGATTTCTAGATTGTCATTTCAAATTTCCTACTAGACATTTCCAGATGGTTTACCAATACTATTTCACACAGGACATGTTCAAATGATAGTTCATCTGTCCTTTTAATTTATATCCTGACCATTTAAAAATTAATTCTTGTGTCATTCTCTAAGTTGTTTACTCTGAAAATCCACAGAGACGTCTGTGTCATCTCCTTTTCATTCATCACTTAGGGCCAGATGCAACATTATGCACTTGGCTTCTAAAGTCTTTTTCATTGGTATTATCCTTCAAATTTTCATTAACTTTGCATAGATTATGTGCTCATGATTTTTCTTTGTTTAGGTACAGTTTCCAATTTTCTTATACCTTCTCTCTTCCTATCCAATTTCCTTTATGTCCCCCCAGTATGCTCATCTGAAAGGTAAGCTCAACTGTATTTTACTCCCATAGAATATCCTTCAACAACAGTCTATTGCTCTCAAGGTGAAGACCCTGCCCTTCTCCTTACACTTAAGGTCATTCAAATATATTCATTCTTCAGTTCATTACCTAATGAATATTACAGACATTCATTTACCTTTTCCTAGACCAATTAGTTCATTTAGTAATTGTCCATATATTACCTCTTCTGATTTTGCTCATGTTCCTTCTATATAGAATTCCTTCACTTCTTACTTATCTGTCAATGTTCTAGCTATACCTCAAGCCTACTTGATAGAGCGTTTAATTCACTTAGTCACAGATATTCTCTATCTGTTTGAAATGTTTTTCTTATGTTTTATTAGCCAATTAACTATTCTTAAACAGCCATGAAATTAAAAGATGCTTACTCTTTGGAAAGTAAGTTATGATCAAACTAGAGAGCATATTAAAAAGCAAGACATCATTTTGTCAACAAAGGTCCATCTAGTCAAGGCTATGGTTTTTTCCAGAGGTCACATATGGATGTTAGAGTTGGACTGTGAAGAGAGCTGAGTGCCAAAGAATTGATGCTTTTGAACTGTGGTGTTGGAGAAGACTCTTGAGAGTCCCTTGGACTGCAAGAAGATCCAACCAGTCCATTCNTTTTTTTTTTATTTCCTTTGTTCACTGGGTCAGTCTGCTGTACTTTATTTTTATTGGACTGTTTTCACTTTGCTCATGGGTATATGCATGTATTCCATTATTTTAATTATTATTTGCCTGATGTTGCAACTGCCATTTGTCTGGGGTTCATCTTTGGCTTCTTATTTTTGGATATTTGCTTTACGTTCACTTAATACCATAACAAACCTCTTGTGGGATCTTCGTTCCTGACCAGAGATCAAACCCTGAGCCTTTGGAGTGGGAGCACTGACTCCAATACCCTAGACTACCAGAGAACTAACCTTAGGGGGTATCAAATAGTGAGGTCATACACAAGGAAACCACTAGAATAAAAGATCCAGCATCTCTCAACCACCAGCAGCACCCTGTGCAGGATACCTCATCTAAACCACAAACAAAACAAAAATACAAACCTAGTTATCAGGAAACAGGATTACAAGTTCACTTAGTCTTGCCCATTAGAGGAAAAACAAGCAAACAAACAAAAGCTCAGCACAAATCTCACCCTATTCGAAGCTTACACAAGCCACTGGACCAACCTTAGGAGGGCAGAAACCAAAAGGAAGAGAGAATTCAACCTAGAACCCTGGGAAAAGAAGACCTCATACACAATAAGTTTAAAAAAGAAAGAAAGAAAGAAAGAAAAGGTAGAGAAATACTACACAAATGAAGGAACAAACTAGAAACACAGACGTCCAAATAAATGAAGAAGAAACAGGCAAAGTACCTGAAAAAGAATTCAGAATAATAATAGTAAAGGTGATTAAAAATCTTGAAAACTAAATGGAGAAAATGCAAGATCAATTAACAAAGACCTAGAAGAATTAAAGAATAAACATGCAGAGACAAACAACACAGCTACTGAAATTAAAAATACTCTAGAAGGAATAAATTTCCTTCTCCAGAGGATCTTCCCGACCCAGGTATTGAACCTGGGTCTCCTGCATTGTAGGCAGACGTTTTACTGTTGGAGCCACCAGAGAAGTCCCAGAAGGAATCAATAGCAGAATATGTGAGGCAGAAAAATGAATCAGTGAGCTGGAAGATTAAATGATGGAAATAACTTCTGAAGAGTAGAATAAAATAAAAAGAATGAAAAGAACTGAGGATAGTCTCAGAGGCCTCTGGGACAATATCAAACATACCAATATTCGAATTATAGAGGTCCCAGAAAAGAAGAGAAAAAGAAAGGGCATGAGAAAATTTTTGAAGATATTTTAGTTGAAAATTTCCCCAACGTGGAAAGGAAATAGTCAGTCAAATCCAAAAGGCACAAAGAGTCCCTTATAGGATAAACCCAAGGAAAACCACACCAAGACATATAATAATCAAACTAACAAAGACTAAATACAAAGAAAGAATATTAAAAGCAGTAAGGGAGAAGCAAAAAGTAACATACAAGGGAAACCCTATATGCTTTGCAGCTGTTCTTTCAGCAGAAACTCTGCAGGACAGAAGGGAATGGAAGGATATAGTTTAAGTACTGAAAGGAAAAAATCTACAACCACAATTACTGCACCCAGCAAGATCTCCTTCAAAACAGATGGAGAAATCAAAACCTTTTCAGACAAGCAAAAGTTAAGGGAATTCAGTACCAGCAGTACCATCAGCTTTACAACAAATATAAAGGGATTCATATAGTCAGGAAATACAAGAGAAGAAATAAAATCTACAAAATCAACCCCAAACAATTAAGAAAATGGCAATAGGAACATATATTTCAATAATTACTTTAAATGTAAATGGACTAAATGCTCCAACCAAAAGACAAAGACTAGCTGAATGGATACAAAAACAAGACCTATATACATGCTGTCTACAAGAAACTCACTTCAGACCTCAAGACACATATAGACTGAAAGTGAGAGGATGGAAAAATATATTCCATGTAAATGAGAAGCAAAAGAAAGTTGGAGTAGCAATCCTCATATCAGACAAAATAGACCCTAAAATAAAGAATAGGCATTACAAGAGATAAGGAAAGACACTACATAATGATCAAGAGATTAATCCAAGAGGAAGACATAACGATTGTAAATATCTATGCACCCAATGTAGGAGCACCTCAATACATAAGACAAATACCAACAGACATAAAAGAAGAAACTGTAACACAATAATAGTAGGAGACTTTAATACCCCACCCACACCAATGGACAGATCATCAAAACAGAAAACTAATAGGGAAACACAAGTCTTAAATGATATATCATATGGGATGGAGCTCATTGATATCTTCAGGACATTCCATTGAAATGCAGAAGAATACACCTTCTTCTTAAGTGCACATGGAACATTCTTCAGAATAGACCATATCTTGGGTCACAAATCAAACCTCAATAAATTTAAGAAAATTGAAATTGTATCAAGCTTCTTCCCCAACCATAATGCTATGAGACTAGATATCAATTACAAGGAAATAAAACTGTAAGAAACACAAAAACATGGAGATTAAACAATACATATCTAAATAACCAACAGGTTACTGGAGAAATCAAAAGTGAAATCAAAAAACTTCTAGAACAAATGACAATGAAAACATGACATCTCAAAATCTAAGGGATGCAACAAAAGCAATCCTAAGAGGTAAGTTTATAGTAACACAATCCTACCTCAAGAAATAAGAATAACATTGAATAGACAACCTGGAGAAGGCAATGGCACCCCACTCCAGTACTCTTGCCTGGAAAATCCCATGGACGGAGGACCCTGGTGGGCTGCAATCCATGGGGTCGCTGAGAGTTGGACACGACTCAGTGACTTCACTTTCACTTTTCATATTCATGCATTGGAGAAGGAAATGGCAACCCACTCCAGTGTTCTTGCCTGGAGAATCCTAGGGACGGCAGAACCTAGTAGGCTGCTGTCTATGGGGTCGCACAGAGTTGGACACAATTGATGCGACTTAGTAGCAGCAGCAGATAACCTAACTTTACACTTGAAACAACTGGAAGAAGAAGAAGAAGAAGAACAACAACAACAACAACAAATAAAAACACCCAAAATTAGTAGAAGGAAAGAAATCTGAGCAGAAATAAAGGAAAAATAAATGAAAGAAACAATAGTAAAGATTAATAAAACAAAAAGTTGGTTCTTTGAGAAAATGAATAAAATAGACAAACCTTTGGCCAGACTCATCAAGAAAAAAGGGAGAAGAATCAAATCAACAATATTAGAAATGAAAAAGGAGAGATTCCAACAGACAATGCAAAAATACAAAGGATTATAAGAGACTATCATGAACAGCTATATGGCAATAAAATGGATAACCTGGAAGAAATGGACAGATTCTTAAGAAAGTTTAATCTTCCAAGAACGAACCAGGAAGAAATAGAAATTATGAAAAATCCAGTTACACTACTGGAATCAAAGCTGCGATCAAAAATCTCCAAAAAAAAAAAGAAAAGAAAAGTCCAGGACCACATGGCTTCACAGGAGAATTCTATCCAACATTTAGAGAAGAGCTAATGCCGATCCTTCTAAAACTCTTCCAAAAAATTTCAGAGGAATGAACACTTTTAAACTCATTCTATGAGGTCACCATCTCCCTATTACCAAAACCAGATAAAGACAACGCAAAAAAAGAAAACTATAGGCCAGTATCACTGATGAACATAGATGCAAAAATCCTCAACAAAATTTTAGCAAACAGAATTCAGCAACACATCAAAAAGCTCATACACCATGATCAAGTTGGGTTTGTTCCAGGAAAGCAAGAATTCTTCAACATACGGGAAACAGTCAATGTGATACACCATATTAACAAATTGAAAGATAAAAACCATATGATCATCTCAATAGATGCAGAAAAAGCCTTCAACACAATTCAACACTCATTTATCATTAAAATTCTTCCCCCCAAAAATGGGCATAGAAGGAACTTACCTCAACATAGTAAAGGCCATATATAAGCCTACAGCAAACATTAGTCTCAATGATGAAAAACTTAAAGCATTCCCCCTAAGATCAGGAACAAGGCAAGAGTGCCTGCTTTTGCCACTATTATTCAACGTAATTCTGGAAGTCTTAGTTACAGCACTCAGACAAGAAAAAGAAATAAGAGGAATCCAGATCAGAAAAGAAGTAGAGCTCTCACTGTTTGCAGATATGATACTGTACATAAAGAACCCTAAAGATAGTATCAGAAAATTACTAGAGCTAATCAGTGACTTTAGCAAAGTTACCAGATACAAAATCAATACACAGAAATCACTTGCATTTCTATATACTAACAATAAAAAAATCAGAAACAGCAATCAAAGAATCAATCCCATTCACCACTGCAAGATAAATAATCAAATATCTAGGAATAAACTTACCTAAGAAGGCAAAAGAACTGTACACAGAAAATCATAAAACACTAACGAAAGAAATCAAAGATGGCATAAACAGATGGGGAGATATTCCATGTTCCTGGGTAGGAGGAATCAATATTGTGAAAATGACTCTACTATCAAATGCAATCTATAGATTTAATGTGCTCCCTACTAAATTACCAATGCCATCTTTCACAGAACTAAAACACAAAACTTCACAATGCATATGGAAATACAAAAGACTCCAAACAGCAAAAGCAGTCTTGAGAAAGAAGAATGGAGCTGGAGGAATCAACCTTCCTGACTTCAGGTTATACTACAAAGCTACAGTCATCAAGACAGGATGGTACTGGCAGAACAAAAATATAGACCAATGGAACAAGATAGAAAGCCCAGAAATAAACCCATGCACCTATTGGTACCTTATTTTTGACAAAGGATGCAAGAATATACAATGGGGGTAAAGACAGCCTTTTCAATAAATTTCCTTTTCCCAGCATGGAAAACTGGACAGTTAGATGTAAAAGGATGAAATTAGAACACTTCCTAACACCATGCATAAACTCAAAATGGATTAAAGACCTAAATGGAAGGCCAGAAACTATAAAACTCCTAGAGGAAAACATAGGCAGAACCCTTGATGACATAAATCAAAGCAAGATCCTCTATGATCCACCTCCTAGAGTAACAGAAATAAAAACAACAGTAAACAAGTGGGACCTGATTAAACTTACAATCTTTTGTACAGCAAAGGAAACTATAAGCAAGGTGAAAAGACAACCCTCAGAATGGGAGAAAATAATAGCAAATGAAATAACTGACAAAGGATTAATTTCCAAAATATACAACGAGTTCACACAACTCAAAGCCAGTAAAACAAATAACCCCATCAAAAAGTGGGAAACAGACCTAAACAAACATTTCTCCAAAGAAGACATACAGATGGCTAACAAACACATGAAAAGATGCTCAGTATCGCTCATTTTTAGAGAAAAGCAAATCAACACCACAATGAAATACTGGTCACCTCATACTGGTCAGAATGGCCCTCATCAAAAAGTCTACAAACAATAAATACTAGAGAGGGTGTGGAGAAAAGGGAATGTTCTTGCACTGTTGGTGGGAATGTAAATTGATACAGCCACTATGGATGACAGTATGGAGATTCCTTAAAAAACTAGGAATAAAACGACCATATGACCCAGCAATTCCACTCCTAGACCAATACCCTGAGGAAACAAAAATTGAAAAAGACACATGCATCCCATTGTTCACTGCAGCAGTATTTACAACAGCCTGAACATGGAAGCAACCTAGATGCCCATTGACAGATGAATGCATAAAGTTGTGGCACATGTACACAATGGAATACTACTCAGTCATAAAAATGAATGTATTTGAGTCAGTTCTGATGAGATGGATGAACCTAGAACTTATTATGCAGAGTGAAGTGAGTCAGAAAAAGAAAGATGGATATCATACTCTAATGCAGATATATGGAATCTAGAAAAATGGTACTGAAGAATTTATTTACAGGGCAGCAGTGGAGAAACACATGGAGAATAGACATATGGACATGAGGGGAGGGGAGGAGAGGGTGAGATGTGTGGAAAGAGTAACATGGACACTTACATTAAAGTGGATATCCAATAGGAATTTGCTGTATGTCTCAGGAAACTCAAACAGGGGCTCTGTTTCAACCTAGAGGGGTGGGATGGGGAGGAAGATGGGAAGTAGGTTCAAAAGGGAGGGGATATATGACTATGGCTGATTCAAGTTGAGGTTTGACAGAAAACAACAAACTTCTGTAAAGCAACTATCCTTCAACAATAACAACAATAAAATTAAAACAAACTCTATGAGCAGTCTTAGAGCGACATGCAGGGAAATCTGTTCATTCTACTTTTAAGGCATTTGCCTAAGAAGTGGGAAAAACAAACAAACAAAAAACACTATTGCTGTTAATATTTAAGATTCCAAGAGACAATCATTCCATTTTGAAATTTTATCTCTTACGTATCTTTCTAGATTCTCAAGGATTTTGCACAAAGGATGCCACTATTTTGGAGATGACTATCACAGTGCTTCTGTTGGCAGGGAGGTATAGAGTATCATGGGGCAGTCTATACTTTGCAGGCACAAACATCTGACATGGACTACATTACTAAACCTCTCTAAGATAGCTTTTATTATCTCAAATGGGTAATAGCATCCACCTCTTACAGGTTTGGTAAGAATAAACCAAAATGATAATGCACTTGAAGAGGTTACCACAGTGCCTAACAACTTATTTTTAGTTTATTTCACAAAGAGTTACAGAGATTGGTCTTTCTATCCTGTTTGCTATTTTAGTAGTTGCCATTGGCACAGGGCATGGGTGGCACCATGCCTCGCCTTACTTTCTTCTGTACTATTTGAAAGTATTTGCACAAAGAGAATTGTAAACCTAAATGTCTCAGTCCACAGAGTTGATACAAATATGGGACTGCCTTGTATTTCAAGAAAGCTATTGTCCTCTAGAGACAGGAAGATGGGCAAAATTACCTGTAAAATTCTTTACAGCCTGGAGGATCTAACTTCCTAGCCATTTGTATTTTCTCAAAGGATGTTTACTTATATTCTGCATAAGGCTCTCTTGATTGAATGGTGAAGTATGTCAGTAGTTGGTACCAAAAATGGGAGTGTCTTCCCAGCAAATAACAGCAAAAGCAAAAATATTTTCTTATTTATAATTTTTACTCTTGAATTTGTACAGAGGTAACCTCTTGAACAAAGTAAGCTGAACATTCATCATTTGGAGAGCATCTGAATTGACCTGAGCTTCCCCTCCCTAAATATTTATCCCACCTATTAGTCCTTGGTTTGTTTTTGCAGACATATATTCACATGTGTTTGTATCTTTCCTACACACTTTGGTTAAAATAAAGTTCTCCAAATGAAGACAAATAGTAAATATTTTTTTGAAAACATCTCAATGGAGACTCGTATTATAGTATATATAGGGAAAAAACTCCACTTCAATAAGAGAATTACAGAAGACAGCAGGGAGAATTTGAAAGGAAAATGTGAACATCAAGGACTGACTTTTATCAATTCTTTAATGAATTTGACTATTCATCTATAATTTAAATCATCAATTAATTGAAAGGATCCATTACTTACCATGTTATATGTTAGCTATCAATTAGATATAGATGCTGGGAATATAATCTGTGAACAACTTGGCCCCTGAATTCAAGGAATCCTGAGTTCCAAGGAGGAGGTGTGTTTGCAGTTAAGCAGTTGTTTTCATAATTTATGATGGATGCTTTAAGAGGTTCCTGCAGTATGTACAGGAGAAGGACCAAAAAGTTGAGTGATGATACCCTTGTTGTGACTGGGAATGTGGAGAATAGGTGGTATTTCAGTTGAATCTTAAAGGATATATAGTTGTTCATTAGAAGGCTCTTTCTGCACTGGGTTGAAGCTAGATGGAATTTCATTAAAGAGTTACATTATCAGAACATTAGAACGTACTTTCATTGATTTTCACATTGCAGTTCTCTTTTTATTATTCTGATATGTTTGGAAATAAATAAGAATATGACCCTAGAAATGGAATGCACAATACTGTCAAAGCTAGAATACAATCACTAACACCATACAGAAGCTTATTGCTAGCTGCTGCAATGCATTAAATGTTCTACATACATCTTCTCATTTAATTTGGAGCAAGACAATATGAAAAGAGCAAAGCATTCCCACTTTATAGTTGAGGAAAGTAAGGTGCAGGCAGGGTAAGCAAATTTCCTAAAGGCATATTGCGAGAAATGAAGACTCTTAGGACCCACTCTAGGTCTCCTGAATAAGAATTCATTCACATTTAGCCAAGATCAGAAGTGATTCTTACACATAATAATGTTTACAAACATGTATTTAGTGTGGCTTTATCTCTATAAATCCTGTACATGATTGTTCATCTCAGGAAATGGTTTCACCTTAGTTTCACTTGCTTAATTGCTAATGAATCTGTCTCCCTTTCATGCAGTAACAGTATGCCATCCCTGTAAAGAATGTCCTTCTTTTTGAAATGATGAGGAATGTACTGTTGCTCTTTTCACATGTCAGCTTATCACATATGTGGGCCCGTATCTGAATATATGGCAACTCTCTTATTTTTGGCTCTCATCTAATCATTTCAATTTCTTTAACTATTACATAAATGATGTCATGTCTATACCTCATTTTTCTGGTGTCTCATTTATGAGCTGACAGTAGCTTGACACTGTCCCTCTTAAAACCAAATCCTATGGAATGAACCAACTATTGCTGATATTTTCTTTGTGTGAGAGAATACAATTAGACAATTACCCTCCACAATCTGAGTATTCTGAGGCTATCATTAATTGAATAACACCAAACATCTCATTGAGCCAGTGGTCACCTTAAATTACAGCTGCTGTTCCCAGACACCAAAACAGGTCATTTCCCTGGCCTGTTTTTATGGGTCAGATTTGGAGAAGTGGACCTCATACATGCCCATCACACTCTGTCCTAAAATCTTATATCAGAAATCCCCTTCGCTTTTGAAAAGCATTCAGTAATTTTCTTCTCTAGGACCTTCAGACATTCTGAACATTCACCAAGTAATCAGGAACTGTAATTGTGGATCATTTAGGCAGGACTAAATGTATCTATAAAAGCTGGAGAAACTTACCCTTCATTTATACTTAAAATGAAAAAAAAAAAAAAAAGCAACAGTTCAATGAGTATCTAGACCCTGGGGAAGCAAAGATGAGTAGGTGTCCTTGCTTTACAAGAGGTCACAGACTAGAGAAAGAGAGAAATGTAAGTAAAAGTGTAATCATAATGGAAAGTATGAGCACAGTTGTATGAGAAACAGAGAGGAATAAATGATTAATAGCCTCAGGGAGGAGAGGAGAATTTCACAGAGAGATGGCATTTGAGCTGTCTTATAAGGATGATTTTACTAGTCAAAGAAGATAAAGAAGTCTCTCCAGGTAGAGAACAAAGTTGTGAACAGTCAGAGAGAAGAGAATCTTGAAACAGAGTATTTGGATGATGATAAGAGTTTAGTAAACTGGATTCAGGAGATGCGAGGGGAAATGTAGGAGATAATCTAACACCAACATGTATTTTAAGAAGATCTTGTATAATGAACCATAAAGTGCGAAATTAATCTTTTGAGCACTGGGGAGTCATGCAAGATTCTTCTTAAATAGAGGCTCCTGTAATCTGTGATTAGAAGTTAAATTCTGATGTTAAGTTGGACAACAGATTTCAAGGGAAGGGAAAGTGAAGGTTGAAAGATCTCTTAGAAGCCTGGTACCAAAGTCTAAAGTTGTTGAAAGTCCTGTCAGACCAATGTTGGTAAATGTATCACCCAGATGTAAAGGACCAAATCACATTAACAGTAATAAAAGCATTGCCAGCACAGCTGTTTGATTCCTTAACAAAACAAACACTTGAAGCTCTTAGAAATTGCAAGGGAATTAATTTCAGGTCCTCAGTGGTAAAGGGAACAATCCTCAAGCACATTTTCTACTGAGTGTTTTCCTGGATGAACAAAGTAGAAAGCCTGAGTACACGGTTAATGAAATGAATAAATATTCTACTCATTCAGAAGAAATCTGTACAGTAAATCCAGGAAAGTAGAAAAATAGCTTTGAGAATAAATGATCAACGAAAGAAAAGTCATATCATATCCAGAAAGAAATAAAAGTATGTAAAACTCTGTGTATTCTAACCAAGAAATCATTTAACATGTAGGGAGTGAGAGTTGAGGAACATAACAGTCTTACTGGGGTTTTGAGGATGCTAAGGCAATTCAAAACATTTTACCTTTTTAAAAAGTGTGTCCCCAACTCAGTGTCTTATTTAATCTAAATATCACCTGCAACAGATTGCTGCTTTTGTCCACATTTAACTGGGAAAGAAAAATTTAGGTTCTAAGAGATTGAATAGCTGATTTGTTAATTTTTTTCATTTATTTTAATTTTAAAATAAATTTATTTATTTTAATTGGAGGCTAATTACTTTACAATATTGTATTGGTTTTGCCATACATCAACATGTATCCGCCACCAGTATACACGTGTTCCTCATCCTGAACTCCCCTCCCTCCTCCCTCCCCATACCATCCCTCTGGGTCATCTCAGGGCACCAGCCCCAAGCATCCAGTATCCTGCATTGAACCTAGACTGGCAATTCATTTCTTATATGATGCTATACACATTTCAATGCCATTCACCCAAATCATCCCACCCTCTCCCTCTCCCACAGAGTCCAAAAGACTGTTCTATACATCTGTGTCTCTTTTGCTGTCTTGCATACAGGNCTCATTGGAAAAGACTCTGATGCTGGCAGGGATTCAGGGCAGGAGGAGAAGGGGACGACAGAGGAAGAGATGGCTGGATGTCATCACCGACTCAATGGAAATGAGTTTGAGTAAACTCCAGGAGTTGGTGATGGACAGGGAGGCCTGGCATGCCGCTATTCATGGGGTCGCAAAGAGTCAGACACAACTGAGTGACTGAACTGAACTGAACTGAATACTTTTTTGGTTAGAAAACTAGCCGATTGACTTTGGGTATGGAATAAGATCAAATAAAAGAAAATAAAGTCTAGAAAGTACATGTAATGTGTAAACTTATGTATGTTTTAGCATTGGTGAAAATATCCATTTTTCATTTGTATAATTTTAGAATAAGTGGTTAATGACTACATGAAATGTCACATATATCTCTTCAAAGAATATGAGTTCCTTATGAGATACAAAGCATGCACTATAGAATTCACAACTTTAAACAATTCAACATTTTTTAGTATAATCACAGAATTGTGTAATCAGTACCAACCATCACAAACACCATCATTTTTAAGACATTTTATCATCTCAGAAAGATACTCCTATCCCCACTGTTATTCACTCCACACTTATTCTCAATCTTCTAGCTCTAGCCAACCACTAACGTACTCTCAGTTTTTGTGTAGTTGCTTAATATAAGGCATTTGATATAGATGAAGTGACTGAATAAATGGGACTTTCTGTGTGTGTATGTCTTCTTTCACTTAGTGTATCCCCCAGGCTTCAGCATGAATCAGTACTTTATTCCTTTTCTCTCTTGAATAATATCCTATTATATGGAATGCTGTATTGCATTTATTCATTAGTTAAAAGGCATCCTACACCACTTTGTGTGATATATTAGACCAAGGGTGGGACCCCTGTTAATTAGTTCTTTTGGAAATATGGTTTGAGAAAGAGTTAAGACAACCTCTGCAGGCAGTTAGATTTGTATTGTAAAATCAGGAGAGGAGGGAAGGTTACTCTGCTGTGTGGGTTGGGTGAGAAAGCAAAGGTGGTTCTGCTGGGAAAGAAAAGTAGAGCAGATTTTCAGGAGGAGCAGAAGAAACATATGCAGAGAGATTACAATTATCCTTCTGGTGTGTTATTTCAAACCCTTCTGGAAATCCTTATTTTACCTGAAAAATACATGGATCCTTCCAATAGACTTTCACTCTTTTAGGTTAACTTGGTGTGGTAGGCAGATCAACTACTTCCAAAGTTTTCTAAGTTGTAGTCCTGAAACCTATGAATATGTTACCTGATATTAAAAACTAGATTTTGTAGATGTGATTAAAGGTATGGATCTTGAGATGGGGAGATTATACTGGTTTATCTGAAACTGTCAAATCTAATTGTATGAGTCATTAAAAACAAAGAATCTTTTAGAACCCTGAAGAACATTTGCTTAAAGAGAGTTGCAGTTATAGATGAAGAAGCAGGGGAATGAAATGTTTAGACTCCACTTGCCACTGTAGGCTTTAAAGATGGAGGAAGGGGGCATGAGCCAAGAACTGTAGGCAGTCCCTACAGTCGGTAAAAAGCAAACAGCAGGCTTTCCTAAAGCCCATAGAATCACATCCCTAATTACATTTTTATTTTAGCCCACGGAGATGTGTGTCAGATTTCCTATATCCAGAGCTATGAGAAAGCAAATTTGGACAAAGTCACTATAGTAGTGGTAGTTTGCTAAGCAGCAATAGAAAACTAATATTGTTGGCTTCCATTTACTTCTTCTGTGTGCAAAAAGTCAAAAGGAAGGTATTTAATGTAAATTCTAGCACCCAAAATATCCTCTCTGCAATGTAATTGGAAGGTAATTTTCTAGCCCAGGAAGTAATTTTTACAATAAAGAGAATGCATGCTTTGGAAGGCAATTCATTGGTCAGTGCTGATGTAGCACACAGATTTCCCAAAATGGCTCACCAGAGATGTTCCAGAGATATTATCAAAACTTGGGAATGTTATGAGCTATCAGTTCTACAGTTGTGTTACATTATATGTCACAGTGGAGATTACCTGGCTGGGCTTGACAGNGAATGCATGCTTTGGAAGGCAATTCATTGGTCAGTGCTGATGTAGCACACAGATTTCCCAAAATGGCTCACCAGAGATGTTC
This sequence comes from Neotragus moschatus, assembly GCA_006410615.1. NCBI lineage: Eukaryota > Metazoa > Chordata > Mammalia > Artiodactyla > Bovidae > Neotragus > Neotragus moschatus. The sequence goes on along the minus strand of SJYA01002374.1, from coordinate 86,256 downwards.
CGGAGATATTATCAAAACTTGGGAATGTTATGAGCTATCAGTTCTACAGTTGTGTTACATTATATGTCACAGTGGAGATTACCTGGCTGGGCCTGACAGGTCCTTAAAATCAGATAGCTTTATGTGTATGGTGGCAGGAGAGAGCAAATAAATTTGAAATTTGAGATGGATGTGATAGATTGTTCCCGGTTTGAGATGAAGAGAGACAGGAATGGTCATTAGTAGAACCGAGAGGCCCTGACTTGAGATGCAGCAAGGGAGTGTTAACTTTCCACCAACAGTCACAACAAACTAGATTCTTTCCTCAAGCCTAAGAGCCCAACTTGGCAAACTTCTTGACTTTAGCCTTGTGAGACATGGATCAGAGAACTCAGCTGAGATCACCTGGACTTCTGACCTAAGAAATATGAGATACTATATGTGTGTTGTTTTAATTCACAAAGTTTCTGGTAATTTGTGATGCAGTCATAAAAAATTAAGGGTTAGATGGTCCTTAGAAACTAACATTTACCCAAACTTCCCACTTTTGATTCTTGCTCTCCTGCTTGTTAATTACAGAGTCATTAAGGCTATTTATAAATGTTCAAATCCCTCTTCATATGAGCACCATGTTATGATGGCATGTCCGTCCACACTCTGAAATTAGGTGTGATTTGTGGCTTATCTTGGACACTTCACTGTAGAAGTGATATGTATCTATGTTAGGCAATGTTTGGCCATATCCCTTTCCTTTTGTGCTGATCACAGAAGGACGTGTCGAGACTGTGCTTCCATTATTCTGAGTCCTTGAGTGAACTTGGTAAGTAGACTTTCCCCACCTTTCTCTGCTGACAGATAGTTGGCCTATAACATCAGCAAATAGATTACTTTTTATTTCTTTTCTAAATCTGTTGACACTTTGAAGATTGTTGTTACTAAACAATGCCTTTTCTTGATGAAACACCATTTAAGTGACCTTGGGCAAGACAGTTAATTATTATCACCTACCCCTTTGTGGTTTCATCTCCTTTTCCTCCTCCTTCCTCACATCTTTACCCTCATCATCAGCATCAATAAGATAATAATGCTCATAGAAGTTACTTTTTTGAGCACTTATTATATACTTAGTTTAAAAATCCTTAAAAGATTCCATATGTATTTAGCACAATAGTAAACATCATAGGTTTTGATGCTAGTTTGCCCTAATCAACAACTTTGATATTTTGACTAGAAGCTCTTTCTTCTATGCTCAGTTTTCTCCATTGGCCAAATCAAGATAATAGCATTTGCTTCACAGGGTTGTGTAGGACAAATATAAATTAACACATGTGAAGTGATTAGAACACTGCCTGATATATCTCTTCAATAAGAAGTCACTATTTATATGGTCTGATATAATTTTCACTGCAGTCCTATAAGGCAGTTATTATTACTTCCATTTTGCAGGCATGTACACTAAAACAAAAAATTTAATCACTTTGCCCAAGTTTATATCATTCTATCTGATTTAAAAGTTTATACTCACAACCACTTCTCCTTGGTTCTAGATGCCTCTGTCCTTAAGATTTAATCAACTCCTTCTTCCTCTAGAGAACTCACACTTTGACTAAGTTGCATCTCTATGTCACAATGAAATATTCTAAGTTCCTTAATTTGTTACCTGACCAGCCTAAGAACAACTGCCTCCCTAGTCTGTCAACTATNTTCTATCTGATTTAAAAGTTTATACTCACAACCACTTCTCCTTGGTTCTAGATGCCTCTGTCCTTAAGATTCAATCAACTCCTTCTTCCTCTAGAGGACTCACACTTTGACTAAGTTTCACCTCTATGTCACAATGAAATATTCTAAGTTCCTAAATTTATTACCTGACCAGCCTAAGAAAAACTGCCTCCCTAGTCTGTCAACTATTAATATAATCTGAGTTCTCTGCAAATATAATTATTAAGTATACCAACAGATGGGCTATGGACTGTGTGTTTTTAATAGCAATACAGAGGAGTTTAAAACTACCATCCTTCTCTCCAGAAAGGGTGACTGATATATAGGTTTGTTAGAATAATTTAAAGGGCTTCCTAGGTGATACCAATGGTAAAGAACTGGCCTGTCAACATTGGAGACATAAGAGATGTGGGGTTGATCCCTGGATCAGGAAGATCCCCTAGAGAAGGGAATGGCAACCCACTCCAGTATTCTTGCCTGGAGAATCCCATGGAGAGAGGAGCCTTATGGGCTAGAATCCAAAGGGTAGCAGAGTCAGACATGACTGAATGAGCTTAGCACACACAGAATAATTTAAAAAGTGTGAAGAAGTGATATCAGGAACCTAAGCTCTGTCACTCACTGGCTGTGTGATTGATTGTGGACAATCCAACTTACTTTTTTGGAACTCACTGTCCTTATTCATCAAAAGAGGGGATTCAATTAGTGGGATATGCTTCAGATCCTTGGAGACAATAAGTCATGCGATTACTGAAAGCCTCACTTTAGCTCATGTGTGGAGGTGGCTCATGAGAATCTAACTGGGAAAGATGCTCAATTTTGTGCTGTGTGGGAATCAATGCACCAGAAGGAAGAGGGCATGTAAACAAGGGCCGATTGTACTTATTTTTCCTAACAAAATATCCTAAAGTGTGAGAATTCAGAGGCTTGAGCTCTGTTGGCAATCAATAAAACATGAATGTGTCTTTCTGAATGCATTTTCCTCATGCCCCTTCAGCTTCCCTGTAATGAGGAGATAATGAGCTATAGACATAGCCAGGGGTGCCTGGGAGCTTCTTCTAACATCCACTTTGTTAGAAGAACTTTTGCAGCTGAAAGGCAAAACATTTTCAAGGGACATTCTGCCAGCTGTGTCACACCTAGAGCTTAATGTCATGATATTTTCTCAAGAATTTGAAGGTACCTACAGGGGTCCCTCTAATGGGCTCTATTCAGTTATTGCTGGGGAAAATGAGTTTTGTTGTCACTTCATTGATTATCTTTTTTTTTTTTTTTTTTAAGTCCGACCATGAGAAAATATTTACTGGAGAAGCACAGGACTCAGCTTTATAAACTAAAGCCCCTGAGGTCACAATTTTATCTCAGGTATGTTGCTGGTGTTTATTTTTCCTGCCTCTTTTACTGGCTTTTGCAACAGTTTTCCTGTCTTTTTCCTTAGTATTTCCAACAACCACTATATCTTGGGCATCTTATATACCCAGATCTGGTTGAGAAATATCTTCATCCTATTCTAAAACAAACCTATAAGTCTATATTGGGATAAGATTTCACCCCTCTTCTCAAAACTAATCAACAATGGCTATCTGTGGAAAAAAAAAAATAATGATGAGAAGAATGTCAAAGGAGCCACAGAATCTCAGGAGGAATTTGGACTATATTTAGTTAGGGGTAATTTCCAAGAAGAAGCTCTATTGTGTCCAATATTTGCTATTGCTGTTCTTGAAGGAATTTTCCTGAGTACAACAGGGAGAGGGGATGGGTGACTGGTGTGGGATATAAAAATAATGCATAGGAGGAAAAATAAGAGTTGAAGATACTAGATGACATATTTGTCATGGTCTCCTGCAGAGGCAGATGGAAGCCCCATTCAAAATTTAGTTTTGTAGGTCAAAACTGAGGACATCTCTTTCTCACACACAGGAAAATTTTACTATTTATATAATTGAGATCTCTGGGAGAGTAGGATAGGATTCTCAAACAGGAAAAGAAAACCAGCTTGGAAAGGAAAAGAAACCAGTTTGAGCTTTTACGTTGTTAGGGGGTGATGCTAATGAGAGTTCCCAGAGGACAAGTGTTTGAATTCTACACTGGACTGCAAAGGGGAAGCACCCAGGCTTTCTTATCAGCTCGTCCAGGAGCAGAGCATAAGGGGGAAAAAAGGAGGGGAGAGTCTAAAAACTGTAAACAGTCAAACATCAAAAAATGAAGTCAGATTCTTTATAACCACATTCCTACTTCAAGGGACACAACTTTATTGGGATTAAAAAAAATAGTCTCAGAGATAGATAGCATGTTTTTAAATTTTAGCTTAACCACCCATAAGCCTGTGACCTAATGAAAGAGGTTTAGGGTTTAATTGCTTCAAAGCTGATTTTGTTCCTTTGTGAAATAGAGACAGCATTAGGACTCATCCATAAGAGGGCAGAAGATTGGTTCAGAGGTTGCACACAAGGTTTTAATATTAGAATATAGTAAGTGCAGAAAGCAAACAGGAAGTAAAGAGCTTCTTGATGAGGGTGAAGGAAGAGAGTGAAAGAGCTGGCTTAAGACTAAATCTAAGATCATGGCATCCCGCCCCACTACTGCATGGCAAACAGAAGGGGAAAATGTGGAAATAGTTACAGATTTCCTCTTCTTGGGCTCCAGAATCACTGTGGACAGTGATTGCAGCCATGAGATCAGAAGACGATTGCTTCTTGGCAGGAAAGTGATGACAAAAAAGCAGAGGCATTACTCTGCTGACAAAGGTCCATACAATCAAGACTATGGTCTTCCCAGTGGCCACAGTTGTGAGATCTGCACCATAAAGAAGGCAAAACGCCAAATAATTGATGCCTTAGAACTGTGGTGCTGGAGAAGATTTCTGAAAGTTCCCTGGACAGCAGGGAGATCAAACCAGGCAATCTTAAGGGAGATCAACCCTGAATATTCACTGGAAGGACTGATGCTGAAGCTGAAGCTTTAGCATTTTGGTTATGTGATGCGTACAAATGACTCATTGGAAAAGTCCCTGTTGCTGGGCAAGATAGAGGGAAGAAGGAGAAGAGGGCATCACAGGATGGGATAGGTAGGTGGCATCATCAAGGCAATGAACATGAACTTGGGCAAACTCCGGGAGATGGTAAGGGACAGGGAGGCCAGGCGTGTTGTAGTCCATGGGGTCGGGACGACTGGGCAACTGAACAACAACAACAAATAGTAAGTACAACACTGGCATTGCATCCATGTAATACTTTCTACAACTAGCTTTGCTACAATCACTAGTCCCATTCCTATTTTTCCTGATTTTTCTCCAAAGGATAAGTTTCTCGATCTACCTCTCTGTGTATTTATCTTTAAATCTACCATTAGAGTTGTTAAAATGGTTTATTAAAAGGTCTGGGCTGGATGTTCTTGTCCTCAGAGGCTATGCTGATTTCAGTACTCTCCATTCTGGGGGACTCTGAATTGCTGACACCCACATTTTTATGGTATGTTCCTTCATAAAAAGTAGGGCACCTTGCTGTGTATACTTACTAAGGTAGTTTCTTAGTTGCCCAGAAGATTTCACTATTTGGATTTGAACAAAACAAACTCTATTTTCTTACAGAACACACATGACTCACATTTTATGATATTTTAGCAGATAGATGAATGTGGTTTTCCAACTGCAAATCTAGAAGCTTGCCTAAACATAAATACTTTCTTACCCAGATTCAAAACTCATGTCTTGGTTTAGATTTAGTTTTAATCATTTAACCTTATTCATTTTCTTTTTGGGCTTCCCTAGAGGCTCAGTGGTAAAGAATTGGTTTGCTAATGCAAGAGACACAGGTTCAATATCTGGGTTGGAAAGATTCTGTGGAAGAGGAAATGCAACCCATTGCAGTTTTCTCACCTGGAAAATTCCATGGAGAGGAGGCTGGTGGCTATAGTCCATGGGGTCACAAAGAGTCAGACATGATTGAGCACAGCAAACACACACACACACAAACACACACAGATACACACCCGCCACACATTTTATTTTAATTGTATGTAACAACCATCCTTTTTCACAAATATGTTCTCAAAGATACAAAGTGAGAATTTCATTCAGGAAAGTTTTTCCTATCTTGACTTTCCTAATGTATTTTATCTACATCTCTTTCAAGAAAAGGGTCCATCCTATCTTTTTTTTTTTTTTTTTTGAAGTTCTATTTTATTTTTTACTTTTTAGTTTATTTTGCTTTACAATATTGTATTCATTTTGCTATACATTGACATGAATCAGCCACAAATGCATATGAGCTCCCAATCCCAACCCTTCCCGCCTCCCGCCCCATACCATCTCTCTGTGTTGTGTGTGTTTGTATGGTTGATCACTCTAGCTTTCCACATGATCAGCATCATCATTTGGCTGTCTATTTGACATGTAGCTTTCAGCCATTCCCTTGGAGACTCTGATACACTGGGGTTTGAGTTGGTGCTCAGGAAACAATATTTAGACAACTATTCAAGGATATTTATGAAATACTGGTCTATTTTTTCCTGCGGATTTTAATTGCATACAATGTGTGTCTTCACCACTAGAAAAACCAGCATCCTTTGTGCATAGTAGTAAGCACGGTGTTCAGCTTGTGAATTCTTATGCTCATTGGGATTTCCTGGAGTAAAAGAAGAATAACCATAATAACAATAGCTAGGATTCATTACATACTTACTATATATTCTTTAGGCACATTACTAAATCTCATAATAATATATCAGAATGTAGATCTCCAGTTTAGAGATCTGGGAACTGAAGCTCCAGGTAGGGGTTGTAATTATCTCAGTATATACAGTTAAAAAGTAGCCAAATACATCTTTATATCTAGGTGCATCTGACAGTGAAGCCCCTGTGACTTGTGAAGTGGATTGGACATATTTCTTCAGCTACTGCCGCTTGCCCTAGTTAACATTCTCCTTGAATGACCTAAAAGGTTCTTAACTTCTCACTGGCATAAATGTCTCTGATGCTCCCAGTTTAAAAATTGCAATACACACATAAATAATTCAAGCAAACAACTTGATATAGTGGAGTGCATTAGGGCTAAAATAACCCTCCCCTTTTTGACTAGTTTAGAAAAACATCATCATTTTCTAGAAATACTCTCTGGGCCTCATGTGGTACATGGTACATTGAATTTGTTAGCATTTTGCCAGCTCTGCCATTCAAAAGAAAAAGAAAAAAACACTCTGGAATTGCTGCAAAATCAGCTTAAATGCAGATTTAATTGGCTTTGCCTCACAAATAACCTTCTTCATGCCAGCTTTATTTCAATGGCTGGAGAAGAGCCTATCTTTTTCATCAATATACTGGCTGTTTCTGTTAACAACATTCATAGTCAAAATCTGAGAGGTATTTACTGGTAGGCTAAGGGCTGGGTGGTTTGTCTTTAAACAGAGGTATTTTTTTTCCCCATCTGCCAGAGGTTTATCTTGATAGATAGATGGGTGGATAGATTGATAAATCAATCTGTTTTTATCTCCAACATCATGTGTCAGCTCCTCCTTCCTTGATCATTCCTTCTACTTACATAAGGTGTCATCTCTGAAGTCTTCAAGCATCCTAGATTTTTCCAGCCTCTAGTTTTTACTCCCACTATTGCCTATTTCAGGATGCCCCTTTGCCATCATCTATTTGTGGGTGACTTCCCATCCTTCATACCTCTGCTAAATTTCACCTACTTTAAAAGGCCATTCACTCCTGGAACTCTCTCTGAGATGGTCTACTCTCCATTGTTTTGAATCTCTACTTCTTTCATTCATAAACGGGGTTGGTAAATTTTTTTTATGTGTAAAACCAGATAGTTAATAAAACAGGACACTGGCAGGATTCAGCTGTCCAGTATAATCTCTTGACCCCCCTGCTTCATGGTATCAATTACAAGTTTCAGTTGAAACATTTATTTTGTTTTATGCTTGTTTATGATCAACATGCCCATTATGGACTTCCCTGGTGGCTCAGACAATAAAGACTCCACCTGCAATGTGGAAGACCTTGGTTTGATCTATGGGTTGGGAAAATCCCCGCAAGGAGGGCATGGCAACCCACTCCAGTATTCTTGCCTGGAGAATCCCATGGACAGAGAAGCCTGACGGGCTACAGTCCAAACGGTTGCAAAGAGTTGGACACGACTGAGTGACTAAACAAAACAACACATGCCTGTTATAATAAAACCTTCATAATGACAGGAGTCATAGTGGACTTGTTTATTATTGTATTAACACTGAACATAGTAGATGCTCAATAAATATCTCTTGAAAGAAATAATTAATTAAAGTTGATTTTGGCTTAAATATTTAGCCTTAATGTTTCTCTATAGCCTGTAAGACTAACCCTGATTTATTACAACACATATTCTTGACCCAATGAAGTTTTGGTGTTAACATTCACTACCATCTTTACTGTCAAAAGACAAGAGTTGCAGTTCACTCATCCACTTAGTCTTTCATTTAGTGTCATGCACAATGAATAAGGTGGCTCATGGTAAAGAATCCACCCGTCGATGCAGGAGACACAGGTTTGATCCCTGGGTCAGAAAGACCCCCTAGAGAAGGGGTTAGCAACCCACAGTAGTATTTTTGCTGGGAAATTCCACGGACAATGGAGCCTGGTGGGCTATAGTCCATGGGGCCACAAAAAAGTCAGAAACCACTTTGCGACTAAACAACAACAAAGTGAAATGATCAAAATCTAGCACTTTGGGGTCAATCAAAAATGGAGATGTGACCGAGGTGGAAAACTTATTAAAGATAAAATTATATAGTGATGCTTTTCAATGAATTAGTGAATCTGACCTGGTGCCTTGTTCACTGGTATAGAAACAGTCATGCTGTTTTCATTTCAAATACATTATATTATAGAAATTTCTGCAAAGAATTAAAAGTTTCACTGGTTTATTTGATGTATCTGTTTGAAGATTTAAGTACTAAACACACAAAACTATAAAATTTTACAAGTCAAAATGACCCTTTAGAAAAGGCATAAAGCGATGTTTATTTATACTTATATATTGGCTTCAATGGAGAAAGCAATGGCACCCCACTCCAGTACTCTTGCCTGGCAAATCCCATAGATGGAATAGCCTGGAAGGCTGCAGTCCATGGGGTCGCTGAGGGTCGGACACGACTGAGCGACTTCACTTTCCTGCATTGGAGAAGGAAATGGCAACCCACTCCAGTGTTCTTGCCTGGAGAATCCCAGGGACGGGAGAGCCTGGTGGGCTGCCGTCTATGGGGTTGCACAGAGTCGGACACGACTGAAGTGACTTAGCAGTTAGCATTGACTTCAAAACATTTCTCTTGTAAAACTGTCACTGCTATACAAAATAACCCTGGAACCACTTGAATAATCTCAGTAGAATATGAAATAATGTGCAAATGAAATGGTAGAGTTTCAGAGACAGCATAAGCTGTTTTTTTAAAGTAAGCGATAGAAGGACTGCAGAGGAGAGAGAGCCTACTGAAATGGAAAGTTTTCATGTACACTTAGTGATTTTGTAGGAAAAAAAAAAGTACTTTAAAGCACGTGGCAGAGTTAAAATTCTGCTAACTTTCCCTTATCTATTTTCACTTTTCCCAGAACATATGTTTCACAATAGTTTTATTAGCAAGTGGAGAAGACGCTACTGTCCAAAATATGTGGTGTGATTAGCGTTATTGAGTGGCAGGTTTTGTGTTACTCATGTTTATTTTATGCCTTTCCAAACCATCTGCTTCTTTGCGCTATGTCTTGCTAAGATAATGAGAAACAGAGACTGTAGAGGTATACAGTGCTACTATAATTCTAACATTTTCTGACATTTCGGGTTTAGGTTTCTCTTTTTCTGAGAGTCCTAAGGAAAACTGAGTAATGTGGTCACTTTTTGGGAAACAGAGCCTAGATATAATTCACTCATTCATTTGACTTAAATCTATTTATTCAGTGTCAGGTAGTAGACAAGGAGCTGTGGTTACTGAGATGCATGAGACGCTATTTCTATAACAGTCTAGTCGGGGAGATAGGGAGGCAAACATTGTAGTGTGAGAAGGACTATGATAGAGTTAACAGAATTATGGCATCAGGAAGAGAAAGTGAAAACATTTATTCCAAGTATACACTGGAATCTTGAGCATTTAATTACCAATATAAGAAGAAAAAAAGCTTCCAGAGAGTATTACAGACCAAAGCACCTAACATTGGGCATGATATCCATAAAACTGCGAGAAAGATTGTTGCTGATAAATTGTAGTTACTTTGGTTTCACTGGAATGCAGGGTATGCATATGATACCAAGAGAGAATCACACTTTGCAACTTGATAATAATCTCTGGTACCTACTGATTCTTTAGTACCTGACAACTATTGTACACTTTTTTAAAAATTTAATCTTTCCAAAAAATCATTAGATTGAAACAATTTTCCCATTTTTCTTATATTACACATTAGAAGGATGAGTTTCAGAGAATTTAAGTGGCATATTGACTCAGTCAGTGCCCCCATTGATATTCAAAGTGGATAATTCTAGACTGTTTAATACTGATACTATTTATAAAGCTGTGGACATGGTTTAAAGCAAAAAGAAGAGACATTACTTTGCCAAAAAAGGTCCATCTAATCAAGGCTATGGTTTTTCCAGTAGTCATGTATTGATGTGAGATTTGGACTATAAGGAAAGCTGAGCACTGAAGAACTGATGCTTTTGAACTGTGGTGTTTGAGAAGACTCTTGGGAGTCCCTTGGGCTGCAAGGAGATCCAACCAGTCCATCCTAAAGGAAATCAGTCCTGAATGCTCATTGGAAGGACTGATGCTGAAGCTGAAACTCCAATACTTTGGCCACCTATGGGAAGACCTGACTTATTTGAAAAGACCTTGATGCTGGGAAAGATTGAGGGCAGGAGGTGAAGGGGAAGACAGAGGATGAGATGGTTGGATGGCTTCACTGACTTGATGAACAGGAGTTTGAGTAGGCTCCAGGAGTTGGTGATGGACAGGGAGGCCTGGTGGGTTGCAGTCCATGGGGTCGCAGAGTCGGACCCGACTGAGTGACTGAACTGAACTGAGACATGGTTTAAACCAATGGATCTGGAAATATTGCCCCTAGATTGTTGTTATTGCATCAGATGAGAATCTGTCAGGAATGTAAATTCTCAGGTTCTATCCTAGAGCAAGTGAATCCAAAACTCTGCGGATGAGACCGCACAATCTTAAGTCTCACAAGCCCTACTGGTGATGCTGATTCATCCTGAAGTTCAGAACCTCAGATCTAGAGAGGTTACAATGGACAGTGCAGTGCTATGGGGTTGGTAACACAAGGGAAGATGTGTCACCCTGATTTCTAGAAGAAAAGAAGCTGTTGTCCGAAGCACAGATACTCTTAAGCCTTTTTGAAATACCATTTGCTTACAAATTTTACTAGTTGTGATTTCCATGACATAGATTATTTTTTTTTCTTTCCTCATTTCTGACAATAAATGGAAGGTTTCATGGGTTCAGTAAAGAGATTCGAGTTTGAAGTTAAATTTAGCATGTTACTAGCTATGTAATCTTAAAAAAATCTCCTTATCCCCAAGCCTAAATTGTTGTTATTTTTCATCCATTAATATTAAAATAGAGCTTAATAGTAGCCTACTGCATAGATTTTTTTGTAAAACTTAAAAGATTTAACATTTAGAAAAACGTTTAGAATTTCCTGTATAAAATACATATTATATATCACTTGCTATTAATATTAATTCTTTATTGCTACTGTTGCTATTACCATTATTATTTTTTCCTCTGTTTTTCTAAGGATCTTCTTCTACTTGTGGTATTTCACTTGAAATCAGTTTTACCTTTTCATTTTACAGACATAGCCCAATTATTTCTACTAGTATCTTTTCTGTGGTAACCCTTAATTCATTATCTTCAGCTCCGCTTATCTTATATTCTAAACTTTTTTGTATAACAATCCATTAGACATCTCACACCGCTTATAAAATATGCAACAGAAAGAACTATAAAATCAATCAAGTAACCAACAACAAATAGTAAGAGGAATCTCCATTCATTTACCTGTCACCTGTGACACCAATCTGGGAGGCTTTTCATGCTCCTTCTCTGCCTATAATGAAGTAATCTATAGATTTTAACAAATAAGTCTCACAGATTTTAATAAATTAGCCTCTTCTGCTAGCTTTATTCCTGTAGCCAGAATTTTTTGTTTTGTTTTAATCTTTGTTGAGCTAGCACAGAAGATTTACACTACTTTCTTCCTCTTCCTCAAAATTATTGCCCAGTCCTACTGGTCTCCATCCTTCACCCTAGTTAAGTGTACTTTCTTCTCAATCCAAAACAGAATTCAGACAACCAATAAATACTTAAATATATAAGAATATAGCTGCACTACCTAAAACTCATTTAGGGGCCATATTACTTGTAGGATACATTCTCTACTGCTTAGCTTGACTTAGAGGCTCCTTCTCTGACCCCAGCCTATTCGTGTAAGAGGCTGTATGGGTAATGGTTGAGAGAAGGATTCCAGAGTCATATGGCCAGTGTTGAAAACATGCCTCCACCTCTTCTTGCTTGTCATCTTGGGAAACGTCTGTTTACCTCTCCTGTTCTACATCTCATCCTTTACTTGCTCGGTGCTGGGTGGCTGATATGTCTGGACCTCATCAGTTACTTTCTGTGTCCTCTGGTATCACTTGGACTTAGCCAATAAAGGCCTCCATCAGGAACCCTGTAAAATAGCAAGAGAGGATTCACTTCCTATTGTGTTGCCAAAGGTTGATAGTGCCCTTCTACTGAAGGCTACAGCCCTTGTAATATAGACCTCTCAAAACTGCCTTTGCTGGGTTCTGTTAATTATCTTCTTTTCTTTAGAGCCTAAGGGTTACAGCATCTTCCCCTAGGTTACCAGACTCTATGCACTTTGAGTTTTTCTTCGGATCTGATTTTTTTCTTTTTCTCTGGGCAATAAATGGGTTTCTGATTTAGAACAATGCTCATTAAACTCTTTTGCTTTTGCCATACTTTTCAAGAACCATATTCTTTACCTTGAACCATAGTTCCTGAAGTTCATCATTTGTTGTGACCCTTGCTATGAAGGTGACTCCCTGATACAATGACAGTCAGGTCAATTAAGCTGTTTAATATCTGTGATACTGATCCCTGACCTTCTTGGCCTTGCACTTGTCACCTTCCTCTAGGATAACTGAGCAATGGTTTGGTTTCAAAATCTCCACTATTTAATTGTCTAAAGTATTGTAATGTTAAACTGCCGCTGCTGCTGCTGCTAAGTCGCTTCAGTCGTGTCTGACTCTGTGTGACCCCAGAGATGGCAGCCCACCAGGCTCCCCTGTCTCTGGGATTCTCCAGGCAAGAACACTGGGGTGGGTTGCCATTTCCTTCTCCAATGCAGGAAAGTGAAAATTGAAAGTGAAGTCTGATGAAGCTCCTCTGTCCATGGGATTTGCCAGGCAAGAGTACTGGAGTGGGCTGCCATTGCCTTCTCCAGATGTTAACCTAGTCAAGTTCTAATCGTGAGAATCTTCATCTCTGGATGATCTTTTTTTAAAGCATTCATTAGAATTTTGTTATTTTTAAAGATGATGTTGACTATGCGTATACACACACACACATACACATATGGACGTGTTTTTCCCTTGAGCTCTCCTTAAGGAAGGTAGGATTTTTTTTGGCATTTCCTTCTCTTTTTTTCTCTCTTACAATAAACATCTTAGTCAACTTCCCAAAGGAATTTTGGAATCATGGGAGTCCCCTCACTTTACCTTAATCAAAAACCTATTCTGTTTTCTACAGATGTATTCCCAAGGCCTTTTAATTCACTTTATATCATTTAATCTCAAAGAAATCCCTCTGAGATTGCTATCAGTAGTATCCATGTTTTACAAATGATAAAAGTGACACTCAGAAATGTTATGAAATTTGCCCATGACCAGAATCAACTAATGACAGAGGCAGAATTCTAAGCTTTCTCTGTTAAAGACCAGAAGTATGAAATGTTTTAATATAGTGCTTCTGTTTCAAAGAATACAAGATACAATATTTCAAACCAATATGCAGCTTTACATGTTTAAGTCCAAAATCATCTGGCTCAAGTCTATTATAAAGAGTAAACACTCCTTGTATTTAAAACACTGAATTCCTTGTTCAGTTATGGGATGTTCAGAGTTCATAGAGAATAATCCAACATGTCATTTGTTTCAAATTGGACATGAAGTCTTGGTGTTATATTTTATTCCTAACTCCAATTTCTTTTGGTCAGCTCTGCACTTTGCCCTGGGTTAGGCATCCATCAGAAAAATGTCTTTGGCACTCTCTCTCCAAGAGTAAACAGCTAAATGGGGAATATGTTTATGGTGTGGAGCCTCATCTCAGACATGTCTGGCTCATTCCATAGGTCTGGGATTCTATTTAAGTCTCCATGACTAAGGTGATGGTTCTTTATAGTAGAGATCTATCCAGAATTCTAATACACGCTTGTGGCCCTCAAGCATTTTGCCTGTCTTTAAAAAATTCTCACTACAGAAATGAATGTTTCCTGTTATGACTGAGTCCCTCCTCCAAAGAGGTTGATACTTAGAACTATGGAATTTCACCATTTAACCAACTTTGCAGATGATTTCATGTCACAGTTGGTTCAGTAATCATGTAAGTCTGGGAATGGAGGAAAGGAATAATTTTCAACAACATTCTACCTTTCCCAGAAAAAAGAGATGTGTACCAGATCCAAAGTGAATCCATCTAACCAACCATTAACTTCTCATCCTCTTCATCATCTTGTGTGTCAGTTGTCTTATTTTCCTGTTATACAGGTGTCTGCTCTTTTTATGTCTGAATTTATAACTTGTATCCATATTTTATTTTAAAAACACCAAAACCCACAAAAAAAGTATTTCCTTTTAAGCTTGAATCCTATTAGCTTCTGCCTCATCTTTTCATTTTGTTTACTACCAATTTCTTGAAAGCACTGGTTGAAGCACAAGCTGGAATTAAGATTGCCAGGAGAAATATCAATAGCATCAGATATGCACATGACACCACCCTTATGGCAGAAAGTGAAGAACTAAAGAGACTCTTGATTAAAGTGAAAGAGGAAAGTGAAAAAGTTGTCTTAAAACTCAGCATTCAGAAAACGAAGATCATAGCATCCGGTCCCATCACTTGATGGCAAATAGATGGGGAAACAGTGGAAACAGTGGTAGACTTTATTTTTGGGGCTTCAAAATCACTATAGATGGTGATTGCAGCCATGAAATTAAAAGATGCTTGCTCCTTGAAAAGTTATGACAGCATATTAAAAAGCAGTGACATTACTTTGCCAACAAAGGTCCATCTAGCCAAAGCTATGGTTTTTCCAGTAGTCATGTATGGATGTGAGAGTTGGACTATAAAGAAAGCTGAGCACCAAAGAACTGATGCTTTTGAACTATGGTGTTGGCGAAGACTCTTGAGAGTTCTTTGGACTACAAGGAGATCCAATCAGTCCATCCTAAAGGAAATCAGTCCTGAATATTCATTGCAAGGACTTATGCTGAAGCTGAAACTCCAATACTTTGGCCGCCTTATGGGAAGAGCTGACTCATTTGAAAAAACCTTGATGCTGGGAAAGACTGAAGGCAGAAGGAGAAGGGGACTATAGAAGATGAGATCATTGGATGCAACAACGGCTCTATGGACATGAGTTTGAGTAAACACCAGGAGTTGGTGATGGACAGGGAGGCCTGGCCTGTTGCAGTCCATGGGGTCACAAAGAGTTGAACACGACTGAGAGACTGAACTGAACTGTTTGTTTGAAAACTACTAAGTCTTATGAAGAACAGGTTAATTTGCAATTAACCTGAATTTGCAATTTTGAATCACAAAGAGAAGATTAAATCTCTTATCAGCACTGGAGGATGGAAGATCAACAAAAAGAGAAGGAACTTGTCCAGGGATGTGCTGCTAGTGATGGTAAATCTAGAAACAAATTACAGAGTTATAAAAAGGCACACTTAAAATCACTGAATGATAACCAACTCTCTGCAATGTGATAGGCTGACTCTAAGTCTCTGTCCCCAGTGGATGTTCCCAAGACCATGGTGTCAAAGAATAACTCCCAATCCAATAGCATAATTGCAGATGCCAGTGAAACTTGGCTGGGGGCAGACCTGCCCAAGATACCTGTAATATTATCCCTTTGATGGTCCAAGAGACTAAATTCACTCAATAATATAAAAGGCCAAAAATCACTTCTATCAAAAGGGTTTATTCATTCATTCAGAAATAGAATGGCCTATGCCAAAAGAAAATGGTTTTCCTTATTTGGAAAGTATTCTTCATAGATGCATTAATAAATTGACTTTCTTTTTTTTTAATTTAAATGTATTTAATTGGAGGCTAATTACTTTACAATATTTTATTGGTTTTGCCATACATCAACATGAATCTGCCACGGGTGTACACGTGTTCCCCATCCTGAATCCCCCTCCCCCCTCCCTCCCCGTACCATCCTTCTGGGTCATCCCAGTGCATCAGCCCCAAGCATCCTGCACCCTGCATCGAACCTGGACTGGCGATTCATTTCATATATGATATAATACATGTTTCAATGCCATTCTCCCAAATCATTCCACCCTCTCGCTCTCCCACAGAGTCCAAAAGACTGTTCTATACATCTGTGTTTCTTTTGCTGTCTTGGATGCAGGATTATTGCTACCATCTTTCTAAATTTCATATATATACGTTAGTATATTGTATTGGTGTTTTTCTTTCTGGCTTACTTCGCTCTGTATAATCGGCTCCAGTTTCACCCACCTCATTAGAACCGATTCAAATGTATTCTTTTTAATGGCTGAGTAATACTCCACTGTGGACCTTCATAATGTAAACTGAGACTAACAAGGAGTCTAATTCCAGTTATTCTCATCAAAGAGAATTATCAAAAGTCACAGTTTGGCAGAAAGTTGCTTATTCAGTGAAGAAGTTGATGAGGTAAAGAATGGCATGACTCTGGAGTCAGGTGAATGTGCAAATTATCTATGCTTTGGCCTTGTTAGGAAAACCTCCATTCATTTCACAACTATCTTTTCACAGTATACCCTAGACACCGTGATGTGTTGGGTACTAGTCTGTGCACCTAATACAGGGATAATAGTGTCCCTTCTTTCAGGGACTTCCTACACCTGAGAGAGAACCCTGCATGCAGACATAAAATTTCCACAGAAAGAAAAGTGCTGAAATTTTAAGTGTAGAATAAGCAGCACCTTGTCCTCACAGTATCTCAGTGTTTCCATTTGCAAACAGAATGTTGGTACTTTAAGAAGGCTTTCCAGTTCTGAAATAATTATGACTAATACTTGATCATCAGCTACCTGGAGCTACCACCTGAACCCTCACCGTTAGGTGGGCTTCCCAAGGTAACAGTAGAATCCCGCCACAGCCTCCAGGCACATGCTAGAACAATGAATCTCCACCGTGTCATAGATTTTCTGTCTGTTCACAATGGTAAACATCTCACCACAACAGTTGACTTATGCCTGCTTTTTTAACAATTGCAACAGATGGTTGACACTTGAACAGAATATATAATTAGCTTTGCAATCTAACACTTCATTCTTATTTGTTCTTTCTCAAAGGAGAGAAGCTGTGCCTTATGTCATTGGGTCTAATCTGTTAGTTTAATCAGAAGCAGCACTAGGAAAGCTCTCAAGAGAGATGAGCTGTGGGAGGATTCCTAATCCCAGCCTTTCGAGGACATTAAAAAAAAGCTGGGAGAGGGTGGAGAGAGAAAGCTTAGTACTTTTTTTTTTTTTTTTTTTAAACTGATGCCTCATTCTCCTTTGTGTTCCAGATGAGGAAAGTTTTTATACATGTTTTTCTCTCATTTCTTCCACTTTACCTTCCTTAGCCTCAATTGCTTCATCTGGGTTTGCAATGCCTAATTCAGGGGCTGCTCTGATGAGTAAATGGAATAACTCCTGGAAGGACCTAGCATAGAGTTTGGCATGTAGCGGACACTGCACAAATATCACTATAGATTAATTTAGGTGAAACTAATGGGTCCTCACTTCCTATTTGTTTTGACACTGTTAATATGATTCAAGACCTTGCACCTGCCGATTGAACCAGTGACCTTTCTCAAATGCACATTTCAGGAAGAAACCTTCATCAACATTTCCTTCCTCTTTCATGGAATCTCTTCTGCAAACACTGCTTCTCTGCACTCTTAACCAAGGCAGCTCCTAGGCTGGCATAGGTTCCTGGAAGTCCAGAAATCAATATACTTTTCTTTACTGAGCAATTCTTATTCTCCATGTGAATCTATTCCAAATTCCATTCCCTTTCCTGATTGAAGAAATCATAAATCTAATATGGCACTCCCTCCAAAGTTTAAACTTATATAATAGAGCTACTGTCACCTTCCTTGTTACATGTGTGATATATTCATGGGGATTTTGATATTTACCTATCTCAATCGTGTCAGTGAATTATGCTATTTAAAGAACAGAACAAAGTCTAAGATTGAAAGGCATGGGTTGTTTAAAAAAAAAAAAAGATGGAATTTGTTGTCTCAGAAGAAAATTCCACTTCACCCAAAATATCCTAACATGTTCGGATGATCCTTGATCAGAGATAATGTCATAATTATTCCAAAAAAGATTATGTGCCATCAGAGTCTACAGTAAACTTTGGTGATCCAATGAACTTTAGGTAACTCAAGAAGGGAATGGAACCTAAAAGTCTTTAGAGAAAGGGCAACAGAGTACAATTTAGAATAATTTACAAAACCTAAAGAAAAGAAATTAGGTAGCATAAAATATATAGAAAGCTAATTGGAGGGGTCTTAAAAAATCAGTCACCATAGGAGAGAAATGCATTTTTACTGAGTTTTATGCTTAGTAATCCAGATATTTCACCTACTAGAAATGTGGTAACATATGTAATGTTCTAGCATAGGGGGTTGCATGTAGTGAATGTTTACTAGAGGCTGAATACTATTATCTCCATCAATTTCAGAAGCATTTTTGTTTTGCAGAGGAAGAAAATTGGTATCTGAATTTTAGGGCAGCCAGCCAAACTTCACAAAGAGAGAATGTGGTGAAATCTGGATTCTAAGTGAATCTTCCGGACATTAAGTTTTTTATCCCTTTTTCCCTGTGGTGCTACATGACTTGCCATTTGAGCTAAGAAAGAGGATTTTCCTTTCAAATAATGTCCTAATACTCATCCACATCCTATCTTAGCAGATACAAACATAATTCTATCACAGGTAGGGGATACTTTAAATCTGCTTCCAAGTGGTACTAAAGCCCACTGTGAGAATTTTAGTGCACTTCAAATGAATTCACTCATTCAACAAATATATAATGAACACCCTACTGTGTGTCAGGAACCATTCTAGGTATAGGGAGTACCATGGGAGAGAAAATATTTACTATATGCAGAATGAGCTGGACTATCTATTGCTATTTAAAACGTGTGACTCAGAGTAACAGTTCCTTTACTAGTCATTGGTTATACTCATTTTTGGTATAATACAGACTGTAAAAGATCCCATGCATACGGAAAACCAATGATAACAAAAACAAAATCCCTGCATTTGTGTATTAAAATATATATAATCATGAATGAAAATTATGCAAAGTCTAAGACATAAATACAAAAACTTCCACAGCCCCAGCATCCTAAAGCAAACACTTTTAATGTGTTTGACATAGTAGTATGTTTAATATAGTTCTAAATAAGTAAACACCCTCCTACATATATACTTATGATTTATAAATCACTCTGTACATTGTTTATGGTTTGTTTTTAAGTAAGATTTGACATGCAATACAGCAGCATAGGCAAGTCTATATGCCTGAGGTTCCAGAAACTAGATCAAGGACATCTGAAGCACAACATCCAGAACACTCCTGCCCATCCCAGTCAGCACCTTCTCAGAGAAATTGGTATTCTGATGTATCACCATATATATTAATTCTGCCTGTTCTTGAACTTCATAAAATTTGAATTAGATGGGTTGTACTTTTTTGACTGGTTTGTTCCAATGATATTTTATGCTTTACTTTTAATTTAGCATTACATAATAAATGATTTCCTTCAGCAAATTTCATTCAACAGAGATTTACAGGGTGTTAACCAGGTACTCTGCCTTGATGCAGACACCATGCAGAAATATTCACTATGCCCATTATTATTCAACAATATATTGAGGTTGCAACAAGTGAGAAAAGAAGGAACATTTTTTAAAAAGGATAAACAACACTTGAAAGGAAGAGATTAGAATAATTTAAAATAGAATACTAGAATTAGTGCAATATTTGATAATGTTGATGAAGATAAGATACATTTGCAAAGGTCTTTTTCTGCTGTAATAGTGCACTTTTAAAGAGCACAATAAATTTATTAATTTTAAAGATATTATTTGGAGAACTCCAAAACAAGCCTCCCTAACCAAGAAACCTTGACAAGCCACTGATACAACCCCGCCTACAGGGAGGAAATTCCATAATAAAGAGAATTCCGCAAATTCCCAGAATATAGAAAGGCCACAACAAACGCAGCAATATAACCAAGATCAAGAGACAGAGGAATACCCAGGAGGTAAAGGAACAGGAGAAATGCCCACCAAACCAAACAAAAGAGGAAGAGATAGGGAATCTACCTCAGAAAGAATTTAGAATATTGATAGTGAAAATGATCCAAAATCTTGAAATCAAAATGGAATCACAGATAAATAATCTGGAGACAAGGATTGAGAAGATGCAAGAAAGGTTTAACAAGGACCCAGAAGAAATAAAAAAGCATCAATATATAATGAATAATGCAATAATTGAGATCAGAAACACTCTGGAGGCAACAAATAGTAGAATAACGGAGGCAGAAGATAGGATTAGTGAAATAGAAGATAGAATGGTAGAAATAAATGAATCAGAGAAGAAAAAAGAAAAACGAATTAAANTGATTTGGGTGAATGGCATTGAAACATGTATAATATCATATATGAAATGAATCTCCAGTCCAGGTTCGATGCATGATACTGGATGCTTGGGGCTGGTGCACTGGGATGACCCAGAGGGACGGTATGGGGAGGGAGGAGGGAGGGGGGTTCAGGATGGGGAACACATGTATACCTGTGACAGATACATGTTGATGTATGGCAAAACTAATACAATATTGTAAAGTAATTAACCTTCAATTAAAATAAATAAATTTATATTAAAAAATTTAAAAATAAAAACTAAATATGTTTAGAGAAATATCAACATATTTTGGAGTAGTGATATGCTAGAATTATTTTTTTCCTATTTTAATGGAAACAGAATATAAAACAATATTAGAAAATACTTGAATTTTGAGATTATTTAAATTTTAGGGAAAAAATTTTTCTTTCCTCTACTGGATATAGACGTAAACCTGGGCAAAAATAGAATTTATCTGAAGACTCTAAAATCTAAAAAGAAGCAAACAGATTGGGGAAGACAAGAAGAATTAAAAGCAAATAATGAGAGTATCTTTTTTCTTCCCCTCTCTGATGTCTCTCAGCTTGTGGTCAAAACAGTCCCAAATCAGAAAGTGAGCCTTAGACAAGGCAGAGAAGGATGAAAAGGAAGCTCTCCAGATCTCATGTGACGATCAGGAAGGCATCTCCTAGCAGTCATAGAGAGTGGAAGAAATCTTCCATTTTCTATAATTCTTTATTTATTTATTTATTTTTGTGCCCAAGACAGTCCACAGGTACCTCAAGCTCTCCAGAAGAGGAACTCCAGATTTCAAGAGGTGAGATGAACCTCCTGATGTATATTTCTTACCTCTTAACTCTTGCCAGTTGGTCCTAAATGCAGGTGCATTTACAGGAAGGATACAGCAAAATAAGACTGAAGGACACAAAAGAGAACCCTTGGGAACCATAAAGCATAGAGGATATTGTGAAGCGGAAAGGATTTAGGACAAGGAATAGCATATAATTGTTTATGAACTCCTGGCACCACCCATGAGCTGTTCTTGCGTGGCCTTAATCTATAAAGCATTCATTAGATTTTAAAAAACTGCTCTACAGGATAGACCACCAGCTAGCTTTCAGTCTAGACACCAGGTAATGGACAAAGGGAACGGTTGCAAATGCCTCTACAAAACCTCTGAAAACGAAGCAGACATTTTAAATACTACAAGTTTTACAATGATTATAGATCTAGTCAAGTTAAATCGTTTGTGGTATTTCAGGAAATGGTCATGCAAATTATTAAGTCTGTGTGTAGTCTGTGTGTAGATTGTTTGTGTATTCTTGTAAAATTCTATAATGTCTATGGGGTCCATCCTGATATCCTTTCTTTCATTTTTAATAGTTTTACAGTTTTCCTGAGGTATAACTGATATACAAGAAACTGCATATATATAATGTATATATTTTGATGTGCTCAAATGTATGCATACACTCATATTAATTCCATCCCACAACCAAGGTGATAAATATATCCAATATCTCCAAAATATTCCTTGTGTCCCATTGGTGATTTTGATTTTGCTTTGTGGTAAGAACACTCAAAGTGAAATCTACCCTCTTAAGTTTTTAAGTGCATGGCACTGTAGTACTATAGGCACATTGTTGTACAGCAGATCTCTAGAACAGATTCACTTTGCATAACTGAAGTTTTACATGCAATGAATGACAACTTCCCGTTTTCTTCTTCCTCCATGCCCTGGGAACCCCCATCCTATTTTCTGCTTATATAAGTTTGACTGCTTTATATACTCATGTAATTGAAATCATGCACTACTTGTCCTTCTGACTAACTTATTTTGCTAAATATATTATCTTTCAGGTCATCCATGTCATCACAAATGGTGGAATATCCTTTTTTTTAAGGTTGAATAGCATTCCCTTATGTGTGGGTGTGGGTACACACACACACACACACACACTCTCCACATATTCTTCATCTATTCATCGGTCAATAGACATCTAGGTTGCTTCCACATCATGTATAGTGTGAATAATGCTGAAATACACATGGCACTGCAGAGAGCACTTCAAGATCTTGATTTAAATTCCCATCCAAATCCCAATAGTAATTTTTACAGCAATAGAATATAATTCTAAAATTGATATTGAACAACAGAAGACTCAGAATAGCTAAAAGTGATCTTGAGAAAGAACAAAGCTGAAACATCACACTTCCTGATTTCACATATAAATATGAAATATATATATTAATATATGTTAAATAAAACTGTATGATACTAGCCTAAAAACAGAAATATAGACCAATAGTACAGAATATAAAAGCCAGAACTATGCACACTGACCTTTGGCAAGGGTACCAAGAATAACCTACTGTGGGGAAAGAATAGTCTCTGCAACATTTGATGTTTGGAGAACTAGATATTCACATGTAAAAGGATGAAATTGAATCCTTAATTCCATGATAAAAATTAGCTCAATACTGATTACAGACTTAAAGTCTAAAAATGTTAAATGTCTAAAAGAAAACTATGAGATTCAGGGCATTGATCTTGACAATGATTTCATGAACATGACACCAAAAGTGTAGGAAACAAAAACAAAACCAGAAAAGTGTGACTGTGTTTGTGCTCAGGCACTCAGTTATGTCTGACTCTTTGCGACCCCATGGACTGTAGTCTGCCAGGATCCTCTGTCCATGGAATTTTCCAAGCAAGAATACTGGACCAGATTGCCATTTCCTACTCCAGAGGATCTTTACCACCCAGGGATCAAACTGGCACCTCTTCTTTCTCCTGCTCTGTCAGGCAGATTCTTTACTACTGTGCCACCTGGAAGCCCATGTCAATTGGGGCTACATCAGTTTTAAAAGCTTCTGAACAGCAATGGAAACAATCAACAGAGTGAGAAAGCAATGTACAAAATGAGGGAAAACAAATATTTGCAAACCACATATTGACAATAGTTAATTTCCAAAATATTTAAGAGACTTTCACAATTCAAAGCCAACATACACATACACACAAACACACAAACATGTGCACACGTGCACATGCAAATAATCCAATTAAAAAAAAATTGGCAAAGCACTTGAAAACTATTTCTCCAAAGATATACAAAAGGCCAGCAAGTATATTAACAGGTGCTCAAAAATCACTGATCATCAGACAAAAACAAATCAAAATCATGAAATATGACCTCATAACAGTTAAAATGTCTATTATTGAAAAATAAAATAGCAAATGTTGGGGAGGATAGAGAGAAATTGAAAACCCTATACACTGCTAATGTGAATACAAAATGATGCTGCTGCCATGGAAAACAGTGTGGAAGTTCCTAAAAAATGAAAAGTAGAACCACCATAATCTAGCAGTTTCACTCTTGGGTATAGTTCAAAAAAAATTAGAATCATGCCTAATATTTATAATTTATTTCTTCTCTCTTTTATATCAGTCTGATAGATGTTAATAAAATTCTTTTTCAAAAAAATAATCAAATTTTGCTGTCATTAATTTTATTTTCAATTTTATTTCATTGATTTTTGATTTTATACTTATTTACTCATTTCTTCTATTTGCTTTGGATTCACTTTTTTCCTAGTGTTTTAAGTGTTGGAAACCTATATTATTTAGATATATTTTTTACTCAAAAATAAAACTAAATGCTCTCAATTTTCCTCTAAGCCCTATTCTCTTACATTCATAAATTTTGACTTGTTAATTTTTTTTTTTTTTTTTAGTTTAAAATATTTTTGTTGAGCAAACTAGTTCCTTTCGGGTTTCTGGAATGAGAGCTTCAGTTTTTCTCTGGCTGTTGGCTGAATACATCTCCCATTTCCTTGCCATGTCTGCTTTTCCGTAGAGCAGCTCACAGTGTGGCAACTGGCTCCCATTAGGATAGCAAGTAAGAAAGCAAGGGAAGCCAAGCAAGATAGAAGCCAAATTCTTTTTGTAACCTAGTCTTAGAAGTCATATCCCCTTGTTTTTGTGGTGTTCTCTTCTTTAAGAGCAAGTCATAAGCTCTAGCCTAGACTTAAGGGGAAAGGATCACCTAAAGGTACGAATATCAGGAGGCAGGCATTATTGGAAGACAATATTAGAAGTAGCTGCCAAAAACAGAAGCAAAAACAGACAACCAACCAACCAAACTGAAGATAGAAAGGCAATGGAAAATGAGACAATGAGGTCCCAGTCACTGGTAGTAATCTAAGCAAGCAGACTGACCCTTCTGTCAACATGTTATCAAAGGCAGTGTCTGTGTTATGCTGCATTGGAGTAAAGCCTCATAGGAATATTAACTCTTAGATTTCTGTTTCTCTTTTTAGCCAGAGTAGAGGCCATTTCCCCAGTCTAAGCAACAAGAGAAATATTGCAATTGCTTGCTTTCTGACTTTAGTTCAGGAGTTGGCTCAGCCCCACTTTCTTCCATTTGATAGAAAAATTATTGCCTTCCAGACTATTTTTACCTCCTTCCAAACACTGGTTCTGAGTCAGAGAAAACACAACTATACCCCTGAGACACAAGGAATAGGACACAGCTACTGAAATTCAAATAACTTCTCTAACCCATGTGCGAACAGAGCCAAAAAAGCTTCTGCAGAGTCAATGAAACTGGTCTCCAAAGCCACGTAACTGGAAGATTCCAAATGAACTTAAGAATAACTCCTCCTTAATATTTCCTTCTAGCAGATTTTGGACAAATGCTATCATGTGGAGACAACTCTTGGGACTTCTGTGGATTTTTTGTAAATGCAATCTCATTTTCAAAGTTTATCTTGTATCTACATTAAAATAAACACACATAATAGAATATTCCACCTCCCAAGTACTCACTTCATGCCACATTTGTCTTTATATTTGCCTCATGCCTATGGCACCCCACTCCAGTACTCTTGCCTGGAAAATCGCATGGACAGAGGAGCCTGGTAGGCTGCAGTCCATGGGGTTGCTAAGGGTCGGATATGACTGAGCGACTTCACTTTCATGCATTGGAGAAGGAAATGACAACCCACTCCAGTGTTCTTGCCTGGAGAATCCCAGGGACAGGGGAGCCTATGGGCTGCCGTCTATGGGTTGCACCAAGTCAGACATGACTAAAGTGACTTAGCAGCAGCAGCAGCATACACTATTCTATACTCACTACGTGCTGTGTCACTTCAGTCGTGTCCAACCCTGTGCGACCCTAAGGACTGAAGACTACCAGGCTTCTCTGTCCATGGGATTCTCCAGGCATGAACACTGGAGTGGGTTGTCACGCCCTTCTCCAGCCTGTACTTACTACCATTCTGTAACTCCTGTTTCAGGAATGAGGGTCTGATGTTACATAAAGTTCCCCTGTGTGTTAGAGCAGAGCTGTGCCATGTTTCTCATTCCAGGTCTGTCTAATGCTAAAGTGTGGATTTTCCAAGAGACTTAAAATACACATTCTTAACAAGAGATCATACCAGTAGGTAATTCATTCTTTTTAATAGATTTTATGGATGCCTATTATTTTCCAGGTATCACGTTATGAAATGGGGATACAAACCGGAATAGATTTCAATATAATGGTTTGAAATTTCAAAGTGTATTGGAAAGAGTCAACTTATTTAAAGTATTACAATGCATTGTATTAAAAGCTAATAAACTATGATCAAAGTATTATAGGGGTATTAAAAGTTGGAAGAAGCTTTATAGGCATGGCCAGTTTTGTTTATAAAACCTCTCCCCCCAAACTTTTTCTCTTCAAATTCTGAAGTAATAAAGATATGGACAAACATCCTTCCAGAGGGGCTGGAATAATTTTCCTGTATTTTAAGAAGTAATTGGTTTCTGATATACCATTTTATTAAATGAATGAATAAATTAACAAACAAGACATTTATGGTTATGGCTCCAGCAGTTACATGAGAGGTAAGTCCTGAAGTGGTATAAGTTAACTACAATTATGCTTATGCCAAGCTTACCTAAATAAACACCTAAGATTTTTAAAAGATGTCTGATTAATATCTAAACACAAGCAGCTCTTAACATGCTAATTAGATGTCAATTGTTCTGCAAAAATAAATACAAACATTTGTAATGGTGACTGAAGCTGAACTTTCTATGATTATTTATTAATTCTAGTTTTCAAACATGTTAATTGCTGTAGATAAGGCAAATTCCCATTCAAGATTCAAGAGGTCCCATTAACCAATCTTTAGTCACTGATTATGTATTTTCTATAAGATGGGCTAGTCTGAATATTTTTACTGCTTACTGCTGAATATGTTTAATATATTATTTCTTGAACAGGTAACTGAGTGGATGGCCACCAATAGAATAAAGAGATTTGAAGGAAGTAGAATATAAGGTATTGGGCAAAGGTATTTTAAATCTACTTTCAATGAAGCACTCGTTATAGAAGAATGGTAGTTTGTGCATTCTTTCATAGCCTCAAGGTAAAACTGATCAATGATCATCTTTTTCTTTCTACCTAACTGGAATCAGCCAATTTGCTTTTCTGAATTTTCACAGGAGATTGCTTAGAATTCAGACACTGCTTGTCAGATCCCACTGCTTGTCAGATCCTGAGTCCTCCCTTGATTTCAGGAACTTAAATTATTCAGATTCTTGAGTTGACTAAAAAAAAAAAAAACAGGGGGAGAGATACTTGGCTTATGTATGTATTTCATAAGTATGTATGTACTTTAAGTATGAATTCAGTCTTATATAGGGGAAGGTAATAAGTCATTTTAAAAAGAGGGGTAATTTTTTTCTTTCTTAAATAATGGATAAAACTTAACTATTAATGTAACTTTGATCATATTATCAACCACCCAAACATTTAAAGACCTTCTAAATGGATTATGAGCCCCATCTACTGTTTTTTCAGACACAGTTATAAGATTATTAACCCTTTTTTCACCCCCATGTATTTTATTTGTCCAAGTCTGAATTTCCAGCAAAAACATTATTCTGGCTTTACTCCTTGCTTTGCTTACTTTTTCAAAGAGCAATATGGTTAGAAGCTTGAAATGGGATCACATAAAAGAAAACTTGTCTCAAGTATATATTGTTGTTGTTGGTCAGTCGCCCAGTTATTCATGTCTGACTCTTTGTGACTCTCCTGAATTACAGCACACCAGGCCTCCCTGTCCATCACCATCTCCAAAAATTTGCCCACGTTCATGTTCATTGCATTAGTGATACCATCCAGCCATCTCACCCTTTGAAGCTATATATTATCTGTCTAAAATTAGACAAGTTAAAGTAACGTCTTAAACCAAGTATACTCATCCATAAAGTGGAGATGACAGCAGCCTTCCTTCAAAGTACTTATAGGATTAGGTGGTGTTATTAAAGCACTTAATCCAAAATTTAGTAAATATTAATAATTAGGGCTTCCTTGGTGGCTCAGAGGTTAAAGCGCCTGCCTCCAATGCGGGAGAACTGTGTTCAGTCCTTGGGTTGGGAAGATCCTCTGGAGAAGGAAATGGCAACCCACTCCAGTACTCTTGCTTGGAACATCCCATGGACGGAGGAGCCTGGTAGGCTACAGTCCACGGGGTCGCAAAGAGTCCGACCACGATTGAGCGACTTCACTTTCACTTTCAGTAAAGGTAAACACTTAATTAGCCTTTGCCACATTCCATACACCGTATTAATTGCTTGCCCTGTGTTAAAGAAAAATGTACTCCACATAAGAATCTCTTTTTAGATATGAAGAAACCTTAAGCATATAGAAGTTAACTGACTTGCCCAAAGTAATAGAATAACTGGCAGAAATCGGGTTCAAATCCAAAGACTGTGGCTCCAGATTCTGGTTTTTATCTTGATACAAGCTACTGATACCAATAAAGTCACCTCTAGATATTACAATCATTAATTCTTTATATTGTTCCTTCAAATATTTCCAACAGCATCCTTCCTGTTATAATTTGTTATATAGTTCATTTTATAAACATATTTCATAATAAGAAAATCAACTTTTAAACTATGGCTACATCTTAACTGCATTTTTTCTGTGGTCCCTGAACAGAGTCCTATATATGATGGTTTATTGATAAATATTGTAAATAAATGACTATATACATGATATAGCTGGTAGTATACAATTTATAAATCTATAAATTTGTACCACATAGTAATTTGTTGAGCATAGGACATGTGTGAAAACTATGTTGTATGTCATGCGTTGAACTATGAAAAATCCTACAGGTGCATTGATCAAATGAATTATCTCTGAGTTATGATGCTATAAGCACCAGGAAGACCTGGTTTGCGCTCAAGTGGAATGGCAAAGGCATCTTTCATCCAGGGTAATATTTATGACTCGTACCATATAATCCTGGAAAAGAGGCTTACAGAGGTTATGTTACTGTCTAATGTGTATTAAAGGACACAGCCATAATTTGAACTCAGGTCTCTGCATCTTTTTGTATGTTTCACATGGAAAACTATGCTACCAAATTTCAAACCTCAGATGAGCCTCACATTAAACTTTGAGTTTGAAATAGTCCTCTGTGTGTGTGTTACTCACTCAGTCAGGTCCAAGTCTTTGCTATCCCATGGACAGTAGCCGGGAAATAGTGCTAGAAGAACATTTAATTTACCTAGTTATATCAAACAAAATACTCTAGTCCACTTAAAGTTATTTTATTTTGCATTGGGGTTTGCTTTTATAACGTGTATTTTGTTGTTTTACTATACATGAAAGGTACATAGCCATGGAATCCAAGGAAGAGTTCTTTTTAACATATTGTTGATAACTTAAACATAAGCAGTACACATATAGGCTCCTACAGAGAGGATCTCTACAAGGAACAAATAATTCTGCTAGATAAATGCACCAAGAGACAGCTAATGATTTCATTGTTTCTGGCTCTCTCTTCTTTTTTTGTACCCTTTATTTCTTCTCTTGGTTAAGTAAATTGGCCTACTTGCTCAACACAGACACGGCCACATTCAGTGTCTGGCAGCATAATAATTCCTTTAGCCTTTTCTTAAGTTCTTACAATTACTTAGCAAGATGCTTTGTAATTAATTCACTTCCTCCCTCCTTCTACTTGACCTTTTCTTTCCCAAGAGTTAATACACATTTACTACTTAGTAAGTGGACTCATAATTCACCCCTATACCTAAACCCACCTGCAAATAGAGCACTTCTTTCCCTAGATAAAAGCACTTCAAATATTATTTTGCACCAACTTTAATCATGTAGTTTGGAGAACTGACTGCTTTTAAACTTTTTTAGAGTTTCCTAAATAGATTTAAACATACCTTTTGTCAATTATCTTTTAAACTTTTTTAGAGTTTCCTAAATAGATTTAAACATATCTTTTGTCAACTATCTTTTAAAAGTGAAACATAGGTATATTTTTCTGTTTGTGCCCTTTTATGTTAGATACTGTGTTAAGCATCTTACTCATGCAATGCCAACTCACCTTTGAAAATACTGTGAAATTCTGATGATTGTGCCCTTTTTTTACAGATGAAAGTGAGAGAAGTTATGTCACCAACCTAGTAGAGCAGGCACTGTAGGAACTTCATCCATATTTACACGACATGGTTCCAGTAGATGCTTATGGGATCCCAATGCAACTCCCCACCTTTGAGCTTTTGCTCATCTGTTCATTGGTTAGACCAGAAGTGCCAGGGAGTTAATAGTCTCAGGAATATGACTCAGACAATAACAGATGGACATTGAAAGCATAAATCTAGCTTATTTGCCCTTCTGGTGGAGAATTCTTACTGCCTCTTGGTTTCCCCATGAAAATGAAATGAGTTACATTTGCACATAACTCTAACCTATTGTATAATGCATGCTTAGTTGAATCCTTATGCTTCCCAGTGTCTCTTGCTCACTCCCCTACTGGTACTTCCTGGAATCTCCTTTTCTCAAATCCTATCTCAGTGTCTGCTTTCAGTAGAGCCCAACCTAAAACAGCACTAAAAGGCAAAACCCAGATATACATCCAGGTCTGCCTGCCTGCCTGCCTTAACAACCTCTGTGGTTCTCCAGGGAACATTTAGTGACATGTTCTAGTAATTCTTCCCCTGGCACAGAACTGGCAATGACAATGTTCTGATGTGGTGCCACCTTAGAAAGTCCTGACTGGTGACAGCATTTAATTTTCCTTTTTTAATTTGATTTGCCGGATTCTTGTCTTTGGCAATTAAAAATAAAAATTTTTCCAATAAGCATAAAGGTCTTCCTTTGAAGCTGTAATAGGGACATGTATCTGGTTCCCAATTTCTTGTTTCCTTAGGTAACCTCTGTGAAGAGGCACTCAGATAAGTGCCCATACAGCCTTATTTGTTCTCTGCTGTGCACTGAAGCCTGTAACACAAGAGGAAATGGTCCTGTTGGCCCATTCAAATAAGCACTGAGCCAGCAGCAATGAAACTTTGCTTTTGCTATGGGAACATTCACTGGGAGCCAGTGTTGCTTTTGAACTCTATGAGTTTGATGGCAAAATATAGATAAACGGGCATGCAGAGATAGAAGTAAAGAAACAGAGAGAGAAATTGGGTGCTGTTTTATTTTGTTTTGTTTTCTTTCAGTCATTCAAAACTGAAGAGCTGTTCTCACAGGTTTCAGGTCATAATTTAAAGTATCTTCAGAACTTATTTAAAATAGATAATTTGAAGGTCAACAGATAATAAACTATATCTGAAGAATATGTTTATCCTAACTGTATGTTTCTCAACAGCTAGTGTATATGAGCCATAGTAGTAAACCTGGGACAGATAATGCAAAAATGAGTGAAAAATAGAGAACAAAAATGTAGAGTGAATTTGAGTCTCCATGGAGCATGGGAGAATGCTTCCCTATTTGCTTGGGAACAGACTGTGGAAGAAGAAAGAAATATGATGTGTGGAGCCCACATAAGAGAGGATAAGCCTGTGCAGGGCAATGTGAGACTCTTGGCCTCACTTACAAAGAGATTTGAGAGCGGAAGTACAGAGTAATGACTGATAGGATGGATTTGAATACAGTTAAGTTCAAATTCAAATTTTGGCCGTGTCATTTATATACAATCTATATAGCCTTAATAAAATTTGCTGTCCTCTCTGCATTCACTTATTTGAAAGTAGAAACAATAGTACCGATCTCACAAATGAAATGTACTAAAAAAAAGTAATTTATAAAACCTCTTCTTCAATCTTTTTGTTTCCAGTAGAGAATTAGACTCATCCATTACTCAAGCTATGATGAAGATGATTAACCCTAATAATAATGGTTAATAATTTTAATTCATAATATACTTGCATTTAGACTAGACAAAATATCCTGTGTGAAAATAACACAGAATTAATCAGAGAGGTAATAACATTACAATTTTACAGAGCATATGCTCAAAGATCTCAAAAGTGTTAAAATGTTCTCAACAGATTCATGCCAACTAGTAAATTAGAAAATAAACTGGTAGGTATAAGAGCTGATGCGTGAAATTTTTAGTTTATAATGACTCTAAGTAAAAAAAAAAAAAAAAACTAAGAAAAGTCAAAACTAAATAAGGTATACTTGGCTTGCTTCATTCAAAGGACGACCAATAACTTTGGTATGGCTTTACTTTGAAGGACATTTGGTCATGCCCAAAATATCCATAGACATTTGGTCCATAAGACATCTGATCAATAAAAAATTCAATTCACACCAAAAGGTAGTTGAAATTGGACCCTATCCAAAAAGTACATGAGCACATTTGGTCCATGCCAAGTAGTTTTGGATAGGACAAACAATCAAGGACCTTTTGGTGTGGACCATATGTCTCTATGGATCTTCTTGGACAGGACCAAATGTCTGCTAAAACTAGCAAGTTCCACTGGAGAGGGATGGGCTACCCACTCCAATATTCTTGGGCTTCCCTTATGGCTCAGCTGGTAAAGAATCTGCCTGCAGTGAGGAAGAACTTGGTTCAATTCCTGGGTTGGGAAGATTCCCTGGAGAAGTGAAAGGTTACCCAGTCCGGTATCATGGCCTAGAGAAAGTCCATGGGGTCACCAAAGAGTCAGATAGGACTGAGTGACTTTCACTTTCACTTTCAAACACAGCTCCAGGCAAGAATACTAGAGTGAGCTGTTGTCCCCTCCTTGAGGGAATTTTCCCAAACCAGGAATTGAACCCGTGTCTCCTCACTGCAGGCAGATTCATTACTGCTGAGTCACTGGGGATGCCCATACATCAATTTTATATACATATATATATATATATGTATAATAAATTAAATATTTGAACTTAATATATATTTATAGAGAAAATCTTTTAAATTTTTAAAAGATAAGTTCTATAATGAATAGTGTTGTAATAAATTCGTAAGTACAGAAAATCCATTGTAATATTCTTTTCGCTGAGAAAAATCATAGGTAATTGTACCTTTAAATATTTACCAATTTTTATTAGTAATTATATATTGCATTATTTCATTATTCATCATGTCTTTAGTTAATCATCTTTTTTTTTCCATTTAAATTTCATGGGAGACAGTGTAGAGTAGATTAGTCCTTGGTCTTGATGTTACTTGTGCTCATGAGGGTAAAAGAAGATATTTTTAGAGAAAAAAAAAAAAAGTACCTCTATGGCCCTGTATTTAAATGATTACAACTTGAAAATACTTCAATATAGGAGAGAGAGATATATTGTAATGATTAAACTGCATGTTTCTTCCAACGTAAGATTTAGGGAAAAGAAGTTAAATTTTAAAGAACAGATTTCAATTCATAATATTAAAAACAACACCCTGTAGGCATGTGTGTGTGCACGTGGGTGCAGACACACCAGAAAATGGAATAGGCTACATCAGATGCTGTGAGTTCAGTGAGACAGTTTTAAGCATAGAACGAGCACTCACTGGATTAGTCTGCTATAAACAGGCTTTTAAAGCCAATCCAGTGTAGCGTGACATGACAACCGTCACAAACGCATCCAGTTCAAAAGCTTTGGCCCCAGGAAATATAGTAGTATACCGGTACATGAGGCTAGAAAGAAAAGTCCATCCATACAGACAAGTCAACACCTATTTATTAGGCACTGACTGTATACCTGGCACTGAGGCATCATGGATGAAGAAAGCTCCCTCTTCTCTGTAGTGAGATGCTAATCAATGAGATCACTATATGGGAGAGGAGTGATGATTAAGAAACCAAGAAGAAATAAATTTGAGTCTCAGCCCATCATTTATTAATATGTGATCTTGACCATCATTTTTTGGTTCTTAAATCTTCAGGTTTGCCAAAAGAAAGAATGAAAAACATTCACAGAGGCTATGCAACCAGGCAGATGCATAGACAGCTCTGTGTCTAGATTTGCATTTCTGATAAAGTTCCAGGCTGAGTGTGGAAACAGCACCATTTAGAGAGAAATAGAGCATTCTATGCTTCATTATTCAGACAATCTAAACTCATTACATACGAGCTAAAAGAAACCAAGAATTTCCACAGGCCTCCAATTCTGCATTCCACAAGGGTCTACTGTGCATTAGCTCACCAGCCAGAAGAACAGTGTGTCTAAGGCTGACACAGAACATAGCAGACTATTTATCTTACAGTTTACTTGTGGAAGTATACATTCACTGAGCTAGGTTTTTCTGACTATGTAGTTTATTCAACAAACATATAAACAAACAGAAGTCCTAAAATAAGTGTAGTTTAATCAGAAACAACATAAAGTGTTAACAGATTACATCCAATTTCTGTCTATTACTTAATTATGGAATGCTAGGAAAATTAATTGACCTCTCCTATAATTAGCTTCTTTATCTTAAAATTGGGGATCATTCCCCTTCCCCATTGAATTATTATAAATATTAAATGAGATAATCAAAAGCACTTTATGAACTACAAAGATATATATATGTACACATATAATTATATATATATATACGCATGTATATATGTGTGTACATATATATTATATATACATATTTATTAGCATTACCATAGTATCTGGCACATAATAGGCATTCATGTAAGTTTTGAATGAATGAATAAATGTACTGTAGATTGTAATCATACCATCATTCAATTCTTACATCCAAACAAGCAATTTTGAGTTTGGAATACAGGCAGAAGAGTATTTAATCTACTGATTGCTTTCTTATTCCAGAGGAATTAGTCATTTCTATGTCATTAGGCTAGAGAGTCAACTTGGAAACACATTAAGGATAAAAATACTTTAGTAGACAAAACAGCATATTAAAGTTAATTTTTATTTGAAAAACTAAGGCATTTTTAAGTTTAGTAACTAAAAGTCATAGAATAGTAGTTATTGGGGGACAAATCTTGCTACCACCTTCTTTACATAGATAAAGAAGCAAAGGAAGGGAAGTTTAGGTGTCCTACCTGAGTTTTACACGGATGGAGAGAATGTCTTGGACATAAAGAAAAAGATGATAATATTAAGTTAAAGATTGTGTCAAATGCAAGGTA
The DNA here is from genome assembly GCA_006410615.1 of Neotragus moschatus. Lineage (NCBI taxonomy): Eukaryota > Metazoa > Chordata > Mammalia > Artiodactyla > Bovidae > Neotragus > Neotragus moschatus. Next base: position 51,228 of record SJYA01002374.1, on the reverse strand, counting down.
AAATATCTCAGGAATACCATCTAGCTGTTGTTCTGATAAACAGAAATGGAAAACTCTTGTGCAAACAAGAACATTGTGCATTTGAGATTGTAGAGAACCCACTCTCTCTTTTACTTTAAATATAAACCATATATGTTCCTGGAAAAAAATAGTCTTGGTGAGAAGTATATAGAATCTGTAAACTTGCTGAATTCTAATTATGCATCAAGCATATTCTTAAATATTTTCCATATACTGTCATTTAGTTTCCCTTATAGTCCGAAGGTGTAAGAATTATCATTGCCATTTTACCAAAAAAGGAAATAATTTAACAAAATGAAAATCTGACATTTAAAAAATAATATGTCTAAGATTATATTGTTCAAAATACAGTACTGGGATTTGAACCAGGAATGTCTGACTCTGAACCTTACCGACCTTTTATTTTTATTGAGAAGGCTATGTGCCTCCCAGCATGTACTTGTAATCAGTGGCCTCTGACCCAGAAAGGAATTTAAATATAGGACTTTGTTGCTGTATTTAAAGCGGGTTTATGCTGATACAAGTCATAGAGGAAGGAGAGACTTGAACACATGATACATTGTCAAGGAAACTTCATTGGTATGCAAGTGTCACAGAGTCCAGAGACATAAAATCACTTGTCTGTGGACATAATTATTTTCTTGATCAATTTACATAGCGAGGAGGAGATATCAGATACTCCCGAATCTTATAAAGGCAAATCATAGAGTGAACAGGAAGTTTTCAGAGCTTAATTTGAATGTTCAGGGACTTAATGCATTCTCCACCCTGAGAAATTGGACATTGTTAATTTGAATTTTCTTCTGAAATTCTAAAGAAAACTGCTTTGAGACGGTTTTAACTTCAAAACTTCTATGGAGCTCCAAGGCAGCCTCAACTCAAAGTTAAAATAGAACAAGGTTCTTACTCTAAGAGGTTCAAGCAGGCATGGAAATATCTTTAAAACTTAAGGAGCAAATGTACACAATGAATTATACTAGATGTCAGGTACCATTCACTTGAAGTAGCCACAACTTGTGCAGTAAAACCTATGGGACAATCTGAGTCACTTCATTTAGGTTTACTTTCCTTTTAGCTATAGGCAGTGGGTATCTAATTGATAAATTCTGTCCCTAGTGCATTGACTACAATGACCTTCTGGACATGTTTTGTTGGTTCATTTTAAATATTCTCTACAGATAAATCAAGAGATTTCTTTCACTGCACAATATTAACACTAATACCCACTGTGATTCTGATGGTAACATCCCATACCAGGGAATTTTTAAAAACATTATGTAACCACCTATAATTACAAAAGCTCTTTCTGTTCTGTCTCTGTGCAGACATTTGAACTTCTCTTTAACAACCTGATACTCTTCTCTCCCCCAAGTATACGGTGTCTCACACCCTTGATTATAGAGTGGCATTTTTTAAGTCGGTATTTAAGATCAGTTCTGTTCACTATAGTTACTCAGTCTCGTGTCTGACTCTTTGAGACCCCATGAACTGCATCATGCCAGGCCTCCCTGTCCATCACCAACTCCTGGAGTTCACTCAAACTCATGTCCATTGAGTCAGTGATGCCATCCAACCAACTGATCCTCTGTTGTCCCCTTCTCCTCCCACCTTCAATCTTTCCTAGCATCAGAGTCTTTTCCAATGAGTCAGCTTTTCACATCAGGGGGCTAAAGTATTGGAGTTTCAGCTTCAACATCAGTCCTTCCAATGAATACTCAGGACTAATCTCCTTTAGGATAGACTGGTTGGATCTCCTTGCAGTCCAAGGGACTCTCAAGAGTCTTCTCCAACACCACAGTTCAAAAGCATCAATGCTTTGGTGCTCAGCATTCTTTATAGTCCAGCTCTCACATTCATACATGACTACTGGAAAAAACACNAAAAAAAAAAAAAATTTCTAAGTGCTAGAGGATCTGCCAGCAATGCAGAAGTTGTAGGAGACACATGTTCAATCCCTGGGTAGGGAAGATCCTCTGGAGGAGGGCATGGCAACCCTTCATTAGTCTTGCCTGGACAATCTCATGGACAGAGGAGCCTGGCAGGCTATAGGCCATAGGGTCACAAAGATTTGGATATGACTGAAGCCACTGAGCACGTATATATACATTAAGTCCCCCACATACAGATGAGTACCATTCTAAGAGCACATTTGTAAGTCTGATTTGTTCATAAGTCCAACAAAGTTAGTCCAGGTACCCAGTTAACACAATTGGCTGTAAAGTACTATAGTGCACTGTTTAAAGTAGTAAATAATAGGTTGAAAATAGCTCTCACACAAATAATACATAAACAAACACAAAAACAAAGAGAATATTTTTAATCTTACAGTACAATACCTTGAAAAGTACAGTAGCACAGTACACCAGCTGGCATACAGGTGCTGGCATCAAGTGAACAGGCAAAAAGAGTTACTGCCTGGAGGAGAGAGAGGAGGTGGGAGATGGCAGAGCTAAGGATTGTTAGCAATAAGAGACCGAGGGCAACTTGACGCTGATGGAATGCATGTATGCATCTCTGAAAGTTCACGAATTGAAGGTTTGTATGTAGAGGACTTACTGTATAGAAGTATAGTATATGTGGAGGGTAGGAGTGAGAGAGATTTGAAATTATGTAGAGGTGAGTTATGGTCATATATGTTTACTATGTTTACTGTTGCCATGTAAACATAAGATGGTCACTTCTTTTCTAAGACAGATGCATCAGTAAAGAATGGCAATCATCAATTTATTGAAATGCCGAATCTGCCTTCACATTATTTGAGTCACAGAAGATTCAGTTAGAGGATCCATTTTAGATCACTAAGTCTAGTGACCAAATGTGAACACTGAGACCTATAATATCAAGTGATCTTCCGAAGGTCATACAGCAAATTTACAGTAAAAGGAAGACTGAAGCACAGAATTCTTGGTTCTTTCATTTTAACTTTGCTTTCTTTGTTTATGTATCTGTGTGTCAGGCACTGTGTCAGGGCTTGACATTCAAGAATGGTAAGTGAAAACAGATACAAGCTCTTTTCTAGTGGTTCTAGACTATTATGGGAGCCAAACATTAATCAAATAATTACNCATTTTAACTTTGCTTTCTTTGTCTATGTATCTGTGTGTCAGGCACTATGTCAGGGCTTGACATTCAAGAATGGTAAGTGAAAACAGATACAAGCTCTTTTCTAGTGGTTCTAGACTATTATGGGAGCCAAACATTAATCAAATAATTACATAAATTTTAAAAAGTTAAATTTTACAGAATGACAATGCAGAAACATATAAAGCCATAAGTTCAAGAATGGATTTTTTTTTTCAGGCATATAAACAGAAAAGAATGCACGCATGCATGATGAAACAACTAGCTTTTTGACATAGGTTTTCTTGTAAGCACTACTGAAGTTACATTTCAGAGGCAAGTCCTTTCAAGGCACTGTGATTCTCCCAAGGTTACATAGATCCAGTGTTCTCAGTGATCCTGTTTGCATATATTCTCGACTACCAGTTCAGATTAAAATGGTTTGCTCTGCCTTTCCTATTACATCATGTTCCCATTCAGTTCAGTTCAGTTCAGTTGCTCATTCATGTCCAACTCTTTGCGACCCCATGTATTGCAGCACACTGGGCCTTCCTGTCCATCACCAACTCCCGGAGTTCACTCAGACTCATGTCCATCAAGTCAGTGATGCCATCCAGCCATCTCATCCTCGGTTGTCCCCTTCTCCTCCTGCCCCCAATCCCTCCTAGCATCAGAGTCTTTTCCAATAAGTCAACTCTTCACATGAGGTGGCCAAAGTACTGGAATTTCAGCTTTAGCATCATTCCTTCCAAAGAAATCCCAGGGCTGATCTCCTTCAGAATGGACTGGTTGGATCTCCTTGCAGTCCAAGGGACTCTCAAGAGTCTTCTCCAACACCATAGTTCAAATGCATTAGTGGCAGGTAATTGGATCTTGCCCATTATTTGATCTATACATGTACCTGGATCATATTTTTTGTTTAGGCAGGAAGAAAAGAAAAAAGCAAAGAGTAAGATAGAAAGAGGAGAAACCTGTTGAAGGCAGATAATTCTTGAGTTTCACAACACATTCCTTAGCTTATCTAGTTCCGCCACAGCTATGAGGGGCAGCATTTTAAAACTCCCAGTATTTCATCTCAAGAGACTCAGTGGAGACTTTTATGTTTTCTTCAATGTCAGACAACTGCTTGTCTAATGGCACAGGAAGCCTGACAGTGTGTGAAGAGGGAAACTTACCTAACATCTCTAGAGGTAACCCATAACCAGTAAGCTACAGGAGTTATTGGGAAATTGTCTCATATTCTGATCCTCTAAAGAAGCGATTCTGTGGGACATTTTACATGGTTTCATACAGGGTCAATAATAGGATAATGTCCCATTTTTCATGATGATAAACTACTCAAGGATGCATTCTTTAATCACTTTTTTCCTTCAATTAATCAGTCTCAGTCTCTCTATTCCCTCGTTGTTCTTTCTGAGATAACATTGGGAAAAAAAACAATCCTTGCATCCAAGTCTATGTCTCAGGCACTGAGGAGGCAAGAGGAGGAAAGAAGCTAATGAGGTAAAGTTTCAAGGTGAGAAAAGAATAACTAATATAAGGTTGGGTAGAAAGTATGACTAAGTCTAATGTTTAGAAAATAAGCATTTGGTGGATGCTAATAATATTTTAAAAAGCTGGTTCAATTGGATTGTTGAGGCACTGTAACATAAAAAAGTATGGATTAAGATATAAGGATTTATGTATAATTGTAGTCTACTGTTAGTTCTCAATCTTGACTGAATCAAAATAGTGTTGTTGTTTAGTCACTAAGTTGTGTCCAACTCTTTTACTACCCCACGAACTGTAGCCCTCAGGCTCCTCTGTCCATGAGATTTCCTGGGCAAGAATACTGGAGTGGCTTGCCATTTCCTTCTCCAGGGGATTTTCCCAACTCAGGGATTGAACCCATGTCTCTTGCATTGCAGGCAGATTCTTTACTACTGAGAGACCTGGGAATCAAAATATTACAAAGGCTTAACAGTTTCCAGTACTCCAAAACTTTAAATAAGAATTTCTCCAAAGTTGGATATCTAGCACGTAGATGTTAAAACATGTGTAACAGAGTTAAAAACCACTTGAGCCTTATGATTATACACTGGAAGTGAGAAATAGATTTAAGGGACTAGATCTGATAGACTGAGTCCCTTATGAACTATGGACAGAAGTTTGTGACATTGTACAGGAAACAGGAATCAAGGCCATCCCCATGGAAATGAAATGCAAAAAAGCAAAGTGGCTGTCTGAGAAGGCCTTACAAATAGTTTTAAAAAGAAGGGAAGCAAAAAGCAAAGAGAAAAGGAAAGATATAAGCATCTCAATGCAGAATTTCAAAGAATAGCAAGGACAGATAAGAAAGCCTTCCTCAGCAATAATGAAAAGAAACAGAGGAAAACAATAGAATGGGAAAGACTAGCAATCTCTTCAAGAAAATTTAGAGATACCCAGGGAACATTTCATGCAAAGATTGGCTCAATAAAGAACAGAAATGGTAGGAGCCTAACATAAGCAGAAGATATTAAGAAGAGGTGGCAAGAATACACAGAAGAAGTGTACAAAAAAGATCTTCACGACGAAGATAATTATGATGGTGTGATCACTCACCTAGAGCCAGACATCCTGGAATGTGAAGTCAAGTAGGCCTTAGGAAGCATCACTATGAACAAAGCTAGTGGAGGTGATGGAATTCCAGTTGAGCTATTTCAAAACCTGAAAGATGACACTGTGAAAGTGTTACACTCAATATGCCAGCAAGTTTGGAAAACTCAGCAGTGGCCACAGGACTGGAAAAGGTCAGTTTTCATTCCAATCCCAAAGAAAGGCAATGCCAAAGAATGCTCAAACTATCACACAATTGCGCTTATCTCATACACTAGTAAAGTGATGCTTAAAATTCTCCAAGCCAGGGTTCAGCAATATATGAACTGTAAACTTCCATATGTTCAAGCTGATTTTAGAAAAGGCAGAGGAACCAGAGATCAAATTGCCACCATCCAATGGATCATCAAAAAAGCAAGAGAGTTCCAGAAAAACATGTTTCTGCTTTATTGACTGACTATTCCAAAGCCTTTGACTGTGTGAATCACAATAAACTGTGGAAAATTCTGAAGGAGATGGAATACCTGACCTGCCTGTATGCAGGTCAGGAAGCAACAGTTAGAACTGGGCATTGAAAAACAGACTGGTTCCCAGTACGAAAAGCAGTACGTTTAGGCTGTATATTGTCACCCTGTTTATTTAACTTATATGCAGAGTAGAGCATGAGAAATGCTGAGCTGGAGGAAGCACCAGCTGGAATCAAGATTGCCAGGAGAATTATCAATAACCTCAGATATGCAGATGACACCACCCTATGGCAGAAAGTGAAGAACTAAAGAGCCTCTTGATGAAAGTGAAAGAAGAGAGTGAAAAAGTTGGCTTAAAGCTCAACATTCAGAAAACGAAGATCATGGCATCCAGTCCCATCACTTCATGGGAAATAGATGGGGAAACAGTGGAAACAGTGGCTGACTTTATTTTTTGAGGGATCCAAAATCACTGCAGATGGTGATTGCAGCCATGAAATTAAAAGACGTTACTCCTTGGAAGGAAAGTTACGACAAACCTAAACAGCATATTCAAAAGCAGAGACATTACTTTGCCAAC
>SJYA01002374.1:20571-44230 GCA_006410615.1 Neotragus moschatus | reverse complement strand
AAAGTTATGACCAACCTAGATAGCATATTCAAATGCAGAGATATTACTTTGCCGACTAAGGTCCGTCTAGTCAAGTCTATGGTTTTTCCAGTGGTCATGTATGGATGTGAGAGTTGGACTATAAAGAAAGCTGAGCAGAGAAGAATTGATGCTTTGAACTGTGGTGTTGGAGAAGACTCCTGAGAGTCCGTTGGGCTGCAGAGAGATCCAACCAGTCCATCCTAAAGGAGATCAGTCCTGGATGTTCATTGGAAGGGTTGATGTTGAAACTCCAATATTTTGGCCACCTGATGTGAATATTTGACTCATTTGAAAAGGCCCTGATGCTGGGCAAGGTTGATGGCAAGAGGAGAAGGGGACGACAGAGGGTGAGATTGATTGAATGGCATCACCAACACAATGGACATGGGTTTGGGTGGACTCTGGGAGTTGGTGATGGACAGGGAGGCCTGATGTGCTGTAGTTCATGGGATCACAAAGAGTCAGACACGACTGAGCTGAAGTGAACTGAACTGAGTAGCTGTTCTTAAAAATGTTTCAGGGAGAAGTGTAGTAGGGTTTGACAAAGCAGCATCAAGCATAGATCTTAATACCATATTAATCAGCAAAAAACTTTCTTTTAAATGTTGTTAATATAAATTTGAAATATATTCACACAATTTTAACAAATATACATTTAAAATTTTAGAATCACTGTCAATAGGAGAAGAGAGAGATATGAGGAGAGAGATGGAAACTGATCAAACCAGATGGGGGACTTGCACAGATCAATAACAAGTATGATTAACTCATCCTTTTTTATCAATGCTCCCTTCCCAAAAATATTGTTGAAAACTGGAAAGGTACATTTATCACAGATAATGTTAGTTTTAGTATATGGTTCAAAGTATACTTACACTGACATATGCATATTTAGAAGAGGGGGATTGAAAGTCCAATGAATTACCTTGGCTAAATGACAATTGCAAATAATTAATAATCAGTATAGATTAAAACCTTTTTATCTCCTGGCTATGTAAGGCAATCACTTATGCTGATGATTAGTCCATGTTCCTCTGTTAAATAAACTAGTGGTAGCAAGAGCTAATGCAGAGCCAAGACTAAACAGAAAAGGCAAAAAGATAAATTAAGTGACTGAATCCCAGTTTTCATGCTAATAAACTGGGCAAATATCTGAGACGGCAATGATGTAAGAGGAGAGACACAATAGAATATATTATTCTGCATGGGAGGTTTCTAAGAGGAGAGAGGGACTGTCTTGCATATAGANCTTGGCTAAATGACAACTGCAAATAATTAATAATCAGTATAGATTAAAACCTTTTTATCTCCTGGCTATGTAAGGCAATCACTTATGCTGATGATTAGTCCATGTTCCCCTGTTAAATAAACTAGTGATAGCAAGAGCTAATGCAGAGCCAAGACTAAACAGAAAAGGCAATAAGATAAATTAAGTGATTGAATCCCAGTTTTCATGCTAATAAACTGGGCAAATATCTGAGATGGCAATGATGTAAGAGGAGAGACACAATAGAATATATTATTCTGCATGGGAGGTTTCTAAGAGGAGAGAAGGACTGTCTTGCATATAGAATTCAATCATATAATGCATATTCCTATGTGCTTGATCTTAGTATCTACTCAAGATTTACAATCCCGTTCTTCTTTACCCAAGTTCAGGGAGTTAGAGACTGTCAGGTTTGAGAGGGAATTTGTTCAGTACCTGACAACTTCTTGACTTCCTATCTGCTCTATGGATGGGCTTATCTGCTCTATGGATGGGCTTTCCCAGGTGGTGCTAGCCATAAATAACCCCCCTGCCAATGCAGGAGACATAAGAGATGTGGGTTCGATGCCTAGGTCGGGAAGATCTCCTGGAGGAGGGCATAACAACCCACTTCAGTGTTCCTGCCTGGTAGATCCCATGGACAGAGGAGCCTGGAGGACAACAGTCCATAGGGCCACACAGAGTCAGACACGGCTGAAGAGACTTAACACGCATGCACTACTCTATCAATAATTGTTTTTTAACAACATAACGTTTTTCTGGGTGAATATATTTCCTCACAAATATAATTGCTAAAGTGAAATTCTCATGAATGTCTCAGCTAGTTATGAGTAACCATCAAATGAAAAAAAACAAAGATAAAGATGGCTATACATTTTCAGAAATAGTTTTTCCACACATAAGCAGTGCATTTGACTACTCTCTTTTTTGGCTTTGGATAATAGTTTAGGTGTGGCAGTTTAAAACAGAAAGGAATACATGAAATTTAAATATTAGTTAATTTATTTGGACCCACACAATTTCAATTTTTGTGCTGGAGATAGACACATGAAAAACACATTCTTAAACTTATCATACCCAAATTTTAGAATATTTTCAATCACTTAAAAAAATGGTTTCAGGCTAGGCAACTGCTAAAGACGGCAGCAGGGCAGGTCCTGGTGCTAGATGGCTGAGATCGCGTCCTGAGCCACCCGGCAGCTGTCGTGGTTCTTCCAGGTCAGTGAGAAGGCTGTGTTTGTGTGCTGTGAGGGCATCAACATTTTGGCAGTTTCTACAGAAATAAGTTGAAGTATCTGGCCTTCCTCCAAAAGTAATGAACACTAACACCTCTCATGGCCCCTACCACTTCTGAGTCCCCGCCGTGGGGGACATGCTGCTCCACAAGACCAAGCCAGGCCAGGATGCCCTGGACCACCTCAAGATGTTTGCTGGGATCCCGCCACCCTATGACAAGAGAAAGCAAATGGTGATTGCTGCTGCCCTCAAGGTTTTGTGTCTAAAGCCTACACAGAAGTTTGCCTATCTACACTGCCCAGCTCATGAGGTTGGTTGGAAGTACCAGGTGGTAACAGTCACCCTGGAGGAGAAGAGAAAGGAGAAGGCCACGATCCATCATCAGAAAAAGCAGCTTATGAGGCTATGGAAGCAGGCTGAAAAGACTATAGAGAACAAAACTGGCAAATTCACAGAGGTCCTCAAGACCCACAGTTTTCTAGTCTGAGCCCAATAAAATTGACCATTTATTCCTCAAAATAAATAAATAAATAAAATATAAAATGGATTTAGAGGAATGTCCATTATTGTGCTCTCATACATTGGAAACTTCTTTAGTATCCAGATACTCAATTAAGATTCCAAACAATAATTTGGTACTTTTCCCAACCTCAGAACAGTATTGAGCACTAATATGAAATTACTGGGCATCAAATTTTAATAAATAAAAACATAAAAATTTCTACAAATGAAGCCATTGTTCTACCAATCAAATTCCTAAGAAATATTGAATATGGTCATACGCTACCTTTATCTTAAGGTTTCTTTAAAAATAACATATTTGATAGTTGCACCTTTGCTTTAAACTTGACTGATATACAATATATTATATGGCTCAATTAAGGAGGAATGGTTGTTTGGGCATATTTTACTTCAAGTTTCATTCTGTTACTAGTTCCGTTGTATTAGAGTCTACTGCACACACTATCCTAGTACCAAGACAAAGATCAGATGAACACTGTCAATTTCTTAAGAACTCTGAAGCAAGCATAGAAGTATAATACACTATTAAAAGTTGTGCATTATAGTCCACAGAAAGTTATTTCTTCCTTCAGCAGCAGTAACACTGAGCAGGAGAAAAAGTACCACTTCAGTTGCAATTTAACAAGGTTTCCATGCATACCTTAACATTAAGCAGACCCATGTGTGGATTCTGCAGAGAAAGCAAAAAAGAAGTGATGTGAAATATGCTGATTTGACTGCAAAGTAGTTTCACGTGCACAACAGCTTACTGTTAAGAATTTAGACTTGTAGCTCCTCCACAACTACTTATCTTGTGGCTCATCTACCAGGGAAGAAATATTTCAGACTGAAATTTATCTAGGCTCTGGTTCACAGAGGCTGCTTAACCTTCTTATGACTCAGAGTTCTTGTCTGTGGAAAATGCCTCACGTGATGATCCTCAGAATTAAAAGACAGACAATCAGAAAAACCTAGAAGAGAGCTCTTCATGTGAGCCTTCAACAAATGTTAGCAATTATTTTTCAATACAGTATTTAAAATAAATAAGAGTCTAGAATTTGCAGATAAACTTGGAGTGCACTGGAGATAGGTTTGCAAATTTCTTCAATGCCAAGCAAATAATGATAAAGTCTCCTCTATTACAATCTCAGTCTTCCCTGGTGGCTCAGATGGTAAAGCGTCTGCCTGCAATGCGGGAGACCAAGGTTCGATCCCTGGGTTGGTAAGATCTCCTGGAGAAGGAAACGGCAACCCACTCCAGTACTCTTGCCTGGAGAATCCCAGGGACGGGGGAGCCTGGTGGGCTGCTGTCTATGGAGTCGCCAAGAGTCGGACACAACTGAGCGACTTCACTTACAATCTCTCTTTAATTTCAGTCCTTATATAGTATGGCCTAACCCTGATAAAATAAAAAGAAACCTAAATTAATTTTGAGGTTGTTATACTGTAGCAAATGAGCAAAGAAGCTATATTTGTCCTAAACTGACAGTGATTACATCTATTTCTCTGAGTTTGTAAACTGATACATAATATTTGTAGTTTAGATTAGAATATATCATTATTAGATATTCCAGGATATGGGACTTATCTGGTGGTCTAGTGGTTAAGACTGTACTATCACTTCAAAGGGTAAGGGTTCTATCCCTGGTCAAAAACTAAGATCCCACATACCAGGTTGTATCCAAATTAAAAGGAAAAACAAACAAATAAAAAAAAACAATAGTGCACAACAGTACATATTCCAGGATAGTTCCCTATTTAGATGGACAAATTAATACTGTGTTTTATTTTGAATATAAAAGCATTCAATTCTTTAGGTAGGAAACATTTGACTAATGTCTGTGAGGGAAGCCAAATAAATATATCAATTTTAGAAGAAACTGATTTTTATTTTAAAAGAATTTCTGTTACTATTTGAGCTGCCCTTTTGATAGAAACTCAGTGTTATCTCTTGTATTAGTGGTAGTTGCCTAATATTTCATCTTACCTTTTTAAAGTACAAGATTCTAAATATATAGATCTTGACTTATTTAATCTTTATATACCCAGGGCCAGAATAAACTATACCCATGTCTCAGTACTTCTTTGGTGAGTGAAAGAATGAGATCTAATGTCAGATACACCACGATGCCTCCCCAGCACTCTTCTCAGCACTTTACACATTGTGTATCAGAGAAAGTGTTGGGAAATTAATAGATATCAGTTTGCCAGAGAAATAACATGAGGTTTTCATTAGAAACTGTGACACAATTTTTACTAAAGTGCTAACAAATATCACAGAATCAGTAACATGAAAATATGCTATGAAAAAAAATATGACCTGTTAGACAGACTCTCAGTATTCTAATGAAATATACATTTATAATCTTGGCAAAGGACAAAATGTCTTCATACAGTAGCCCTAGAGTATATAATCCAACTAGGGTGAAAATGAAGACTTACATGTCAATATGCTGAAACAAATGTTATGACCAATCAGCTAAACTAAAGCTTGTAGTGAGTAGTAAAACTTTCATAGAGCTGCCATACATTGATTAATATAATGGAAGCCACTACACAGATACTTCCTGAATGAATTAACAAATTAAATAATAAATAATTGTTTCATGAATACATAATTATTAGGTTATCTAGGTGAGTAACTGAGAGAGAATTCCAAAACCCAAAAGTACTCAGAAAAGTTTAGTTGCTTGTTTAAGCTCTTAAAAAAAAAAATCAAGATTCATAGCCTGAATTTAAGGCTGAAGATCCTTCTACCTGATACTCCTGAATCTTGTAAGAGTTGTTCATTGTCCAAGAGAACTTAGAATCATTGGTCATAAAACTATTTCCCCAGTGTTAAAATCACACTAGGGTTTTGAATAATGGTATCACCCTAGTTATCATGAAGCAACATTCTCCTTGGAGTCAGTCAGGTGTTACCATTAACAAAAATCAGTGGCAAGGCACTATTCCCCTGGAGTGGCATTTGCTGCAATCATTTTATGCTTTAACAAGACAACTTGCATTTTATAACTTTGTAATCCCCCACTCCCCTCATTTTTTCCCTGACTTTGGAAACGTCTTTAAATTTATTGCCAAACAAAAATTGTTCCAGGGAGAAATAGCTATTGTTAATTTTAAAAAAAGCTAAAGAGAGAGGGGAAAGAGAGATTATACCTTATCATTTTTATTGCAGAATGGATAAAGGCATTTTCAAAGAACTTTAAAATGAAGAGATGTGGAGTCTGGCTCAAGATAGTAGAGCAGAAAGACCAANTAAATGATATTGCTTAAATGTGGAACCTTAAAAAAAGGATAAAAATAAAATTATATAAAAAAACAGAAATAGACCCACAAATACAGAAAACAAACTTATGATTAACAAAGATGAAAGTGGAGAAGGACTAAATCAGGAGCTTGAGAGTAACATATAATGTAATAGATGAAGAAGCATTTAATAAATCAGGAGTTTGAGAGTAATTGCTATATGGAAAATAGATAACCAAGAAGGACTTACTCCATAGCACAAGGAAGTATACTCAGTATTTCATAATAACCTATAAGGGAAAAAATCTGGAAAATAACTGATACATATATATGTATAACTGAATCACTCTGCTGTACACATAAAACTACCCCAACTTTGTACATCAACTATACATCAACAAAAAAGTATACTGCTTCAGAAGTTACAAAATAAAGTTGACCTCTTTGTGAAATGCAATTAAACAGATGTCCTCTGTTCTGACTTTAATTTCTCCATAGAATTTAACATTACTGACAACCTCTTCTTTGAAACTTTCATAGATATTGCCCTGAAGATGGTCATGTTAAATTGGATTATTTATAGTGTAAAGGATATCTGATAGGATTGTTTTAAAATGGCTGATTTATGTCAATGTATGGCAAAATGAGTACAGTATTGTAAAGCAAAACAAACTAAAAAATAAAAATTAAAAAAAAATGCCATATCAATGGTGTTCTTATCCCTTCTCTACTTCATTTGTTCTGACTTTAATAAATTAATAACTTTCAGGCTCGGTTTTCTCTTTGGAAAATGTGAACAGTGGTGCTTAGATTATAAGGTTGTTGCAAAGACTAAACAAAACACTGTATATTAAATGTTCTAAACATAGAGTGGTTTATAGTCTTTTGCATATAGTAAGCATTTTTTTTTTTTTTTTAGTAAAAAGGGGTAGATTGAAATAAAGAACTTTAAATCCCTGACACCAAGATGGAATGAGATGGAAGGTAGGTAGTTAAGTTCTCTGTGAGGTAACATGCTTATACAATGTCTGGTACATTATAGGCCCACAGAAAAGTTATACATTTACACAAGAAATAAGATCTTAGGCAATCTTTCTGGACTTGTTGACTCTGTATGAGCAGAGATGAGAGGTGTAGCATTTGGGTGGCAAATCACTGTTTTTATGGAGTCTCTCCTATATTCTGTTGAACATAAAGATTAAGTCTCAAAAAGCCCTTCTACTGTAAGCCTCCAACTAAGTTTGATATAATGAGGTGCAATTTTTTAAAATGTTATGTTCATATTTCATTCATCAATTTGCTTTTCAGCAGGTTCGCTGTCATTTGATTGTAATTTAAAGGTACAAGAACACTTCTTTTATGAGTGAAAAGATTCATAATTCTTAACTGCTATTATCACACTAAATCATTGTAAATGAAACCTGGAAATATTTATTGATAAAAAATAGATATAATCATAAAGATTNTTTCATTTATCAATTTGCTTTTCAGCAGGTTCGCTGTCATTTGATTGTAATTTAAAGGTACAAGAACACTTCTTTTATGAGTGAAAAGATTCATAATTCTTAACTGCTATTATCACACTAAATCATTGTAAATGAAACCTGGAAATATTTATTGATAAAAAATAGATATAATCATAAAGATTTTGTGATGTTATACTGAATAGATGCCTACTTGAGAATATTTACCTAGTCTGATTTATCTGTCCCATCTTTCTCATTCTCTGTTACTGTCTTAATTCAAATGCTTATTATTTCTCACTTACTGAATGGCAACTAACCCTCAGTTCTTCTTATCATCTCCTTTTTTCACCATGCATGACATTACTTTTCCTTAAGCATAGTGCCAATCAACTCAGTCTTTGTGTTGAAAATATAACTTGTCTACTGTTTCAAATACTCACTTGCCATTCTAGACTTCCCAAATTATAACCAATGGTTATACTATTTTATTTTTTCACTGAACTCCAATACAGACTCTAATCTAGATCCATTCTGTCCAATACAGTGGCCACTAGCCACCCATGTGGTTATAAAGCATTTTGCACGTGTCTCATCTGAGTTGAGATGTGGTATGATTACAAAGTATACACACTATTTTTGTAACTTGGTACAAAAATATTTAATATGTCTACGTCATTTTACATTGATTACATGTTAAAGCGTTAATATTTTTAATCTGTTGGGCTAGAAAAAATATCATTAACATTAATTTTACCTGTTTTTCATTTTTAATGGGGCTACTGGAAATCTGAAATTGTTTATGCAGGTCATATTCCATTTAATTTGGACAGAGATTCTTCAGAGAAGAAGAATTAAAGAATGTAAATCAGATATGTCATTTTTGTTCCTACTTTGAGTCTTATCTAGTTTCTCTATGCATTGAATAAATATTTGTTAAGTCCCTACCAGCTATCAGACATGTTTCTCAAAACTGAAATACTGACATGATCAAGATTGAAAAGTTCTGCCTCTCTTAGAGCTTAACTTTCATGGAACATATGGAAAATACAACAAGAAAACAAACACAATTTCAAAGTGTGATAAATGGCAAAGAGTGAATGGATGATATACATGAGGTACTACCTGGAGATTACGATTATTTTATAGCTTCACCAAAGAAATTTGTATAAATAGGTGACATTTGAATGGAGATGAGAAGAATGAGAGAGTGCCAGTATCTTCCTAATTTGCATTCACAGATAATATGAAAACATTTGTTTTTTCATTTATGTCTGTACACCATCAAGTAAGGTTTTACTCCAAGTTTGAGGCTCTGTGTTTGATATTATGAGAGGGGAAGTCTGATCTGGAATTTTTTCTATATAACAAAAAAAGAACCAAGATCATCAGAACGAACCTAAAAATGAAATTAGGTCTGTAGATCTTTAATACACCATTCCCTGATTATCTAATATGTGGATGGAAATTTTAAGATTGCATTTTTTTATTCACCTGGAATTTAGCCAATTATTTTTCTTTTAAATCAGTTTACATCTGGGCATCAGGTTAAATCTTGAAACATCTGTGAAGGCAGGTGTTCTGCTTCTGCCTTCCAAAGGATGCACAAAACAACAAAGGATCCAGACCAACCGATGGTGTAAATTATAAGAAATTCTAGAAGTAGCATGTGCAGGTAAAGTTGGTGTACTCACATCTGTAACAGGCAATCGCAAATATGCCCCTGAATGACTTTTTCCATTACTCTGACAATTGTCAGATTCTTCTCAAGGGCAAATTCCAATGACATTGGTTTTTCATGACATGGAGAATTATTGCTGCCATCCAAAAAGGAACTCCTGTATTGAATTGTGGGACAGAACTTTCTGGGCAATTAGTTCTACTTTCTCCAAAGAATGAAAGGTGAGTCCCAGAACATTTTGAAATATTATCACAGTTTTTATATATTATGGAGTTCATTCATGACATTGCTTTAAATTGTCTTGCTAATCTGAATGTATTCCTTTTATAAATTAAAAAATAATTATTTCTCCTTTAGTGAAACTTACTAGTCATATTAGGATAAACATTTTAGAGTGTTACTAAAATCAATACACTTCAGTAATATAGCAGATCTTAAGTGTCTCTATGTGTCAGAGTCTATGCTAGAAGATAGAGATTCAATTTTATGAGAGGCATGCCCTTGAAGAAATAGGAAGAGGGGAGTCTACAGTATCAAAAGCATAACAAATTGATTAAAATATGAAGCAGGAACATTCTTATAAAAATATCATGAGTAAAGTTTTATGGAAATATAGAGAGAACATTTACTCATTTTGCCTGGGACAGTCAGAGAAAACTTTATGAGGGGGGAGGTAACAAATGAGTTTACCCTGATACATTAGTAAGAGTTTACTAAGAAAGACACATAAGGGCATCCCAAGACAGCACTGATAGGTTGCGAGCTCTAAGATTTTCTAAAATCAAAACACAACAGCAATGATGAATAAATCCACATGGGTTGTTTTGTGAGACTGCTAGGCAAGTTGTTCGATGAATAGTGATGGGAAACTTAAATGAAAGAGCAAACGAGGCCAAGTTGTTAAAGTTAGTTTAGTATTTACTACAAGTTAATGCTCCCCAGACACTTTCAGTAGCTATAGTCCTTTGAAACTTGGGTAAATATGGAATTCCTATTTACCTTCCAAAAGGAAAATTGTGGAAGTTGCTCAGTCGTGTCCGACTCTTTGAGACCCCATGGACCGCCCTCCAGGCTCCTTTGTCCCTGGTATGTTCCATGCAAGAACACTGGAATAGGTTGCCATTCCCCTCTCCAGGGGATCAGCTGTAAGATATGCTATTAATTGCTCAATATTGATAATAGCATGAGGGTCATTGTTATGATGCCCAAATATTATTCAGTTAAGGATGATTTCACCAAGATTTGATAAATAGTGATATATTAGCCACAGCCTTCTTCAAATTATGCACCCCTTTCTTTCCCTTAAAGTTTAAAGGACAAAAGAAACAAGAGTATATTTTCAGTTGTTCTTATCTAGGAACCTAGTGTCATCCTCTGATTGTCTGAATTCTTTATGAATCTGCTATGTAAATAAGCCAACAGTGGCCCCTGTGTGTTGGTCCCAGCCTATTTGTTTATTTCTTCACTGAAGATTGAGACCCATTAGTTCAAAAGCCTGCAGGTAAAAAACTCATAGTTTTACACACCAAATATTTAAAAACCAACCCAAATAAGCAAATTTTTAACTATTTAGAGTCTGCTGCATCCCTCACCCAGCATTGTTAGCCACAATAAGATAGTCTTGTAATTAGAAGACACCAAATCATTCCTACCCTTAGAGCTGTCTGGCACAGACTGCTTGCCTTGCAGCTCAGCAATATCATCTTGACATATAAATCCTATCTCCCATTTCCCTCCCCTCCAGAAGTTCCATTATCGATTCCCCATTCTGGTGTCCTCGTCATAGGCTTCTGGATAGTCTTACGCTCTAAGGGACTTTCTTTCTCATTCAATTGTACCCAAGCATCACTCAATAAAGCTTGTTACATTTTACTGTCTCTTGCGGTCCTATTATTTTACTTGACCAGCCCCTAAATCCCTAGAATATCCTGCATAATCTAAGATTCTAACCCACCAGGAGTACCAGTGAGTTCAGCATTGAACTTGGGAAGAGCCCAAGTTCTTTCAATGTTACTTCTCAGTAGAATGAGATTTTTATGAAAGGACTGTGGAAGGTAACAGTGGTATTATAAGGGAACTGAGAAAGTAACAAAAGGGACAGTTTACTGCAAAATTTATCTAAGAATGGCTGCTGTTGTTAAATTTTGACATTTTCTTCCCCTTTTATCTTTTAATATTAATCTTATAATTAATATTGTTAATCAGCACTATAATATACAGGTGTGTATAAATATTTGTTTACTCAACAATGAGTAAGAAAGACGGAATGGAGAAGGAGTTAGACCTNAACTGAGAAAGTAACAAAAGGGACAGTTTACTGCAAAATTTATCTAAGAATGGCTGCTGTTGTTAAATTTTGACATTTTCTTCCCCTTTTATCTTTTAATATTAATCTTATAATTAATATTGTTAATCAGCACTATAATATACAGGTGTGTATAAATATTTGTTTACTCAACAATGAGTAAGAAAGACGGAATGGAGAAGGAGTTAGACCTTAAGGCTGACTGCATCTGTGGACATAAAGAAATGTGAAGAGGAATAGCTGGAACCAATAGAATAATAGTTCTGGTATCAAATCAAGATGAAACAGGCAAAAGCTTTTTAACTTCCAAATCTTATTTACTAGCAGAAGTCCTTCTGAGTCAATCCTAAAGGAAGGTCACCTCAGAAGAGTAATTTAATTCAATATCTTAAGTCTGGGATTGATCCTAGGCTAACAATCTAAAGAATATTTGATTTCTTTTAAACACCATCACAATAACATCTTACTATTGCCTCAGATAGTAAAGAATCCATCTGTAGTGCAGCAGACCTGGGTTTGATCCCCTGGAAGAAGTCATGGCTACACATTCCAGTATTCTTGCTTGGAAAATTACATGGACAGAGGAGCCTGGCAGGCTACAATCCATGGGGTCGCAAAGAGTCAGACATAACTGAGGAACCAAGCACAGCACAGCACACTTGGATGCCTNTAATGGAACTGAAAGCTCTCTTGCTCCTTCTCAGAACATACAGACAGACACACATGCATGTGTGTGCATAAATATACCACAAACTCTTTACTTCCCTTAAGCAAACCCTCACTAGCGAGTCTAATATTTTTCGACTCATCTGTCATAAGTATGGAAGATTAAGAAACTAAAGGGTAGAAGTTTCTTTCCTGAGCTTTTAGAAAGGGCAGCCAGAGGATAGGGGATAAAGAAAGAGCCTCTCTAAGGATCACCCACCATATTTTAAACCTGAGTGAAGAGGCTCCAAAATGAACAAGTGTCTGGTTAATAAAGTGGGGGTAGGCATTGGAGCTTGAAATTATGGGTCACTTTTGATTAAACATTGCTCACAGAAAATAAGTCCTGGCTTTCAGTCATACAGTCTCTGCTATAATATGCAAGAATTTAAATGCCAGCACTTATTAACTCTACCCTGAGCAATAGCTGAGAACCACCTTGGGGATGATCCACTAAAAAAGAAAGACCTACAATTCTCCTCAAAAAATAATTAATGCTCAACCAATGGACAAGATAGTTGAGAGAATTTATTTTAGTATTTTCCTGTGTTTGGAAGAGGCAGCACAGTTTAGTGGAAAGCACCAAATTTAGAATTCAAATATGATCTAAACTCAATCATATATTAATTGTGATTTGGCACAATGAGTCAACCTCTCTGAGTCTCCGCTTCCTCATTCTAAATTGTGGGCATTAATACTCAAAGCTCCAAGGATTGCTGAATATTAAATATGATAATTTATGTAAAGGAATAAGTCTCTTGCCTGGAATGCTTTCAATGCTAAGTACAACTTGTTCTTTGTAGTAATCTAAGCTTCCTATATGCAATGAGTACTCAGTAAATGGTAGCTATTATGATTATTTTTTAGTTATTTGTGATCACACTTGCTTTGTTAATTTTTTCAGTACTGCTCTTCTCTATTCAGAAACAGGCAATGGGTTGAGAATAGTTTATAAATGTTATTATAAAGCCTCAAGAATGAATTGCTTTTACTCTTGATTTCTATTACTTTTTACATATTTTTATTGATTTTTATATTAAAATTCTTCTTTCAATATGTTCATAATCCTTGTTTATGAGACAGAAGACCTCAGCATCTGGGAATAAGTTGCTTCTTAAAAGGTGACATAATTTTTTACTAGAAAAGCAAAATCAGTAAATCATATTTTTTGTCCTTAGCAGGGGTTAAATGAACAAATCATCTACAACATCAGAACTTTACCTCGTTATGAAGCTTAGTTTTTCAGCACCAAAATGTTTTCTTTTTGAGTTTCCAAGTACACGTTAGAAAGTTTTATTGATCTAAACCTAGAGCTGACAAGATGTCCAATCAAGACATGTAGGGTAATGACTAATGCAGTATCTTCTGCAAATAACTGAGGGCTACTAGGCACAGGTAGAAAGTCCTGCCAGGAGCTGTCAAATTTATGCTTTAGGGCTGGGACCTGAAACAAACCCTGATGTGGAATAGAAAGCATCATTGTCCAGGAGAGGGGGGCTGTTTTATATTCACTCTCTGTAGCACTTAAATTAGTTTAATCATTCATTCATAAGCTTTTTTTTTTTTTTTTTTTGAGTGTCTGCTCTGTTCCAGACATTATCTTAGGTGTTGTAGATAGAGGTCTTTGGTGACTTCCCTCATGGAGTTTACACACGTATGAAGAAACTGAATTACAAACTGCAGTAAGACCACTGGAAGGAAAAAGAGATGGGGCAGGCTCAGTGAGGTCACTGAGGAAATAGTAGGACGCAGAGCATACAGTAGGTGCTTGATGCACGTATGTTTTATCCAAGTAGCAGCAGGAAGAGTAGTTACAGTAGTAGTACTGACTGGGTAGTAACGAAAGTAGAAATATTAGCCACTGTGGGTTACATAATACATGTGCTTTATTTGTGTTTATAATTTAGCATTTTCAAACAACACTGAATCATCATCTCATTACTGATAACCAAGGCTCAGAGAGGAAAATTAGCTTCCCTAAAGCTACATATAATCAGTAGACCTGGAATTCAAACACAGAAACCAGAGTCTCTAGGAAACAAAACCAATGAACATTATCCTATATTGTACATTTCAAAAGGAATAAGTCCACTGAGTAGACCAAGGCATCAAAAATTACCCAAATGGTAAAATTAGAGATAAAAGTAGTGAAAATACCCAGAAGCAGGCATGATGAAAGAGGACACTCTGGGTGACTGCTGATAACACATCTTCCACAGCAAGTGCTTTCTCTCTCCTCATACCTCTTTTCTTTTCTTTAAAACAGAGTTTTATTCTGATAACTTCCATACTCCTTCCAATCACACCTCGAATGCTCCTTTTTCAGAGACAACTTTATCTGAAGTGCATATCATATCACGTTCTTCACTTGCTTTAGTCTTGAAAGTATATAAAGGAATATGTAAACAGTCACATTCCTTTGTTCNAACAGAGTTTTATTCTGATAACTTCCATACTCCTTCCAATCACACCTCGAATGCTCCTTTTTCAGAGACAACTTTATCTGAAGTGCATATCATATCACGTTCTTCACTTGCTTTAGTCTTGAAAGTATATAAAGGAATATGTAAACAGTCACATTCCTTTGTTCTTCAGTTCACTTCAGTTCAGTTACTAAGTTGTGTTGGACTCTACAATTCCATGGACTGCAGCATGCCAGGCTTCCCTGTCCATCACCAAATCCCTGAAGCTTGCTCAAACTCATGTCCATTGAGTCGGTGATGCCATCCAACCATCTCATCCTCTCTTGTCCCTTCTCCTCCCACCTTCGATCTTTTCCAGCCTCAGGGTATTTTTAGATGAGTCAGTTCTACCCATCAGGTGGGCAAAGTATTGGAGTTTCAGCTTCAGCATCAATCCTTCCAATGAATACTCAGGACTATTTCCTTTAGAATGATTGGTTTGATCACCAATCAAACCAAAGGACCTCCAAAGGACTCTCAAGAGCCTTCTCCAACACTGCAGTTCAAAGGCATCAATTCTTGGAGCTCAGCTTTCGTTACAGTCTAACTCTCATATTCATACAATGACTACTGGAAAAACCATAGCTTTGACTAGATGGACCTTTGTTGGCAAAGTAATGTCTCTGCTTTTTAATACGCAGTCTAGTTTGGTCATAGTTCTTCTTCCAAGGAGTAAGCATCTTTTAATTTCATGGTTGCAGTTGCTATCTGCAGTGATTTTGGAGCCCAAGAAAATAAAGTCTGTCACTGTTTGAACTGCTTGATGTCATGATGTTCATTTTTGAATGCTGAGTTTTAAGCCAGCTTTTTCACTCTCCTCTTTCATCAAGATTCTCTTCAGTTTCTCTTCGCTTTCTGCCATAATGGTGGTGTTATCTGCATATTTGAGGTTACTGATATTTCACATAGCAATCTTGATTCCAGCTTATGCTTCATCCAGCCCAGCAATTTGCATGATGTAATCTTCATATAATTTAAATAAGCAGGGTGACAATATACAGCCTTGATGTACTCCTTTCCTTGGAACCAGTCCATTGTACTATGTCTGGTTCTAACCTGCATACAGATTTCTCAGGAGGCAGGGGAGGTGGTCTGGTATTCCCATCTCTTTAAGAATTTTTTACAGTTTCTTGTGATCCACACAGTCAAAGGCTTACCATTCAAATATGTAGAGTGACTGTATATACTTTGACTGTGACCTTGTGGGTTGCCCATGATAAATTATCAGTCTTCACTCCTGTGTTGGTCAGGAAATATTAAAGCATGCCAGGCATTTTAACAAATAACCTCTGTTTAATCACTCTTCATCATCTCAAGAGTAATGTGGATCTCAGGTAATTATGGCCTAATTACTATAACACAGTAAGAAGGATTCTGAGGCTCTCTCTATCCAGGCTCCAGGAAAAAGAAAACTTAATTAAATGGCGATGTATGCTACGGTCAAGATAAAAGGGATGGTGAGAGGGTGAACCACATACTTAATATCCCTATTTTTAACAGAGTAGTTCATGCATTAATTATGAGATGGGCAACTCAGAGTTCTAACAGGTTATTTCTTTGTTTTCTGTCCTACCTCATCCTACCAAACAATATATGCCCAGTTACATCCTAGAGCATTTAGATCTCTAAACAAATCACTTAAAAATAAGTATTCTAGTTGAAATGACCTTATTTTATAGATGGAGGAACTATTTTATGAAAGTTAAAGCACAACAACTATCTGTATGAAGAATGTACTCAAAACTAGGGTTGATATATTGTTTGTTAACAGATTATTTTGCAATGACAAAGAATACTAGGTGAAAAATTCTCTTTTCAGTGGTTTTAAAAACAAAGCTTCTGACTAATGAAATATCTTACAATTTCTAATTGGATTGGATGTCCCTAGTCCATCTTAGGTGAATAATATCATTTAAATATTTTTGGTAATTTTCCTTTCTTTAACAGGCTTTTAGACTTAATGTTTCTGACTTGCTTCAGGACAACATCTTTTAATTGCTCTAAATTATCAGTGATGTCTGTAGCATTTTCACTGAACATGGATTGATTTCAATTAACTTTCTCACACTTTTGCATAAAAGCAGTCTTTTTCAATTTGCCTAATTGGATCACACAACCTCTTGGAGCTGAGGAATGACAGTCATTAAAAGGTTGGGAAAAGAGAACACAACCAAGGTTGTTTATTTCCTAATATCTCCATTTGGAATTTTAAGTTGTACTTGATCAAATAAGACGATTGGCTAAGAATGTGGGTTAGAGAATTGAAACAGACTATCTCCCCAGTGGAGGCCTTTGAATTCCCTATGGTTAAATTTTACCTGCATAGGTATAACCCAATAAAATTTGTTTAAAGCCTGTTCAGATATCTTTATCACAATTAA
Organism: Neotragus moschatus; assembly: GCA_006410615.1. Taxonomy (NCBI): domain Eukaryota; kingdom Metazoa; phylum Chordata; class Mammalia; order Artiodactyla; family Bovidae; genus Neotragus; species Neotragus moschatus. Next base: position 26,959 of record SJYA01002374.1, on the reverse strand, counting down.
AACACTATCTTTTTCCTTTTATCATCTCTTATGTATATGGTAGAAGTGATAAACTCAATACTGGTGACCATGTACACTCCAGATTGTGATTAGAAATATTCTGGTACTTTTACGCAAAATGATTACACTGTGTGAGAGATTTGAGGTAAGCAGTTAGTGGAGAGCAATTGTGAAAACAGAGGCAATAATAAAAAGCAAGAGACCTGGAATCTTGGAGGTCACAGATATTGAGACAATAGAATTCAAGGTGAGACAAGGGAGATGGTACAGAACCTAAAGAGAGAATGAAATAAAGATGAAAAGAAGCAAATGGAAAAAAGGTGAAGGAAGCTAATTTTTACTGGCATATTTAATAAATCCAAGACAACCAACTTTAAAATACTAACAAGTTAAGAAAATTAACTTAGATGACTAGTATAAACATTGTTGTTGTCTAGTAGCTAAGTCGTGTCCACCTCGTAATGACCCTATGGACGGTAGCCCCCTAGGCTCCTCTGTTCATGGAATTTTCCAAGCCAGAATACTAGAGTGCCATTTCCTTCTCTAGGGGATCTTCTGGACTCAGAGATTGAACCCAAGTACCCTGCAATGCAGATGGTTTCTTTACCTCTGTGCCACCTGGGAAGCCCAGTTACAATATTAGTGTGGGGAAAAAAATCAATTTCTTAAACAGAAAACCAAAAGAATAACACAGTAGTAATAAAGATATCCTATTTAACCTCCCATGAAAATATAATACTCTGAGTAAACTTTAAAAGATGTGCAAAATCTATACAACTGTAAAAGCCACACTTGGATATATTAAAAGACAATCATAACTTGAGGGTAAAATTCAATATTAAAAAGATATTCTCCTTAAATTGATCTAAAAATTTAAGAAGGCTGTAGAATCAGTAAGACGTGGGACTTAGAAATAAATTAGCTGATTCTAAACAATAAATATGTAAGAATAGAAAGAAAACTTAGAAAAAATAATATGGGAAGAACACATATAGTCAGATAATAAGAGATTTAAAAACTACTATACCTGTATATAAATGTATCCACATATATGCTAATTGGCTGTTTTATTATATTTGATATGTATTTAATTATATACGNAAAAGATATTCTCCTTAAATTGATCTAAAAATTTAAGAAGGCTGTAGAATCAGTAAGACGTGGGACTTAGAAATAAATTAGCTGATTCTAAACAATAAATATGTAAGAATAGAAAGAAAACTTAGAAAAAATAATATGGGAAGAACTCATATAGTCAGATAATAAGAGATTTAAAAACTACTATACCTGTATATAAATGTATCCACATATATGCTAATTGGCTATTTTATTATATTTAATATGTATTTAATTATATACAGTATGATGTATACATATAATAAATTAGGCCATTTATACACATCCATTCTTACACTAAATTCCAGATTGATCATGGATTTATGTTGAATTAAAATTAAAAATGGTAGTAGAATAATTATAAATTATGTTCCATAATTGTAAATGATGAAGGCTTTTCTAAATAAGAAACAAATCCATAAAGTCATTTAAGAAAGATTGATAACAACTATATTAAAAAAAAAAATCAACATTTCTGTTTGGAAGGACAAACATGCCAACAGAACATAAAGCTGAAAAATTCAATGGAAAGTTAAGAAAGTATCCCATTTTTGTTGTTGCTAATATGTGATGAGACACACAGTCTAAATCAAAGTTAAAGGAAAAAAATAACCAAAAAAGAAGGTATCATTTTACCTTATTTATTAAGACAATCCTCTTTGGTGAAGATACAATAAGCATCAATGTTAATTTAGATGGACTCAGTAATTTAATAAAAAATACAAAAAATTAATATATTCTAACGTTTTATTACAGTAATGTCATGTTTTCTAATGTTTTTTTAACCACTGGGGCCTTACTAACCATGGGAGATTGCCCTCTTACTGTTAACCAGATACCAGAAATAGTAAAGAATTTACCTTTGAGCACATCTCATCTTTATATACAAACTAATCAATCCAGTGCCAACACCTCAGACCACACTTGGGCTCTTAAGTTACTCCACAGCAATATTCCCCAGCCCAATGGCTCCAGGGTCAGGTACCAATCAACTGGTAACCTTACGCCTCAGAACCCATTGAAATTCAAGCTAGTCAGTCATAAACTCTCTTACCTGCCTGGCTTCACCTTTCCATAGAAACTGCAATAAAAGCTCTTACCCACATCTTCTCCCACTCCTGTCCCTGATGACTCTAATGCTTTCTCATGTGGCCTAGCATTCAGTAATTTCACTTATAGAAATTAACCTATCTATACATTGTAATGTCAGAAATGTCTTAATAACCTCACACAATTGTTTTAAATTTCTGTATTTTTGTAAAGAGTCTGTGTATTAGTTTGCTATGGCTGTCATAGCAAAATACCATAGACTAAGGACCATACATAAGATAAAATTATTTTCTCACAGTTCTAAAGGCTGGAATCCAAGATCAAGATTCCACGAGTTGTTTGATTTCTTCTGAAACTTCTCTCCTTGACTTGCAGGTGACCACCTTCCTACTATGTCCACAGGTGGTCTTTTGTCTATGTGTGATCCTAGTGTCACTGTATCCATATTTCCCTGCTTTTTAAAATATTTTAAGTCAAAATCACAAAGATTGTATAAATGTTTCACATCTTAAAAATCATTGTAATATAGCAGGTTTACAATCATATATTAATTTTAGTGTTTAATGTAGTAATATTTTTAAGATTTTATACTATAAAATATTATTATAAAATATTGATTAGATTTTGTGTGCTGTCTATTTCTGTGACTTACATAATTTATAACTGCTGTTTTTTACCTCTTAATTCCCTTCACCTATTTCCCTGTTCTTTCCATCCTTTTCCCATCTGGTAACCACTAGTTTGCTTTCTATAACAAAAATCAAAAATAAGACAAAGATGCTCACTCTTACCACTTCTATTTAACATTGTATTTTAAGTCCTAGTCATAACAATCAGATAAAATAGATAAATAAAGGCATCCAGGATGGAAGGGAAGAAGTCAAATTGGCACTAGACATGATACTATACATAGAAAAACCCTAAAAATTCTACCAAAAAACTATTTGAATAAATGATTCCAGTAATGTTTGAGAGATACAAAATAATTATACAGAAATCTGTTTCATTTCTATACACTAATAAGAGACAATCAGAAAGGAAAATCAGGAAAATACTCCCATTTAAAATCAAATAGAAAATAATAAAATACCTAGGGAAATATTTAACCAAAAAGGATAAAGATTTGCATATATGGAAGAATCCTTACATCTCTGGGGTAAAGCCCACTAGATCGTGATGTATGATCTTTTTAATGTGCTCTTGGATTCTGTTTGCTAGAATTTTTTAAAGTATTTTTATATTTATGTTCATTAGTGATATTGACCTGTACATTTCTTTTTTTATGGTATCTTTTTCTGATTTTCTGCTCATTATTAGAGAAACGCAAATCAAAACTACAATGAAGTATCATCTCACATTGGTCAGAATGGCCACAATCAAAATGTTTAAAAACAATACATGCTAGAGAAGGTGTGGAGAAAAAGAAACCCTCTTGTAATGTTGGTGGGAATGCAAATTGATACAGCCTTTATGGAGAACAGTATGATTTCTTAAAAACTTAGAATTAAAACTACCATATGACTCAGCAATACCATTATTAGCATATACCCTGAGAAAACCAGAAATGCAAAAGACACATGTGCCCTAATGTTCACTGAAGCACTAATTACAATAGCTAGAACATGGAAGCAACCTAGATGTCCACTGATAGATGAATGGATAAAGAAGTTTTGATACATATAATGGAATATTACTCAGCTATAGAAAGGAATGCATTTGATTTGGTTCTAATGAGGTGGATGAACCTAGAGCCTATTATAGAGTGAAGTCTGTCAGAAAGATAAACATAAATATAGTATCAGCTCAGTTCAGTTCAGTCCCTCAGTCGTGTCTGACTCTTTGTGACCCCATGAATCACAGCACGCCAAGCCTCCCTGTTCATCACCATCTCCCGGAGTTCACTCAAACTCACGCCCATCGAATTGGTGATGTCATCCAGCTATGCCGTCCCCTTTTCCTTCTGCCCCCAATCCCTCCCAGCATCAGAGTCTTTTCCAATGAGTCAACTCTTCGTNCAACAAATAATTTCACAATTTGTATGGAAATACAGAAAACCTCGAATGACCAAAACAATCTTGAGAAAGAAGAATGGAACTGGAGGAATCAAACTGTCTGACTTCAGGCTCTCCTACAAAGCCATAGTCATCAAGACAGTAAAGTACTGGCACAAAGACAGAAATATAGATCAATGGAACAAAATAGAAAACACAGAGTTAAACCCATTCACCTATGGACACCTTATCTTAGACAAAGGAGGCAAGAATATACAATGGAGAAAAGACAACCTCTTTAACAAGTAGTGCTGGGGAAACTGGTCAACCACTTGTAAAAGAATGAAACTAGAACACTTTCTACTACCATACACAAAAATAAACTCAAAATGGATTAAAGATCTAAACGTAAGACAGAAACTATAAAACTCCATGAGGAGAACATAGGCAAAACACTCTCTGACATAAATCATAGCAGGATCTTCTATGACACACCTCCCAGAATACTGGAAATAAAAGCAAAAATAAACAAATGGGACCTAATTAAAATTAAAAGCTTCTGCACAAGGAAGGAAACTATAAGCAAGGTGAAAAGACAGCCTTCAGAATGGGTGAAAATAATAGCAAATGAAGCAACTGACTAAGAATTAATCTCAAAAATATACAAGCAACTCCTGCAGCTCAAGTCCAGAAAAATAAATGACCCAATCAAAAAATGGGCCAAAGAACTAAATAGACATTTCTCCAAAGAAGACATACCGATGGCTAACAAACACATGAAAAGATGCTCAACATCACTTATTATCAGGGAAATGCAAATCAAGACCACAATGAGATACCATTTCACACCAGTCAGAATGGCTGCAATCCAAAAGTCTGCAAGCAATAAATGCTGGAGAGGGTGTGGAGAAAAGGGAACCCTCTTGCACTGTTGGTGGGAATGCAAACTAGTACAGCCCCTATGGAGAACAGTGTGGAGATTCCTTAAAACCTGGAAATAGAATTGACATTTGACCCAGCACTCCCACTGCTGGGCATACACACCGATGAAACCAGAATTGAAAGAGACATGTGTACCGCAATGTTCATCACAGCACTGTTTATAATAGCCAGGACATGGAAACAATCTAGATGTCCATCAGCATACAAATGGATAAAAAGCCGTGGTACATATACACAATGAAGTTTTGCTCAGCCATTAAAAAGAATACATTTGAATCATTTCTAATGAGGTGGATGAAACTGGAGCCAATTATACAGAGTAAATTAAGCCAGAAAGAAAAACACCACTACAGTATACTAAAGCATATATATGGAATTTAGAATGATGGTAATGATAACCCTGTATGCAAGACAGGAAAAGAGACACAGATGTATAGAACAGTCTTTTGGACTTTGTAAGAGAGGGAGAGGGTGAGATGATTTGGGAGAAGGGCATTGAAACTTCTATAATATCATATGTGAAACAAATCACCAGTCCAGGTTCAATGCATGATACAGGATGCTCAGGGCTGGTGCACTGGGATGACCCAGAGGGATGGTATGGGGAGGTAAGGGTGTGGGGTGTTCAGGATGGGGAACATCTGTACACCCATGGCAGATTCATGTTGATGTATGACAAAACCAATACAATATTGTAAAGTAATTTGCCTCTAATTAAATAAATTTATATGAAAAAAGAATGATGATTGAGACATATTTCATGAGCTTATGGAAAGAAAAATTGGTAAACTATTTATATTTAGTGGCTTTCCTTGATATCATATTCAAACACATGCAAATTTATCCATGTTTTTTTTCAAATGATGGTTTTGAAAGTTACCATACACATGCCCTTCTGAATGGCTTTTCAGAGTTTTACTGGCGTTTAATAGAAACTTTGCTTCAGCTAAAAGCTTGAAAGAAATAAGAGTATGATGGTGTCAAGAGTAAACACTTAAACTACAACTGCAGAGTCAATAGGAAAAACTGAAAGATGTATGTGGCCTTCTGTAAGTCTTTGCAACAGCTTTGGAAATTCAAGCCTTAAACTTCTTTTGAATACTAATCTCTGTAAACTTCCTAAATAAAAAGCACAAAGTCATCATAATTTGAATATAAACCTGGTATTCTCATGGCATAGAAATCAGATTAAGATAAACTTTTAGATTTAATATAAGAGGATTTAGTTATTCAAGTATCATGAGGTCTTTCTGTTGCTGCTTTCTTTCACCTGTCTGATGATCTTACAG
>SJYA01002374.1:0-17960 GCA_006410615.1 Neotragus moschatus | reverse complement strand
TTTTTTTTATATGTTGTGAAAAAAATTCCCCTAATCTTTTTTTTTTTTTTTTTTTTTTTTTTTTTTAGTTTAAATATGTCTTTCCTGGACTAAATTGTCAATCTTGTATCTTACGTAAAATCTTGCATACACTTTTTTAAGTAAAAACAGTTTAAGTATTAATTCATCTTATTGCTCTTTTTCCGCTGCAGGCAGAGTTTACAAGGGAGAAACACCAAAGTCGCAGTGGTTCTGATTCAGAAGAAAACCCCGTTACCCCCAGGTAACAGAAGGTTGCTTAACAACTAATTGATTGGTTTATCCCTCCGGTTCTTATTACCAGAAGGCATCATCTTTAATATTAAAATCTTTTGCATTCGGTGAAAGATGGTGTGTTAACATTTAAAAAGTGCCAATAACACAGGAGTAAATGCTTATTATGAAAACATTAAAAACATTAAAGTGTGCTGATCTTCTCAAGTCCTGCTCCCTAGTTCCATTCACCTCACTTAGGGAGGCACATATTAATTGACACCATAGTTGTTCACTTAATGTTTAAAATTAAAGATTGTTTTGCTTTTGAGATCTAGTTGAAATTATATTCCTTACATAATTTTTTTTTTTTTTTTAAATTTCTAGTAGGGCAAAGAAAAGTACTGGAGGGGGGATTCTAATTTTCTATAAGAAAATATCTTATTTCAAGTGCATATTTCTTCTACCGTCTCAAACTTTCTTTCTTTCTTTTTTCTTTTTTTTAATCTCAAACTTTAGAAGCCAAAATGTATTTTTGTTTCTGTGTTGAAACTTGAAGCATCTTAAATAGTTTTCCAAACCATTTTCATGAATTATTGCTTTTACTTTTAGTTACGGTTTTGAAACAGTTACGTGGTATATCTGCTGTCATTCGTTGGCCTGTCTGTCTTGGCTCTGTAGAATATTCCACAGTGTCTTTCTATAACAGAGATGTGTGGTATAGCTTCTAAGCACTCACAGAGCTCTCAAGGGCCCCTGGGACCCTACAGATGTGGTGAAAAGTGGCCTGAGTGTCTTTTTTTAATTACGTTATACCAATTTGGGGAAGTGTTCATTAAGAAACATATATTGATTTTCTCTCTTTATGGAACTTGCTGTCAACAGGAGAAGATGTCATTGCTTCAGAAAGGGCTGCAGCCTTATGCAACGCGTGTGAGCTGTCAGGAAAGTCTTTGTTTGTACTGCCCCATACAGACCACCTTGTGGGTTATATTATAAGGTAAATAACCGAGACAGTATATTGAATGATTTAAGTTTTGACTAATCCATTTTATGTTACTTTTTTTGCACATTTTCCTTAGATGTATTGAAACCCTTTTACAACTTCAGAACTCTTCCAAGGAGGAAGAGCCTTGAAGGTCAATCTTTGTCTGACTTTGAAGTCAGCTTTCTTTCATCCCTGGGAAGATACCTCTGATATGTACTTATTTTTATAGCAGAACTTTGAGTTGTTTATCCATCTTCAGGCAATTTGGTTCCTCTGTAATCTCATAATTATAGAATGAAGCAGGATTTAACTTACACAAATGTTACTTTCTCCTCATTTGCTAGTTCTCAGTTCTGGTCCCTTTCCTGTTTTCTTTATCTTTAAACCCTAAATGTTATAGTCACAAAAACAGTCAAATATAATTGAGTATTAGATATCTTATTTCTTTCATACTTATAAAATAATTGGCGTGGGAGTAATCTTAGAGCTTACCTAATTTTTACAAATTCTAAGAGTTATTTTTATTGATTATTTCTTAGACTGTAAATTTTAATGGCTTTTGGTGGGTCTTATTTTTAGATTTTTTTTTTTCTAAAAATTTAGTTTATAGTTTGTTTTACTTTTTATCTTACGAAGTAAATCAGGCATTATTTCTGTCAGGATTTACTTTCAGGTCTTAGAAATGTGATTCTTGAAAACACTTTGGTTTAAAGTAACTTTAGTGTTTGAATGTTGTGTGTGTCTTTTTTTTTAACAGATTAGAAAATGCCTTTTATGAACATGCACAGACTTATTACTACACTGAGATTAGAAGAGTGAAATCTCATAAAGAATTTTTGAATAAAACAACACACCAGGTACATGTCTTTTCCTAAAGAAGGAAATAGTAGCAGCATTCTAGAGCAGATTATTCATCATCAGTTATTTTTGAGGAGATTAAAGTTCTTAAATACTTTGATGTTTTTAAATGGCTTCTGTACTTTTGAAGTTTTTTTTTTAAAGCTTTTAAAAATGAATTTATCTTTTGTCCTCTTTGCCCTTGAAGCTCATGAAGATGTACTTTTATAGCCTTCTAAACTACATTTGTTTATTGGAATAATCCTTGAACCTTACTTTCAAATGGTTTCCTTTTTACTTTTAGATTTCCTCTTAACAAGCATTATTATAATTTCTATATTTTTAAAAGAGGTGTAATATTTTTTTCCTATTTTTTTCAGCTTTTATTTGTTAGACATCAGTTCAAAATAGCTTTCTTCAGTGAGTTGAAACAAGATACACAAAATGCGCTGAAGTAAGTTTCTAACAGTTGTCAAACTAGATTTTTCTTTATGTTAACAATAATATATTAAGAGCAATTTCTGAATCACAATCAAACTTTAATTTTTAAAATGTTTATCTTGGTTAGAGTCAGGTTCGTAATATTCACTTTAATTTTTCTAGAGATAAATGGAATATAATGTTTGAATTTTTTGGAAAAATACCCATTTTATTATCAGAAGTAAATTTTATAGTATTAGAAAGCTTTCTGTTCTAATTTAATTAATTTCATGATCTGAAGAAATAGAGTACTAGATTTTTTCCCTTCCTGTTGCCTGTTTATCATTTGTATACTCAGTAAAACCCTTGTGTCAAGACTGATTTTCAAAGTTTAATATGTGCTGAACATTATCTGAATCAGACTGAATTTTTTATGGTGTGTAGTACATTTATTCAATTTTACTATGATTTTATTTTAATTAATTTGTTTTTAGTTTATAATACCCGTCAGTAGCATCGTCTATTATTCAAAGGCTCTGTTTAGCACTTGGAAGAATAGTTGCAGATGCATTGGCAGTGGTTAGATATTTTATCCCTTTGCTTTTATTTTGCTACACACAATATAGTAAAACATCTCGTTCTAGCTTAACTGAATTTTTTAAGATTGACGGTGCCAGTGTAGCAAAAGGATAAAGACCAGCTTTATATCCTAAAATTGAAGGACTAAGTCTAGTTGGGAGTGGAATAGAGAAAAGTTATAACTAAGTCTGTTACTCAGAAGAATATTGCAGGAACCTCTTCTTTTTTGCTTCTGATGAGGTGCTAAGCACCAAATTGTGTTTTATAAATCTTAGCAACTTCATATATAGTTTTAGGTGGTTTTAAAAGGTAATTTATTTATTGTCCATGGTATTAGTGAAACACCTTCAATTCTAATTCTATTCAAAAACAGTGCTGGAGAGAAATGTGTTACCTGGAGAAGTCAGGCACAGTTTTCTTTGGAGAAGACTGCGATTTTCTCATCACCTTCTGTCTTCTGCCAGACTTCGCTTTCCCACCCTGTTCTCTCCTTAAGCACTGGCTGCCCTGAGGGTGTCTCCACTGAGCCCATGCCCTAGACCAGTGGTTCCCACTTGATGTGGAGAGAAACCTGGCTCTAAAGCTGCTGACCCATCTCTGTCTTGATGGCGCCTTCTTTGCTCATACAATGTCTGTTTGTTTGAGGAGCTCAACAGTGATGCTTTTAAAAATTACTTGTTTTTTAATAGAATGTTAATTTTGCCATGTAGCTCTTGGTCAATTTTCCACTTTACTTTTGTTTTTTCAACGTATTTCTTGTCAGCAGTAGACAGATGTTAGTGACTGAACAGTGTACTGTAGGGTTCTGTTCTTAGTGAAAAGACATTGACTCCTCCCACGCGTAACACACCAGTGTGCATCTTCCAGGCCATCAGAGGCTGATCCGTGTGTGTTGTTACTGAAGCTGTTGAGTGTTAAGACATGTTGAGTAAATACCGACTCTGTTATTTCTGGCAATTTTGCTGATAGGAATCTTTCCTTAAAATCAACCAGCATCATTTAACCGCCTTCCCCATGTTTATGTTAGGAATTACAGGACCGCCTATAACCTTGTACATGAATTGAGAGCCCATGAAACTAACATTCTGGAAATTAAGACCATGGCAGGATTTATAAACTACAAGGTAATAGTTCCACTTCCAAGATTAAGGAATATTTGGCTTTAAATATGGGATTGTCCGCTTAAGATTTGAAAATCCTGATTAGTCACTTGCTCTGAAAAGTGATCACTGGATAAATTGTGTTAGGCACTCTGTTGTGTCCGACTCTTTGTGACCCGCCCCCCCCGGGCCGTAGCCCGGCAGGCTCCTCTGTCCGTGGACTTCTCCAGGCCAGAATGTTCACGCGGGTTGCCATGCCCTTCTCCAGGTGGTTAATTGTGTTCTGTTCCTTTATGTCCCTTATCAAGGGCTGCCCTAGTTCTTAGCAGCCTAATTGTAGTGCTTGGTTATGAGCTATGGGTCCCAGAGTTCTCATTTAGAGCAGTTTTATCTTTTGTAAAACTCCTCGAGGAGGGTCTTTTGTTCTTAAGTGGGCGCAGGAGACGGTGAGAAGAAAGCTGCCTCTAGTACTGAATTTTAAAAGATGCAATCTATTAGAACTGAGTAAGCCTTCCTTGGTGTAATGGCATAGGTCCAGAAAAAGTGTACTTATTCCCCTAGAGCAAACTTTTATACCTGTTATGTGAGCACTTTAAGATTGTACGTGGTAGAAGCAGACACCTCTGGAAGGTAAGAGAGGCTGTGCGTTGTGCTTTTCATCTTTCTGCACTTACCTTTTAAAGAGGCTGTCTCAGGGTTAGTGATGTGAGGGCAGACAGACACTTGATTCATGACTCGTGTAAGTGTAGATTGGTACACCTTCTACAGAAACTATTTTTTTATAATGACTATGAAGATTTGGAGAAGGCCATGGCAACCCACTCCAGTACTCTTGCCTGGGAAATCCCATGGATGGAAGAGTCTGGTAGGCTACAGTCCATGGGGTCGTGAAGAGTCGGACACGACTGAGTGACTTCACTTTCACTTTTCACTTTCATGCACTGGAGAAAGAAATGGCAACTCATTCCAGCATTCTTGCCTGGAGAATCCCAGGGATGGGAGCCTGGTGGGCTGCTGTCTGTGGGGTCGCACAGAGTCGGACACGACTGATGTGACTTAGCAGTAGCAGTGAAGATTTAAATTTGCACATTCCTTTTGACCTAGCAATTCCCTTTCTGGAAATTTATCCCACGTCTGTGCTAAGACTCACAAATCACGTGTATGAGGATATTTATTGCATCTTGTAATAAGAAAAGATTGGAAACCCAGCAGTAAGTGATTGGTCAACATAAATAACTCCGAACAATGAAATATACAGCTATTAAGAATGAGGCAGCTCTGCATATTGAAATGGAATGATATCGAAAATATATTGGTAGGTGAAAAAAGTGAGGCACAGAACAGTATATTTGGTGAAATGCTATTTGTATGAAAATAATATTAATAGTTTACATGTAAATGCATGCACATACTTGTCTGAGCATAGACTATACCACGAATGCCAGGAGCTTGTTGCCTTTAGAGGGGGAAATTGGATCCCTAAGGGACAGGGATGGATGAGAGAACAACTTTTCATTTATTCCTTTTTACCTAAAATATAAAATCAAAACTGCTAATAAGTATGTGAGCTTCCCAGGTGGCTCAGTGGTAAAGAATCTGCCTGCCAAGCAGGAGACACGGGTTTGATCCCTGAAGCTTCCCTGGAAGAGGGCATGGCAACCCACTCCAGTATTCATGTCTGGAGAGTGCCACGGTCAGAGGAGCCTGGAGGGCTACAGTCCCTGGGGCTGCAAAGAGCTGGACATGACTGAGTGACCAGGCCATAACAATAAGCATGTAGAAATACATTTAGGCTTTGTTTCTCCTTATTTTTTTCATTTACCCTACATATGTATAGATTATTGCTTTGAAATAGTATCCCAGAGAAAAAGTTTTCAAGAATTTCTGTAATCCTTCTTTGACACAGAGGCTATGATGCTTTTATTGCACTGCAGAATGTCTTTCACTTTCTGACAGTTCTAAAACTGAAAGTTCGTCTGTCCTTTCTCGGTTACCTGTGGGAAATATTTTATTTGTGCCCACCTTTATGCTCTTCACTGGGTTTAATATTTCCTTATGCTATACCTTAACAAAACTTTCTAAGATATAGAACGGATTCACTACAAATAGTGAATAATTTTATTTCATTAATCGATGGGACATAACCTTTTTAGATAACTTTTCTAACACAAAATCAGTTTTGTTGTTCACTTCTACTGAACTTCAGAGATGGACATTCTGTAGTTTTTTTAAAGTTAGTCTCAAATTTTATATACTTTTAAATAAACCCACCGTTGAGTTTGGTTTTCTTCTTAACTTTGGCGTTGGTCTTACATCTTGCAGATCTGTCGGTTGTGTTTTCAACACAACACCCCGCTGGATGCAATCGCTCAGTTCCGAAAGCATATTGACTTGTGTAAGAAGAAAATTGGAAGTGCAGAGTTGGCTTTTGAGCATGCAGCGTGGATGTCTAAACAGTATGTTTTAAATTTTATTTTCGGAATTTTTTTTTTAAATCAAATTCTTGGAATTTGGAGGAATGGAGTTAGCATGGACTTTGGTTATAAATTGTACTAAGATTTTTGTCAGTAAGTAGGTTTTTAATGATCCAGCATGTTTGATAAATGGCAGATATTGATTCATACAGTTCCTTAATGGGAATCAGCTGTTTACTGGTCCCATCTCTTTCATTCAACACACACACACACACAAACACACACACACACACACACATATCAAGTTTCTGACACACACACACACACATCAAGTTTCTGACACACACACACACACGTTTCTGACACACACACACATATCAAGTTTCTCACACGCACACACACACACACACACACACATCAAGTTTCTGTTATGTGTCCAGACACTGAGAGTATAGCAGTGACTGAGACTGATGACAAAAAGTTACTAAAATGAAAAATTTCCCAGACACGTGAATGTATTTGAGTGATTCGAACCATGTTGACATCTGGTTTGAGGATACATTTATAAAGACTCGCTAGCATGGGAGAGTTGACTTAGANCTTCTTGGATGCTGCCACCCTCCAAGCAGAGTAGACCCTTGACTTGGAGCCATAAGTGGGAGAGAGATGAACATAAACCACCAGGAAATGAAAGTGTGAGAAGAAAACTTAGAGCTGAACAGTTTATGCCTGGTATGCAGAGTTTCACTAACTTCTTACTTAACTTCTAATTGCCTCCCTGTCTTCTCTGCAGGATATTCCATAGGAGCTTCTGGGTTTAAAAATAATGAATTTGTTAACGATTTCATTTTCAAAAGAAAGCAGAGCAGATTGAGTCAGTGGCAGAAGAGCTTTAGTGCTGACTATACCACTGACTGAACATCCGCCTTGAGAAGGTTAAAACTTATTTACCTCATATGAAAAAAGGATGTGTATTTGTGACTAGATTAGATATGATAATAATCAATGATAGTAATATTACCTAATATTTATTTGCTGCTTCCAACACAATAAAGACTGAACTAAGATTTTTAAATTCATTACTTAAAATAATTCTTAGCAGAACATTTTGAGTCAGCTGCTGTTTTAATATGCTTATTTTATAGAGGAAGAAATTGGAGTGGTAGTATTGGAATTTCAGCTAAGAGATTTTAACTTTGGAGCCTATATCTTACTTTAAGATCCACTCTGTGAACACTAATCATATATTCTTGTGTTTTTACAAAAATTCTGCTCAATCATATTCATTAGTCACATAAATATGAGACTTTTCACTGTTTGTGTTTTGATTTTTATTTTGTTCTTGTTTTAACAACAGTGCCTTTGTTTGTATCTTTCTGTGCTTCTGACTTCTCAGAAGTGTCAATGGATAATGAGATGACTGATGACAAATCTATTAAATTCTTTTTTGGTGTGTTCATAAATTTTGCTAACATCTAGTTTTTAGTTAGATGTTGACATTACTGATAATACTAATTACATAATCAAATAATAGAAGAACCATTTTAACTCAAGAATATTTTTGCCAATAGAATGCAAAATTGCTTTTCAACACTTTAAACATTTTCAAGGATTTTACATATGTAATAGAGAATGATTTACCCTCCATGAACGGCAGATAAGGTATTTAACATGAAGGCAAAGAGGCAGCAGAACTTAGAGTCTTGATTAAAAATCTTTCAAAAGGATGGATTTTATCTAGTACTACGTCTGGTTCAGGGAATTCAAATACAGCTTTACAGGAATTAATTATAAAGAAAACAGTTTTAATCAGATGAAACTGATCCATTCTGGATATCTGAAACAAACTTGGTTGGTATTCAGGAGACACATAATAAAATAGTGAGGGTTCATAGAAACTAAGCCCTTTGAGGAATTGTCAGAGGAAGATTGGGTTTCTAACCTTCCAGTAGAACACAGAGGGACTGACGTAGACAATGGGAAACACCGGAGACAGAAAACGCCACGGATCTTTGTGCACCAAGTGATGTTCAGAGCAGGGTGTTTCAAGTTTGGCGTTACTGACGTTTGGGATGAGAGAATTCTTTGTTGCGGAGTACTGCCCTGTGTATTTTACGATGCTCAGCATCAACCCTGTCTTTGCCAACTAGATGTTAACAGCATCCCACCTCCAATTGATCCTTACAGTGACAACTCATTGTCAAATTTCCTTACAGGGAAAAATCTCTCAAAATGCCTGTAAACTTAGAGACTCCGAATTTGTGATTCTTCTTTAATTTCGAAGCAACCTATATCAATACATCAAATTTGGTATGATATGCAGGATTTATATCAAACTAATAATGGCATTCCTCTACTATCCTCTCTTCTGTGTTTTTAAAAATATTCCATAATAAAAACTGGCATTCACTTTTAATCCATTTATAAAACTAAGTCTCAACAATTGTGTAATTATTGATTCAGAACAGAATGCACTTTGTGTAATCCTTAACAAAGTAACACTAATATAATTAGCAATAAAAAATGGAATGTGGGTAAAAAAAGACTGAGTACTAATTATCTTATTTGCATAAAAGGGATTCAATCCACACTGCCTCAAACATGTAGGGAAAATAATGATTCTAACCTTTCAATGATTTTAATAATGTATTTTTAAAAAAATTTTAAGGGTCTGTTAATAAATTATATTCCCTAATGTAAAAAAAATCATAAACTTACTGATTAATTTAGATTTTTTTCAGGTTCTTTTTTTCTCTTAAATTCAAGTAGAATAAATGAAGTGCAGTTATTGAAAATATCAATAAGAGTAGAAACAGTTTGTTTACAAATATATATCTAGTCATCTTTGCATCCATCAGTATGTGCATCCATGAGTCTAGTCTTTATCTTTCTTTTGTCCTTCCAATCATCCAACTATTATATATTTTTCTATCCATCCATCCAATCATCTTCCTATTTATATGTATGGACAGACAGATGTCTGTTTAACCACTAATTTGTTCTGCCACCATTGCTATCATCTAATCTGAATACTACTAACTTCTGGGTTGGTGTTATCCCTTGCTTTTATCTTTCTGCTTTTATGTTACTTGACATGTTAAATTAATATAAATGGTTTTAATAATATTAAAATGATAACGCTTTAATTGGGAAAACAGATCAAAAAGAAGAAAATAGTAGTTGATATAGGTTGCTGAGAATCTGGATTACAAGAATTATCTTTGTCAAATTTGGGAAAATAATATTTCTTGAAATGAGAGATACTGGTGTTATTCCTAAGTAGAATTAAAATACCTAAAGGAAACAGGAACTTTGAATATTTTATAGGTCTTTCACAATATTCAAACAAGTCAGGGTTTTGCCTAATGCCCACTTAAATACATACAACTTCTAGTTTCTCTCTGTCTGTGCCTCTAAATCCCACAGTTCATCTCACCCATGACCTCCCTTATAGTCTCCCACTCCTTACAGTCTGGACTCTGTAACATGACACACTCATCTCCTCTTGCTTCATTTATGTTTGGTTTTCTAGATCCACTTTTATTTCCTGTTTTCTGTTTGCTTATTTCATTTTAAGTAGAAAATGCTAGGTTTATTGCTTTGTCAGGCAAAGCGAGACACACTGGGCTCCTGCCTCGAAAAAGATCTGGACTTTCAAAGATAACAGCCTGATCTCAGTCCTTTAAGGATGGACATTTTGCACTTAGGGGTTACAAATGACTGAGTAAGAGACTCTAGGAGTACATCAAAGGATATATAATTTATATATTTTTTTATGTGCACTCTGCTTCGCAGCCAATATGTATTGAGATAGCCTTTGTGTCCAGCATTGATTTCACATGTCCCTTCTCTTAGAGATCATGTCTTTTTTGGCTGTACCATACTGGCTTATGGAATTTTAGTTTCTTTACCAGGAACTGAAACTGGACCCTTGGTAGTGACAGCATGGAGTCCTAACCACTGGAATGCCAGGGAATTCCTTAGAGATCATCTGCACATCTAGCATTGGTTCGTATCAGTTAAACTCTGGATGCGTGGGGAAATGTGGGAGAGAGTCCTCTAAGAATCTCTTTATCTAATCACTTAACACAACACGGGATTTTTTTTTTTTTTAAGGAGTTGACACTGACAATTTACATGCTTTTTAAGGTCACTCTTTTATCTTAGGCTCATTAACAGGGAGACCTCAAGGTATGTGGCATGAGATGGCTTCCTTCCTTCATTCCAGTGCAGATCCAAGTTTATCTTTATTTCCACTTTCTTTGGATGTTAATTTGGTTTTATTTGGATGGAAGCAGTGTAGTCCAGCTCTCCTGCTCACACCTTTTACAAAGCTCATTCAGACTGTGTGCCAAGAAAAATAAATAAATAACTATGTGGTTTACATTTTATAGAAATAGGAATGTCAGATCAACATGATATAAGTAAATTTTTCTTAAAATCATGTCGTTCCTATTCAAAGGGAGGATTATTTTAGTATAAACTTAGATGCTATGTCATAGACAGGCAAACACTGTATTAAAGTAGTAAATATATCATTAAGGGCCCTACTTTTAAGTAAACTAACTTGTTAGAGAAACTTACTTTTGAAGATGGAGTACTTAGGGAATAGGCCAGAGAAAAAGACAGAAAAAAAAAAAANTTTTTTTTTTTTTTTAAGGAGTTGACACTGACAATTTACATGCTTTTTAAGGTCACTCTTTTATCTTAGGCTCATTAACAGGGAGACCTCAAGGTATGTGGCATGAGATGGCTTCCTTCCTTCATTCCAGTGCAGATCCAAGTTTATCTTTATTTCCACTTTCTTTGGATGTTAATTTGGTTTTATTTGGATGGAAGCAGTGTAGTCCAGCTCTCCTGCTCACACCTTTTACAAAGCTCATTCAGACTGTGTGCCAAGAAAAATAAATAAATAACTATGTGGTTTACATTTTATAGAAATAGGAATGTCAGATCAACATGATATAAGTAAATTTTTCTTAAAATCATGTCGTTCCTATTCAAAGGGAGGATTATTTTAGTATAAACTTAGATGCTATGTCATAGACAGGCAAACACTGTATTAAAGTAGTAAATATATCATTAAGGGCCCTACTTTTAAGTAAACTAACTTGTTAGAGAAACTTACTTTTGAAGATGGAGTACTTAGGGAATAGGCCAGAGAAAAAGACAGAAAAAAAATATATATATATATATATGTAAAACAGAAAAAAAATCCTGCTTAGATTTTTTTTTTAAGAAAATTCATTGCCTGCAACAGACAGGACAAAGAGGAGGAGAGCAGTTTGAGAAGAAAAGAAACAAATGACTGTTGTAAGTCTGGAGTCAACGAAGATGACTAGTGAAAATCTGTCAAGACACAGTGGTCTCGAATTATTTGAAACAGATATGTCTGAGATTTTGTTTTCTAACATGTTTAGTCTTGTAACAAGATTTTAATGTTTTCAAACTTCAAGAAAAGGTCCCTACACCCAAAAACTCAATGGAAGAAGATTTGGGTCAATGAATAGAGAGTCCTGAAGGTCACTGCAACTTTGAAAATGGGATAGCAGGTATAGAAAAACCAATAAATTATTTAATTCAGCTGAAGAAAGAAACGAGGCAGGAGCCTGAATGTAAAATTCAATCAATCCATAAATGGTCAGATGGGGACAGAGACTTGAATCTTCCTCTGAATGTGAGATGGCAGCTCAGTATTATTTTAGTTGGATATCAAAGGACTGTTTGATCTAAGTGATATATAAATTGTTCAGTGCATCATTATTAACATTTTATAAATATAAATGAAAGGAAAACTGGATCAACATACTGTGCCAGCAACATCACTGAATGACAATTATAAAATATAGATTTTAATTGAGATTCTAGCACCAGTTTTCTCAATGATTTTGACAAAGTTATTTGTCTTCTTTGATCTCCAGATATAAATAGGGGCATATGATTAGGTGTTCACTCAAGGTTTTTGAATATTTAAAGAGGTCCTGAAATGTGTTAATTTTGACACAATCAACCTATCATTCGCAGAATTCTTCTCCCTCTCAGCTTCATCTCTGTAAAGATTTTTCTATTTTATCTGTAACAGTAATTTTTATTATAACAGAGCTGTTACAAATCATGAAGAAATAAAATAAATCATTTTCTATGTTTTCCATTCTCTTACAGTAGCAATGGGTCAGGCTATGAGACCCATTATAAGCATATAATATTTTATGCTGCATTATCTCATAGGTATCATGTCTATGTGGAGGGTGAGTGAGTTTCATGAACTAAAGCCAACCTCTGAGTCTGGGAGCAGAACAGCTTTTCTCTAGTTTAAAGACATCTTCTCATTAGGCCACTCGAGTGGATGTTCTACTTACCTTCTTTGCTGCTACAACTGTCTAGTAACTTGGAGCTTTCTATATGGTAGCTCAGCAAATTCTGCTCATTTAAAAAAATCAGTCTCCTGGCTAGGTTTACCTTTCCTTCAAAGACTGTAATTTGATTGTTTTTATGCTGTGTATTGATAGATGGGATATTCAGAGGAGTACTGGCGTTCTGAGTACAAGTGGAAGACTTTAACGGTCTGGCTTTTGTCTGAAATGAGAAAACTATTAATTAGCTTGCTCTCTTTTCCATCGTGGTTTCTTTCCCTAAAAATAATGAACAGACGCAACAACTGTATCTAGGCTAGGTCTGTAAGGCACCACTGAATGTTAGAAGCAGTATTAAGTGATAGTCAAGGAAAGAAACCAAGAATTTGGTATTAAATAAAAGTAAGTTTATCTGTGCTTAGATGCAAGAGATGTGGGCTCGGTCCCTGGGTCTGGAAGATCCCCTGGAGGAAGGCATGGCAACCCATTCCAGTATTCTGGTCTGCAGAATCCCATGGACAGAGGAGTCTGGTAGTCTATGGATCATGGGGTTGCAAAGCTTGGACATGACTGAAGAGACAGAGCATGCACAGACAGAAAAGTAGGTTAAGTCTGGTTCCGCAACACTGTGATCTTGGTCAAATACTTAGCCCCTTTAAACCCACTTTTTGGAGCAGCAAATCACACACTTCTAGCACCTGATTCACAATGTAGTTTTGAAGATCAGATCAGACAGAATATGTACAGTGTTCTAAAACAGTGCCTGCAATAGTGTGATCCACCAATTAATACTGTTCACCATTACTTTTTCTCTCTTATGTGGATTGCACCATCCTATACAAGTAAATTATGGGAGGGCGTTAACACTTTAAGTATTTAAACACTCTTCTTATCTGCTATTTTCCCTTGGAAACAGACATCCTATTTCCTGTCTCCTAGTCAGCTATTAATAGCTGCCCCAATCTGAGTTAGGAACTTTTTGCTTAGATTCAATTACATGCTTGATGTTAAATACCAGGTTGTTAGACTGTTCCTCTTGCAGATCTTATAGAAAGAAGCATGTATTCACATGCGCAATTCTAGTACATATCATTTACTACAAAGTGTAGATCTTTCCAAATGCATCTTCTCTGATTCATCCAAATTCAGCAGTATTCACTGTGTTATCATCCAAAGGTCTGTCCTTATTAAATAGTTCACAAGCCTAAATACTGTTATTAAAACTTCTCAGGTCTTTTAAAAAGCTATTTTTAAAATAAAATAAAAAGGGGATAAGTCCTCTCAGGTATTATTTCTCTATTGCATAAATTATATTTTTTGTTAATTACATTTATTTCATTTTAATGCAACTACACATTTTACAAAGTTGTCTAACTTTGACGTTCTTGAAGATCATAATCAATGCTCTATTATCCTGAATCACCTATGCTAGTGTCTGGCTTACCATAGGTGCTGAATAAATGATAGCTTAATATTTCAGAGTTGAAATAAACCTAGTTATAAAACTCTTAATTCAAAACCTCTCATTTTAGGGTTTTAATCGAATCCACTACTTTTCTCTAGGCCTTTTATGTGCAACTAGTCCATTCTGAAGGACATCAGCTCTGGGATTTCTTTGGAAGGAATGATGCTGAAGCTGAAGCTCCAGTACTTTGGGCACCTCATGTGAAGAGTTGACTCATTGGAAAAGATCCTGATGCCGGGAGGGATTGGGGGCAGGAGGAGAAGAGGACGACCGAGGATGAGATGCTGGATGGCATCACTGATTCGATGGGCGTGAGTCTGAGTGAACTCTGGGAGTTGGTGATGGACAGGGAGGCCTGGTGTGCTGCGATTCATGGGGTCGCAAAGAGTCGGACACAACTGAGTAACTTAACTGTACTGAACTATGTATTTTACAGCGTAAATAAAGAAGACACTGCAGATGCATTTTGTCTGAAGAAGAAATCAACATGACTGTGTGTAATCAGTCACATCCAAAAAATTCCATGGGTGTGACTCATCGTGGTTGGTAAAAAATACCCTTGTCACAGGAAGTGAAATAAAATTATTGAACTATAGAATACTTGAGAAGAAAGTTATCTTAAACTTTGCCTTTTCCAATATCTCACATGCTAATAGCATCAAGATCAGGTACTACTGGGTCAGAATACATTTGTATGGCGCTCAAGAATTTGCATTTTGAAAATTTCCCTCAGTGATTCTTATGTAAAATAAGTTAGAGAACTATTTGTCTTGTTCAACAAACTCATGATACAAATAAAGCCATGAATAAGACCTAGGGAAGAGAAGATACTTAAGTAAGATTACCTCGCCTAGTCTATCCCCAGCACCATTCAAATAAAATTTGGCCAGTAGATATCACACAACTGTTCCATCTTCTCATGTCAATTACCTGTTGTGAGCTGATCTTTCAGGTCACATGAACTGTACCCCAAATGTCAGGAAACATTTCTCAGTTATGCTGTCCAAGAATGTTAAGCAAACAACAGAATTCGGCATTATAAAAGTAGCAGTCACTGTCTAGCCTTAGAATCAATGTCTTTAAGGAAAAAATACACACACACACTTTGAATGTTAGAAATAAAACATAAAATTTTGTTATTGGACACTGTCCTATCTTTATCAGTCAGACCAATCTGTTCATAAATCTTTAGATAATTGGCTCTGCTGTGTCCTAACTCCAAGAGACCTGGCTCTCAGCAGAGATGCTGTATATCATGTGACCTCCCTGAAGATATTTCTCTGAGTTTTGCTCTTCCATTTTCCCTAAAACTTTCCATCCTAAAAATAATTATAAGAGCTGATGGGTAGAAATGTAGACTCGAACTCTTCCTTATAACATCATTTTGAAAGAGACAGTTTTTTGATTGTTAGACTTAAACTGCTAAACACAAAACCAATGACTTCCAAATTTACATTTCAGATCCAGACTCTTCTCAGACCTGTCTCCTAGAAATCTAAACCTGGGAACACAAAGACATCACCTTCCCTCCAAGACTATTTTGTCAGTCACTTTTCAGAAACAACTTGTGTGATTTGCCATCTTTTTCTTTTTCTCCTTTTGCCCTCCTTCCCTCTGTTTCATTCCTTTCTCCCTATATTTTTCTCTTTCTTCACTTTCTTTATTATTTCTTTCGGAGGTCCCTATAACTTTAGGAATGAAGTTTAAACTTTTCACTTTCATTTCTATTAAGGGCTATAAAATCAGTCATTTTAAAGAAAGCAGTTTACTGGCATGTAGTATATTTTCAATACTGTGCAAATACTACCTCTATCTAGTTTCAAAAGATTTTCACCACCACACCCGAAAAGATCCCAAACCCATTAAGCAATTAACTTCCCATTTGTCTTCTTACCCTAGCCCCTAACTAAAACCAATCTGTTTCCTGATTCTATGCTGTTTTTTTTTTTTTTTTAATGCTTTGCTTTGCTTCTTCCTCTCTCCATTAGATTTCAAATTTCTGAAGGGAAAACATATCATCTTCCCTTTATGTAACCACACTCTCCAAATGATCATGTTAATCACTGTCATCTTTAACACTCCAACTGTTTTACACAACACTTACAGAATGTCCAAAAATCTGAAATAATTTCCAGTGCTTTGACTTTTCTAGCCCCAAATCCCTTACTCTTCTCACCTCAACCCTATTCCAATTTACCTTCCCCCTCCTTTATTCTTCCCTTTCTTTTTCCTTCCTTCCTCCCTCTCTTCCTTTTTTTCTTTCTCTTCCCTACTTCCCAGCCCATGTCCATCCCTATCCATTTCTTTCATCCTTTTTTTCCTCTTCTCTCATAACTTTCATTCTTTTCTTTTCCTCTTCTCTTCACATTGTATATATCAGCTTCTCATCACTCACTATTTTGTAAAAATGTATTTGGTTGTGCCAGGCCTTAGCTGTACCATACAGGCTCTTAGTTGTACCAGACAGGCTCTCAGTTGTGGCATATGGGATCTAGTTTACTGACCAGGGATCAAACGTGGGCCCCCTGCATTGGGAGTGCAGAGTATTAACCACTGGACCACCAGGGAAGTCCTATCACTTGTTATCTTACTCAATAGTTCTCTCCCTCTATGTCTTCCCACCCCCTGTTACTCTCACTCACTCTCTAGTTTACTCTCCTCGCCACCTGCTCTATGTCTTTCAGTCCCTCTAATGCCCTTCGTTGGAGAAGGGCAATGGCACCCTACTCCAGCACCCTTGCCTGGAAAATCCCATGGACGGAGGAGCCTGGTGGGCCACAGTCCATGGGGTCACTAAGAGTCGGACACGACTGAGCGACTTCCCTTTCACTTCTCACTTTCATGCATTGGAGAAGGAAATGGCAACCCACTCCAGTGTTCTTGCCTGGAGAGTCCCAGGGACGGGGGAGCCTCATGGGCTGGGGTTGCACAGAGTCAGACACGACTGAAGCGACTTAGCAGCAGCAGCAGCAGCAGCAGCAGCAATGCCCTTTGTTCCTCTTCTTGTCTTTCACTGCCATTTTCTAAACTAAGGAGACCATCCTCCCATCCCATCTCCTATACAGTTAACTATCTAGCATCCATAANCTCATGGGCTGGGGTTGCACAGAGTCAGACACGACTGAAGCGACTTAGCAGCAGCAGCAGCAGCAGCAGCAGCAATGCCCTTTGTTCCTCTTCTTGTCTTTCACTGCCATTTTCTAAACTAAGGAGACCATCCTCCCATCCCATCTCCTATACAGTTAACTATCTAGCATCCATAACATTTCATCCTGTGCTACCTCGGGATGCCTCTCCTGAAACTCCTAGGCTAAATTAATTCCATTGTAATATTCTAGCTCATATTTCAGCATCAATTCAGTTTATTTTTAAGATCTTCTCTTGAGAAAAAAATCTCTAAGTTAGGCTGAGCCAAAGTGCAAAGAGCTACAGTTTTCTTCCCTGAAAAGCAAATGGGTTGTGGAATCTAGGCTGCAACACTTGATAAATGAAACAATAATCAAATGATATGCAGAGTACATCATGAGAAACGCTGGGCTGGAAGAAGCACAAGCTGGAATCAAGATTGCCAGG
>SJYA01002373.1:178719-191817 GCA_006410615.1 Neotragus moschatus | reverse complement strand
CATGCCCTCCTCCAGGGGATCTTCCCAACCCAGGGATCAAACCCAGGTCTCCCACACTGCAGGTGGATTTCCTAACAGTCTGAGCCACCAGGGAAGCCCAAGAATACTGGAGTGGGTAGCCTAACCCTTCTTCAGAGGATCTTCCCGACCCGGGAATGAAACTGGGGTCTCCTGCATGGCAGGCAGATTCTTTACCAGCTAGCCTACCAGGGAAGACCTTGGAGAAGGCAGCTCCTACATAAACACAAGGAGTCCTTTATACTTATTGAATGTCTGGGAAAGGACCCAAGTTGATGAGCCAGAAATCCCCATGCCCTAAGGTACCACCACCTGGAGTCAGAAGCATCCTTTCCTGCAAGGATGGGGCCCAATCTCAGAAAGCTGGGCTTTCCCATCTTCCCCACTGTGTGTGCTCTCCCAGGGCTGCGTAACTGGAGACCGCTGTCAGGTCTGAAGATGTAGAAGCACCGGGGGCAGAGATTCTGGGGAGAAGTCTCTCAATACCCTTAATCTCATCCAGCCTGTTTTCATAGAGCCGCTGCACATGCCAGGGACCAGAGTGGGCTCCAAGAATTCAGCGGTGAACATGTTAGACAGGGTCCCTGCCTTCATGAAGCCTTGGCTTTAATGAGAGAAATGTTCCTTCAGTCCATAAAAGTTTGCTGAACACATACTACGTGCCAGGAAAAAGAAACAGAGAAAGCAGGCAAAACCCCCCTTCCCTGTCAGGGTGGGCACTCACACTGTGGGAGACAGACGACACAGAAAAGGAAGTAAAGAAAAGATGAGGGACATCGGACGGTGATAAATGCCACAGAGAAGAAAACAACAGCAACAATACACAAGGCAGCAAACACAGAAGGCCATCATAGATTAAAGTGAGGAAAGGAAAGCAGCAAGGGGCTGAGACAGAAACCAAAAGGGATCGCCAACTCCAGAGGAAGTGACCATGGGCAGAGTGATGGGAAGTGCGTCCCAGGTGGAGGGAACAGCAAAGCCAGGCAGTGAGGTGGGGGGCCCCCTACCATGTCAGGAAAAGCAGAGAAGCCCAGGGGGGCCTGAGGCACAGTGCATGGCAGAATGGTGAGGCTGGAGAGATGGACAGAAAACCAGACAACAGAGTGCCTTGGAAGTGTTGAGGTTTTATTATAACTGCAGTGGGAAATCACAGATGGGTTTAAAGCAGATTCTAACATGATACCGTTTTATATTTTAAGAACGCATTGCCTGCCAAGTGGAGAATGGACTTGGTGTGGGGTGGGCGTGGGGGGGAGGTGGAGACGGGGTTCAAATTTGGAAGCAGGGAGATGAGTTTGGAGGCTACGGAACCTGTCCAGATGAGAGCTCAGGGTAGCCTGGACCAGGGTGAGTGAGAGGAAGTCAGTGGGTGGGTTTGATGTCTATTTTGGTGCTAAGGTGACAGGAATTGCCAAAGTGGGAAGTGGGAGTGAGGGCGGGATCAAGGACCACTCCCAGCTTTTGATGAAAGCGACTGGGGAGAGGGTGGTGTCGTCACCTACAGAGGGAAACAAGTGCTTGATGATGGAGACGGGAGAGGGAGGCAGGGCAGAGACGTTCGCTGGTTGTTGATGGAGCATCAGGGGCACCCAGGTGTGCACGCAGAAGCAGCCTGGCACGTAGCAGATACAGGTGCTGACTCAGAGCCATCTAAGGGATTATCCAGAGAGACTTTGGGTAATCCTAGGGACACGTGAGGTCAGCAGCAGAGGGCTATGGAGCCAAACAGGCTGGGGTTCAAGTCCCAGCTCCACCTCTTGCTTGTTGGGCAACTGACCTTCTTTTCTCTCAGTTTCCTCATCTGTAGAATGGGGGTGATTATATGCACCTCTAGGGCTGGTGCAGGGGATAAGTGAGATGTGGCACTTTGATGGCACTAGAGAAACTGTCAACCAAGAGCTGATGGGGGACAGAAGGCAAAGGTGAGGGACTGGCTTGTTCGTCTGTTTGGCAGCGTGCAGATCTTAGAAGGATTGATGCTGAAGCTCCAATACTTTGGCCACCTGATTCAAAGAGGCGACTCATTGGAAAAGACCCTGATGCTGGAAAGATTGAGGGTAGGAGGAAAAGGGAGTGGCAGAGGATGAGATGGTTGGATGATATCACTGACCCAGTGAACATGAGTTTGAGTAAACTCTGGGAGCTGGTGAAGGACAGGGAAGCCTGACGGGCTGCAGTCCATGGGGTCACAAAGAGTGGGACACGACTTGGTGACTGAACAAGAAGATCTTAGTTCCCTGACCCAGGATCAAACCCATGCCCCTTGAAATGAAAGAGTTAAGTCCTAACCACTGGACCACCGGGGAAGTCCCAAGGTCAACTGGCACATTCCAGACCATTCTCTGCAGGCACTCTCTGGAGCTGTACCAGGAGATAAGGATGCAGCTGAGAACTCCTTGCCCGTGGCGGCACGGAGACAGATTTGGAGACTGCATGTCATAGCGTTTAACAGCCAGATGACCCAAATTCTGACCCCAGCTAACACCATTTGCACAAGGGAATTCTGTCTGAGAGCCCGGTTTCCTCATCTCTCACATCATCCTAAGACTAGCCCTAACTCCAACTCCATACAGCTCCTGCAAGAATGAAAGGTGATAATGCGGGCAAAACCCTAGACAACCTGCCAGATTTGTAGTTATAAGTGGAGGTCAAGACAGGCATTTGCTGATGGGGAGTCAGGAGCCCCTCGGAGAGAGGACCCCACCCCCACCCCGCCCGCAGGGTCACAGTCCCCAGAGGCGGCCAGAGTCTACCTCCCCCATCACTTATTCCCAAGGTCACACCCTGGCCTCTATCTGCATCCAGAGGAGCTCCACCTCTAAAACCCCACAAAATCCCACGTCCCACTCCCTGACCACAGCCTCCCTCCCATGCTTCCAGAGCTCGGCCGGACCTGTTTGTCCACCTCTAAGACACCCCGACCACTCCACCAACAGAGCCCCTTCTGTCTGCACCTCTTCTACACTCACAGTCTGCCCTCTTAACGCCCCCTCCACAAACACACCCCCTCCCTCCACTGTCTTAATTAACCTCCCCGCTCTCAGCATCCCTCCTCCCAGTCACCCAGCCCTGCAACACACTTGCTCTTTGCTGGAGGCAAACGGAACAAGAGCCATTCAGCTGCTCAGAAGAGGCCGCTGTTAAATTCCTGGCTGCCAACCTCACCTGGGAACCTACCTGCCACCCTTACCTCCACAAACACGTGCCCCCTGGAGACCGGATGAGCTGGCCCTAGCGTCCCGGCCACTTGACCCCCACCCCTTCCTGCTTCCTTCCCCAACAATGGGAGAGGCTTCCTTCCTTCTGTCTGGAGCTAATCCCCTTGTGGGGCGGCTCACCCTCCGCCCCTGTGTTCTCTGGCAACTGGCTCCTTGTGGTGGGGAAGAGCCCGTCAGAGTTCGAAGGTGCCACTGAACCACTTTGTGTAACCGTGGACGGGCGACTCCCCTTCCCCACCTGCGTGTGGAGGAGAATAAGAGCACCTTTCTCATGAGGCTGGAGGAAGGGTTCGGCGAGGTGATTGACAAAACATGCGTTAAAACAGCATTGGACACACAAGTAAGGGCTCAGATGAAACTGCCGCTCAAATCACGGAGACAACAGAGAGGCTTCAGAGGGTCGGGGAGCCCAGTGCCCCGCCAGTCCTCTGGCGCTTACCCGCCGATTGACCTTGGAAGGGCCACTCCCCACTCCCCCAGCCTCCTTCCTCAGGCTGTGAAACCGGCTCAGGAGAGCACCTAGCCCAGGGAAGGTGGACTTTCCACAACCTCACTGCTCTCACTTCCTTCTCTTCTCCCCCCTGGCTCAGCTTCTCCAGCTACACTGGCCTCCTCGCTGGTCGCCAGGCACATCAGACTCCCTTACACCCCAGAACCTTTGCAGGGGTGGCCATCCCCCACGGTGTCCCCCCACCCCCATGCCCCTCTTGCTCAAAAAGCGCCTTCCCCCTGACCTCCTCCCTGCTTTGTTTTTTTAAGAATTTTTTTATTTTTGGATATGGACCATTTTTTAAGACTTTATTGAATTCGTTACAATATTGTTTCTGTTTTCTGTTTTTGTTTTTTGCCTGTGTGGCATGTGGGAGCTTAGCTCTTCCCCAATCAGGGATCCAACCCATGCCCCCTACAGACAGTGGTGAAGTCTTAACCACTAGACCACCAGGGAAGTCCCCTCCCTACTTTCTTCTTCTTAGCACTGATGACTCATGATATTACATATTATATTTAACTTTCTTTTGCTTCCAGGGTTTAAGTTTCAGTGAGGCAGAGATGTCTGTCTACTTTGTTTACTGCCATATCCTCAGCGCTCAGAAGGCTTCCCTGATAGCTCAGCTGGTAAAGAATTTGCCTGCAATGTAGGGGACCCCGGTTTGATCCCTGGGTCGGGAAGATCCACTGGAGAAGGGATAGGCTACCCACTCCATTCTTGGGCTTCCCTTGTGGCTCAGCTGGTAAAGAATCCGCCCGCAAATGCGGGAGACCTGGGTTCGATCCCTGGGTTGGGAAGAGCCCCTGGAGAAGGGAAAGGCTACCCACTCCAGTANGAAGATCCACTGGAGAAGGGATAGGCTACTCACTCCATTCTTGGGCTTCCCTTGTGGCTCAGCTGGTAAAGAATCCGCCCGCAAATGCGGGAGACCTGGGTTCGATCCCTGGGTTGGGAAGAGCCCCTGGAGAAGGGAAAGGCTACCCACTCCAGTATTCTGGCCTGGAAAATTCCATGGACTGTATAATCCCTGGGGTCACGAAGAGCCGAACACACTTTCCATCTTCCAGCACTTAGAACCGTGACTGATGTATAATAGGTACTCAAGGAATACTTGTTGAAGTGAAGGAGGGAGAAGAAGAAAGGGAGATAGGAAGGCAGGGGCAGGGGAGGAGGAAGGAAAGAAACTAACGCACATCGAGAAAGTTACCTGGGATCTTCTCGGACCAGGGATCGGTCCAGTGTCCCCTGCATTGCAAGGTGGATTCTTAACCACTGGACCACCAGGAAATCCCACGTGCCCCGGAGCAACTAAGCCCGCGCACCACAACTGTGGAGCCCGTGCTGTAGACCGTGGGAACTGCAACTACTGAGCCCACATGCCCAGAGCCCGCGCTCCACAACGAGAGAAGCCCCTGCAATGAGCGGCCCACGCACTGCAGCAAAGACCCAGCACGGCCGAAAAATACAAATAAACACTCGTCCCTAAAATGTCGAAAACCTGGGCCCAAAATAACTCTTAAAAAATAGTTACCTGGATACACAAAATGTGGCCCATCCATACAAAGATGTATGAGAAAAAGAAAGGAGAAAAGAGAAAGAGAGGAAGGCTTCCCGAGTGGTCCAGTGGTTAAGGATGCATCTGCCGGTACAGGGGACCCGGGGTCGACCCCTGGTCCGGGAAGATTCCACACACCACAGAGCAGCTAAGCCCATGCACCACAGCCCCTGAGCCCGTGTTCTGCAACAAGAGAAGCCACCACAGCAAGAAGCCCACTCGCCGCAACTAGAGAGTAGCCCCCACTCACCGCAACTAGAGAAAGCCCGCATGCAGCAGTGAAGACCCAGCACTGCCAAAAAGAAAATAACCAGATCAATTATTAGAAAGCAAGGAAATTCTGACCTGTTACAGCATGTCACGTGAACCTTGAGGACATTACGCTCACTGAAATGTGAAATACCTATTTCAGAGT
The DNA here is from genome assembly GCA_006410615.1 of Neotragus moschatus. NCBI lineage: Eukaryota > Metazoa > Chordata > Mammalia > Artiodactyla > Bovidae > Neotragus > Neotragus moschatus. Next base: position 186,121 of record SJYA01002373.1, on the reverse strand, counting down.
CAAATTCATAGAGACAGAAAGTAGAATGGAGTCTACCAGGGCCTGCGGCAGGGAGGATGGGAAGCTGGTGTTTCATGGGGACAGACTTGCAGTCAGAGAAGATGGAAAGGTTTTGGAGACAGAGGTTGTTAATGGTTGCACAACCAAGTGAAAGTATTTCTTGCCACTGGACTGTACACTTAGTGATGTAAGCTGGACTTTCCTGGTGGTCCAGTGGTTAGAATCTACCTCGCAGGGTAGGGCACCCGGGTTCGATCCCTGGCCAGGGAAATAAGATCCCACATGCCACAAGGCCAAAAGAAAAAAACAAGAAACAAGTTCCCAGTCCCGTTGGCCACCTCGCTGGGTCCAACCCTTGTGCCACCCTCTCCTTACAGTTCATCTCAGCTTCCCTGACACCATCCTCTCCTGGTTTCCTTCTTGGTTCTTCCATTTCTCCTTCTCGGCCCTTCGCCCCCTAAGCTGAGGATCTGCCGTGGGGTCTTGAACAGACACCCTGGGTCTTTTCAATCTATTCAGTCTCCCCATGTGAGTGGGACAGTGCTCTGGTTTCCAGCACCTTCCATCGGTGCTAGCGACACCCCACCACTGTCTCTAACATGACAGCTCCCCTAAGAGGCAGCCCAGGTCTGCAGTGAGGACCCTGAGGGCTCTTCTCTCCTCTGCTCAGAATCACTGGGGATCACTTCCCCCTCTAGCACTCTGAGCTTTGCACCGTCCTTCCATCTAAAGAGCTCTACTCAGAGCTGCTCTCCTCACTCCGTCCATCCCCCCTGGTGAACTCCTACTCATCCCGCAGTGCCCAACTTAGAAAGCCCACCCTCTGGGAGCCCTTTCCCTACTCCTGGGGCTTCATCAGAACCTTCAATAGTCCTCTCCATCCAATCAGAACACACATGACACCGGACTGAGTTTCCCGTGGCCTCTCTGACCTTTCCTGCCAGACTGTGAGCTCCTGGAAGGCAAGGACTGTAGCCGTGTGTCCAGTCATTCCCTCATCAAATATTTTTTGAGGCCCTCCATAATGGGTGGAGTGGGAGCAAGGCAGCCAAGAACAGAGTGTGGCTGGAAGGGAATGAATGACCTGGCAGTGATGCTGAGGGGACTGGGGGCTGGGATGGGGGGGTGGGTAAGCCAGTTAACGGAGCCTTGTTTGTGGCCACATCCCCAGCACTTTTTTCCTGGGCTCCCTGGGTTTCACTAAGGACTTCTGCTTAAGCCGAGTATTCTTTCTAGGAAGAGATCTCGGCTTTATCTTCCAGCTCAGCGGGGGATCCCTGTGAGTCCTTCAAATTACAACCTTCTGGGACCTCCTTGGCAGTACAGCAATGAGGAATCTACCTGCCAATGCTGGGGACAGGGGTCCGATCCCTGGGTTGGGAAGATTCCCTGAAGGAGGGCACAGTGACCCACTCCAGTATTCTTGCCTAGAGAATGCTGNTACTTACTATTGGAGAAGGCAATGGCACCCCACTCCAGTACTCTTGCCTGGAAAATCCCATGGACGGAGGAGCCTGGAAGGCTGCAGTCCATGGGTTCGCTGAAGGTCAGACACGACTGAGTGACTCCACCTTCACTTTTCACTTTTATGCATTGGAGAAGGAAATGGCAACCCACTCCAGTGTTCTTGCCTGGAGAATCCCAGGGACAGGGGAGCCTGGTGGGCTGCTGTCTATGGGGGCGCACAGAGTCGAACACGACTGAAGTGACTTAGCAGCATGGCCTGGGGATGTTTTAAGTGTTTTAGTTGTATTACCTCTTTTAATCCTTTTAGAGATTCTCTGAAGTTGTAGTAGTTATTTTTCTCATTTTACAGTTTAGAAAATTGAGGCACAGACAAGTCAAGTCATGGACTTGAAGTCACAGAGCATGTAAGTGTCAGAGCTGGATTTCAGACTAAGATGTTTGCTTCCACATTTGACTTCCATGCTTTTGAGAATAGTAATATTATAATTATTTTATTATAATAATGACTTATTATTAATATAATATTAATGATATTATTATATTCTCACTTTTCTCATCTACAAAGCAAGAATAGTAACGATACTCACCTCAAAAGGTTTGAAGTATTATTTAAACAAGTCCTTAAATAGTATCTACTTTCTACACCTGTCTCAGTACTATTTCTAATACAGATTGGAAAATTAACTGACACAGGCACTTTAAATGTTCATCAACATTGCACATTAAGTGTCTCTTTAAAATCAATAGGTATTTTAGGGATTTGATAGTATGTGTGGAAGAATTAATAATAAATTATGATTTTTGAATTGAGGTGACTAAAATCAAATTCTAGTAACTTCACTGTCAACTGATAGATGGCTCTATAATTCTATAAATGATTTAAGAAATTAACCTTCAATTATATAAAGAAGAATTAAATGTCAAGTTGAATAAGTGAGCTGTCTCTATTCCAGATGAGCCAGAGAGGTTTAAGATTTTTGCTTTTGCTCCTCTTTATTTTTTGCTAGCGTAACACAAATATTCTTTTCCCAGAATCATTTTCACTGTTGCCAAAATGTTAATTAACGGTTGTTGGGATTTTTTTTTTTCTGCTATCATTTTTATAACATACTTGGCTGCTGGCTCTGTGTTTCCTGAAATTAACGAAGCCAGAATTGCTATACCACTTCAAATCCAAAAGGAGAATAATAATAAGCTCTTTTACTACAGATTTTTGTATTATTAAGCATCCATAAACTGAGAATAATAACAACGCTCACCTCAACCTTGCAAGGCTGTTAAGAACGGTAAATAAACTAATACATGAATTGTGCTCATTTCTCAAGGAGATTTGGAAACTCCACCAGAGTGTGAATAAGTTGGCTCAGAGCAAGAGCTTCTTGTGTAAGGTAGAGAGGCAGAGAGCCACGTTCTGCACATCTGAGGAGCATCACTCAAGCACAGTGCTTTTGCATAGTGCTGGAGCTCAGAGGCAAAACTCCTTTAAAATTATGTCAGCCCACTCCCCAGGCTTAAACTTATATCCAGTCACAATTTTGTGCCTCCTAATCCACTGGGGCACCTGAGAACTAATTTACCCTGAAAAGCTATCCGTGGAAAAGTCTTGAAAACAAAATGCCACTTCTGAAATATATGCCAAAAGAAAAAGACTTAACCTAAGGAATAAAGCAAGTTTTGGGCTTTTGGCCAGTAAAAAGTCAAAAACANTCCAGTCACAATTTTGTGCCTCCTAATCCACTGGGGCACCTGAGAACTAATTTACCCTGAAAAGCTATCCGTGGAAAAGTCTTGAAAACAAAATGCCACTTCTGAAATATATGCCAAAAGAAAAAGACTTAACCTAAGGAATAAAGCAAGTTTTGGGCTTTTGGCCAGTAAAAAGTCAAAAACATAACTGGCAAGGGCAAGTTTGTCTGATTTGAAATGACAGAAACTCTGCCATTCATAATAAGAATAACAGGAAAGGTCATTCAAATCAAGAACCTACTCAGTTAACATATGCTGTTACTTTTAATCTTTACGTTTTTACAAGTTTTTACAAATGATGAAACTGAAATAAAGTTTTATACCCAGTGTGAAACATGTATTAATAGCAAGTGGCTGGTCCATGATTAAACTCTGTTTTTCATAGTAAATGACTTCCCTTAGTAAATTTCCCATAGTAAATGGGCTCCCCTTGTGGCTCAACTTGTATAGAGTCTGCCTACAATGCAGGAGACTTGGGTTCAATACCTTGGTTGGGAAGATCCCCTGGAGAAGGGCAAGGCTACCCACTCTAGTATTCTGGCCTGGAGAATTCTAAGGACTATAGTCCATGGGGTCACAAAGAGTCGGACACGATTGAGCGAGTTTCATTTCACTTTTCATAGTAAATTACATCCATGCCTCTAACTTCACAATCTCTAAACTAACAGAGGCCCTCAGTATAACCTTTTATGCTTTTCACATCTGTCATGTCCCTTTTTCCTATTTGGCTGTCACTGACTAGCTGTGTGAATTCAGGCAAGTCACAAACTCTCAGTCTGTGGTTTTCTCATCTATAAAGCTAGAAGAATAATACTATTCACCCTAAGGGAGTTTAACAGCATTTTTAAAAAGCTAATAAAAATATAACCCTTAGAACAATGCTGGAAGCATAGTGAGAACTATGGAAATTGATGACTGGGATTCTTATTTCACTGTAGACTCAATCAGATGAACACTTCCTTATGCTCTCTGGTTGGACTACACTTACTGCCTGTATCTTATGCTGGTCCTCTTGTAAACGCCTTTGTTCCTATCTAGAGCCAGTCTCTGCACTTTTAAACCGCAATGCATCTACCACTCAAGGTCATCACTAGCTATTCATCCTTTTGTCTCTATGCATCGTCACATTTTCTTACACTGCTGGGTGATTGCTATCAATGTAATGCACACTGCAATATTTTTCATCTAAAAACAAAAATGCCACAGTTCCTTCAGCCTTCCACCCATTTGTGTCTCCCATCCACTCCCATCTCTGAAATAAAACTTCATCAAACGGTTACAGAGTTACTGTGTTTTGTTTCTTCAACTCCTCTCCTTTCTGGATTAAATTCCAAATGATTTTCCTCCTTTCCACTAAACTGATCTTTTCATGATTTCCATTCTTACCCTGAAATGCAATAATCAGTTTTCCTCTACTATCATACTTGATTTACCAGCATATGATGTGTCTTAACAGGATATCTTGTAAAACCCGATAGACCATAAAGGGTGCTCCCAAGTACAAAGGCCTTTCAGTGTTCCCTGATTCTTGTTTGTAGTGAAAATGTTGCAGCCTTCTAGACCTTCCCTGAGTTCTAAAGGGCAGATTCAAAGAATTACTGATTGTGCAAGTAAGGGAATGCAGAAGCAAAGGAAAGACCATGAGGAAACAACAATTCAGCTTTAAAGTAGTCCTAGTTCCTCCTCAAGAGGTGTACAAAACAATCTGACACAAGTCTTGGAGTTCTTCTATAGGAACTAAGGGCCTCCCAGCTGGGACTAGTGGTAAAGAATCTGCCTGCAATGCAGGAGACACAAGAGACACGGGTTCAATCCCTGGGTTAGGAAGATCCCTGGAAGAGGGCATAGCAACCCACTCCAGTACTCTTGCTTGGAGGATCCCGTGGACAGAGGATCCTGGCAGGCTACAGTCCATAGGGTTGCAAAGAGTCATACATGACTGAATGGCTGAACACACACACATAGGAACTAAGGCCCCCACACAGCTGGAGGATTGTGACTACATGCTGACATCAAACACATAGACCCCAGACTGATTGGAAACAGAAGTCTGATTATTGAGACTCCGGAGCCATCACCCTGCTACCTCACCACCCACCAACCAATGAGAAGAATGTCATGCATCCTGCAACTCTCATTCCCAAATGTGTGACCTTTAAAAATGCTTCGCTGAAAACTGTCGAGAAGTTTTGGTCTTTTGAACGTGAGGGACCCATTCTCCTTGCTCGGCCCTTGCAATATACCCTTCTGTGCTCCAAACTCTGATGTTTAGGTTTGTTTGGCCTCACTGTGCACCCAGGCACCTGAACTTGGGTTCAACAACACTTATCCCCCATTAAAAGACTATCTTCAGTTGGCTTCTAGAACATCCTACTCTCTGGAGTTTTCTTCTGTTGATCTGCTTTCACAGATTTCTCCTCATTTATTCTAAATATTCAAATGTCACGGTGCTCAGCCTTTGTATTTCTGATTGCTTTCTTTTTCTGACTCTTATTCTTCTGGTGATCTCATCTAGCATTATTGCTTTAAAACACATTCTATAAATTCCGTTCAGTTCAGTCANAGAAGGGCTTCTATTTGTGCATTTCACCCTTCTGGTCTACCAGGGCCTGAACCAAGGTTTTCAGCCTGAAGCCGTGTGGCCTCTCTGCAAAGCCAGCTGAAGGGAAAACAGTTGAAGGGGGCACCAAGTGCTTCTGCAGGGGGGCTGGAGGAGCAGCAGTCTAGGTGGAAAGGGGAGGAAAGTGGTTTGGGAGCCTGGGGGTGGGGAGAGTGCAGACGGCTGACCTCCTGAGTCACCGTGAGGTGGTCCAGACCCACCCGACCGACTGCCCTGAGACAAATTGCAGTCATTAGGGAATTTAAGAGGCTGGGGGAGGAGCTGAGGGTGGCGGGGCCCTGCCCAGCAGTTAGGATGGGTCCCCAGGCCCATTCCCCATCTCATAACTCTGTCTCTCCTGCTCTCCCTGGGTCTCTGCCCCCGCTCTCTCTGGGTCCCTTCCCCGTCTCTCTGGGTCCTTCTATCCCACTCTCCCTGACCTCTCTGCAGAGCCTGAGTTGGGGGGCACCCATTCTGCCCTGACCCTCCCTCCCCCACTCCTTGCCAGGGCCCCTGCTCCCCCACCTTTCAGGACCACGAGGACCACAGAATGAGAACGTGTGGGAGACAGGACACCCAGAGCCTCGGTGCTCCCAGCATCTCCAGTCTCCTGCNTCCCTGACCTCTCTGCAGAGCCTGAGTTGGGGGGCACCCATTCTGCCCTGACCCTCCCTCCCCCACTCCTTGCCAGGGCCCCTGCTCCCCCACCTTTCAGGACCACGAGGACCACAGAATGAGAACGTGTGGGAGACAGGACACCCAGAGCCTCGGTGCTCCCAGCATCTCCAGTCTCCTGCCAGCTCCCAGCCCCACCCCTTGCCCCTCTCTGTTCCTCTGTGGCTGTCATCTCTCGTCTCTGCCTGCCCGTCTCCCCTTTTTCTCAAGTGTCCCCTGTGCCCCCACTCCCTCTCCCCCGTCTCTGCCTGGCCTCTCCTGGGATCTCTGCGCCCCTCCTTGTCCTCCCTGAGTCTCCTCCCGTCTCTCTGCTGCCATCCCTCNGCCAGCTCCCAGCCCCACCCCTTGCCCCTCTCTGTTCCTCTGTGGCTGTCATCTCTCGTCTCTGCCTGCCCTCTCCCCTTTTTCTCAGGTGTCCCCTGTGCCCCCACTCCCTCTCCCCCGTCTCTGCTTGGCCTCTCCTGGGATCTCTGCGCCCCTCCTTGTCCTCCCTGGGTCTCCTCCCGTCTCTCTGCTGCCATCCCTCGTGTGTGTGTTTGCAGGGGGGAGCGCCCTTGCTTCCTTTCTCTGCGTGCTTTTTCCTCCTCCTCTCTGCCTGTTTCTGTTCTGTCTTCCCTTCCTCCCTTCTGTTTCTCTGCTTCTGTCTGTCACTCTTCCCACACTCATCTCTCCGTGAATCCTTGTCCTTGCGCTCCCCCCACCCATCTTGTCTTTTTCTGTCTGCCTCCTCCTTCCCTGTCTCTGGTCTCCATCTCCCTAAGTTCTCTCCACCGTCTCTATGGCCTGTATGCTTCTCCCTCTTCCTATTGCTACTTCTCTCGCATTTCCTCGCCTCTCTCTGCTGCCGGGGCAGCCTCTCTCTCTCTCTCTGCCTCTGTCCCTCCCTCTCCCGGCCCCTCCCAGCACCTTCCCCTG
>SJYA01002373.1:113026-164185 GCA_006410615.1 Neotragus moschatus | reverse complement strand
AGAAGGAAAACAAAAGTAGAGGCTTGTACAGATCATTAACAATGTGCCACCAGCGAATTCACTTCTCCCATCTGAGCATGAAGAACCATCTCAGTGTATTAATAAAGTTAAAGAGAGCATCATCTACTTCAGAGGACTCTTAAGAGGATTGATTTCCTACGTGAAAGCACTCAGAAGAACACCTGGTACTGAGTGAATGCTCCCTAAGTGGCAGCTGTCACGAGTATTATTGTTATGATGTCATTGTTATGGTGCCGTGTCTCCAAGGCTCCAGCCCCGAGCAGGTCGCCTTGGGTGGCAGCTGCAGATCTGAGAACGGGAGGCGGTGGCCCAGTCCTTCCTGCGGAACAGAAAATAATGACATACCTGAGCAGGAGGCTCTGATTGCCAGCAGGACTTTAATTCAAGAAGGCTAGCCAGGTGGCAGGCTGCTCAGACCGCCTGCCTCCCTTGCATCTCCCAGGAACTTTGTAACCACTTGCCCGCTCCTTCCTGTTTTGCCCCAGGGGGATTTTTAATAACACTGAGATCCTGTGCAAGAAGGAATTTGGAGGCCTGTGGAGGGAGAGAGGAGGTGAAAAGATGGGTGGTGGGGAAGGGGGAGACCAAAGCAAAAAGAGAACACCCTTCCTGTCATCAGTCCAGCAGATAACACCCTCTCAGATCTTTCTCTCGAGGCCCCAGTTGGGGAAGTATCAGCTCCCCCATTTTACAGCCATGTGGACCTAAAGACAATCCAGCGGTGAGTCGAATCCCTCCAGGCTGATGGAGGCACCTTCCTGTATTTCTCCTCTGAGAACATCCCCAGGGACATTCCTTACCACCCACCACCCACCTCTGCGCCACCTCCGCCCCCCTGCAAGTCTGGAAGGACGCCGGTCCAGACCAAGCTGAGCCACTGCCCCACTTGTGAGGCCCTGTTTGGTTTCACTTTTTGCTAAATTAATTAATTGTTTGGCTGAACTTGGTCTTCGTTGCTGCTCGGGCTTGTCTCTAGCTGTGCTGATTGGAGGGGGCTACTCTCTGGCTGTGGCGAACGGGCTTCTCCCTGTGGTGGCTTCTCTTGTTGCGGGCCACGGACGCAAGGATGTGCAGCTTCACTAGGTATGTGCTCGGGCTTAGTTGCCCCACCACATGTGGGATCTTCCCAGACTAGGGATCGAACTCGTGTGCCTTGCATTGGCAGGCGGATTCTTAACCGCTGGACCACCAGGGAAGACTATGTGAGGCCTTGTTTAAGGGACTAGGCTGGACTCACCAGGTGAATGGGAGCAATGGGTATATGAGCCCACAATTTCATCCTAATAAATTCACTGTTAAGATGAAAGAAGCAGATGAGTTGTGAGCGGGTTGAGGAGGTTGGACACTCAAGTCAGGCTTTTTGGAGGAAGGAAAGCACGCATGCGTGCTACGTCACTTCAGTTGTGTCCGACTCGTTGCGATCCTGTGGACCGTAGCCCACCAGGCTCCTCTGTCGCTGAGGATTCTCCAGGCAAGAATACTGGAGTGGTTGCCATTCCCTCCTCCGGGGGATCTTCCTGACCCAGGGATTGAACCTGAGGCTCTTATATCACCTCCATCGGCAGCCCAGGTTCTTTACCACTAGCGCCACCTGGGAAGCCCAGGAGGAAGGGATAATGAAGAATAATGTAGTCGCTCCCACAGAAATAGGATGGACTTCCTCACCCAAGGGTTGCTTCAGATGCCATGATTCACGACACTGCACATGCACCAAAGGGCCCTTTCCACCTCTGAGGGGTGACCCCAGTTGGCACTATAAGTGGGAGCCTAGCTAGGGCCACCAACTGGAAAAAGAAAAAAAAAAACACAACCTCAAAGCTGAGAATTATGTTTTATTTGATAAACATACTGAGGACTTAACTGCGGAAGACAGCCTCTCAGAGAGCTCCAGGGGACTTTCCAAGAGATCAGGGAGGAGCCAGGATACACAGCAGTTTTTTCAACAAAACCCAGGTATTTGGAACATCAAGAGATTACTGTTAAGTAAAGAAAAACAAACATCTCCAGTTAGCGAATTTCACACTTTTCTATGTATGTTGCTGTTTAGTTGCTAAGTTGTGTCCGACTCCTTGTAATCCCACAGACTGCAGCACACCAGGCTTCCCTTTCCTTCACTGTGACCTGGAGTTTGCTCATACTCATGTCTATAGAGTCGGTGATGTCATCCAACTATCTCATCCTCTCTCCTCCCCTTCTCTTCCTGCCCCCAATCTTTCCCAGCATCAGGGTCTTTTCCAATGAGTCAGTTCTTCACATCAGATGGCCAAGGTATTGGAGCTTCAGCTTCAGCATCAGTCTTTCCAATGATTATTCAGGGTTGACTTCCTTTAGGATTGACTGGTTTGATCGCCTTGCTGTCCAAGGGACTCTCAAGAGTCTTCTCCAGTACCACAGTTCAAAAGCATCAATTCTTCACCGCTCAGCCTCCTTCCCCTACCACTTGGGAAATTCCCCCAATTTTTAAAACCTCTGTGACCAGAATCCAGGAGGAAAATCAAATGCATACCAGGGACCCACAGGAGGGGTCTGAGCTGGACCAGAGAAGGCTCTAGATGTAGAAAGATCCCTCCAGGGCTTTCTGAGTGGTGGACTAGGTGGGGAGGGGCAGTCAGAGGCTGAGAATCCAGGTAGATGACTTGGGTGAGGGTCTAGGAGGAGGGAACAAGGCCAGCTGAGGCCAAGTTAGGGCTTGAGAGAATCGGAGACAAGAGGAACAGTGTGAGGAGGGGTAAGGAGGAGGACAGTGTCTGGATTCAGCCTAATTAATCGGCAGGTGGCGGGGCCTCATTGAGATAACCCAGGGGTAAGACACAGAGCTCCTGAGGGACACAGAGGGAGAAAGGCTGTGAGCATGCCCGAGGACAACGCTGCAGAGGGCCGGAGCTTGGGAGCCAGGTTTCAAAGATGCAGAGAAGGAAGTGTTCGAAGCCATCTTTGGGGAGGATGATGGCGCCAAAATCTTCCCTTTCTCTCCCTGCTGAAAAGACGGAAAAGAAAAACACAGACAGAGTTCAGAGGGAGCAGAAATGTGGCTTTAATCCTCAGCTGTTGGACGGGAGAAGAAGCAGGCTTGTGCCTCAAGAACTGTGCCCTCCCACCCCCACCTTCCATGAGGAATGTGGAGGATTCTGTAAGAGGAGGGCTCGCAGTCAGGGGTAGGTGATGGGGAACAAAGGTGGGAAGATCTTGTCTTCTTCTTCTTGCCTTGTTTCAAAAACAGCCATGGGCTGGCATCAGGCAGCCCAGTAATCGGGTGGTGATTGGGTCTGGCAGTCCTGTAGCCCACTGTCCTGTCTTCTGTGCGTTGTTCTTTCAGTAATGCAAAAACAGAAAAACTACCAGGGGTGGTCTGCGAAGAGAGTGAGAGAAAAGAAGCTGAGTTCCAGAGAGAAGAGTCTGGGCGGGGGACCGGGTGGATGGTGGAGCCAACCACAAAGATGGAAAGTGTAGGTCTGAGAACAGGTCGGTGGGGAGAGATGGAGAGGTCGGTTTAGCTTGTCCAGAGGGCTGTCGGATGCTCAGGAATAAAGCTGGGGAGAGACCTGAGAACCAGCCTGCCCCAGGTGACGGGTGAGACTATCAGCTGTACACACTCAGATGCAGAGAACACGGCTTAGGACAGAGCCCTGGAAACACCCTTGTTTGTACTGACAGTGATGGAGGGAAAAGGTCCTATTCATGAGGGAGGCTGGGAAGGAGAGTCAGGAGTGGGAGGGAAACCAGAAATGCACGGTGTCCCAGAAGGAAGCCGGGAGAGGAGGGGCCGGCCATGTTTTGAACGCTGCCCGAAGCTTGAGTAAGACGGGGACAGACAGGTGACCGTTGGATTGCTCAACATGGAAATCTCTGGAGACCCAAGAAAGACTGTGGCTGTGAGGTGCAAACAGTGAGTAGACCTCCCCGGAGAAGTTTTCCTGGGAAGGATGGTAGAAAAACAGGGCAATACCTACCTGGGAGAGGGTGTGGGGCTGTGGGTTCTAATCAAACTCTGCGACCCCAGCATCACCCGGCAGAGGATCAGGTAGGTACACAGGGCAACCGCAGAATGTTTGTTGAGTGAATCAATGAGACAGAAATAGAATGAGAGGTGTAAAGATAAACTAAGACTGCAGAAAGATTCTGTCCTCTGTCAGCTTTGAAAGTCCCTTCTTTATAAAAAGAAATGAATGGATAGGGGCAGTCTTACTCATGTCTGCATTTAGCATACATGATACCCCATCTATCATTACTGAAAACTTTTCCTTTATTTTTGGCTGTGCTGGGTCTTTGTTGTTGCTGTGTGTGGGCCCTCTAGTTGCAGCGAGCTGGGTTATACTCTCTAGTCGCAGAGCTCAGGCTTCTCATTGCGGAGGCTTCTCTTGCTGCTACAAAGCTTGGGCTATTGGGCCCGCAGGCTTCTGTAGTCAGGCACACGGACTTAGTTGCCCCGAGATATGTGGGAATCTTCCCGGGCAAGGGATCGAACCCATGTCCCCTGGATCAGCAGACGGATTCTTAACTACTGGACCACCAGGAAAGTCCCCCCAAACATCTTTTATGTTTGTTTTCATTTTTTTCTTGAAGTGTGGTTTACTTGTTAGTTTGAAGTGTACAGCAAAGTGATTCATATATATATTCATATATACTTTTTCAGATTCTTATCCATTGTAGGTTATTACAAGATACTGAATATAGTTCCCTGTGCTATACAGTAGTCCTTGTTTGGTTGTTTCTTTCCCCCAATTTTATATATAGTGGTGTGTTTATGTTAATCCCAAACTCCTAATTTATTTTCTCCCCTCCCATTCATCTTTTGTTGCCTTGTTTGCTGACCCCAAGGGGAAGTGGTGGGTAAACATTTACCTTCCTCCCAGACGCATTTTTCTGATGGACAAATAGAGGACAGGACAAGAGAGTGTCCCATGGGCCCCAGTGAGTCACGAGATGAACTGAGGTTTCAGCCCAGTCTGTACATTTCCAAAAGCTCACCCTCTTTCTTTGAAACCCACAGCAACAGCTCTTCATTCATCTCTTCACACGTATATTCCTTCAGTTAGTCATGCTTTTGTTCATTCACATGCTTGGGAAACGATTGACAAGTTCTGGAGCCAGTCTGCCTGGGCTCTAACTCCAATTTTGCCTCTTCTCAGCTGTGTGGCTGTGAGCAAGTGGCTTCATTCAGCTGTCTCTCAGTTTCCTCACCTACGGTGGTCTCCGTGCTCAGGGACGTCACCCCTGAGTTCTCCCTATAAATGGGCTTCATAGTGAGCCTATGATGATGCCCCAGAGGAAACTGTGAGACACCGGGACTTGAGAGCTCTGGGGGGCTCCCTGGGAGAGGTGACAAAGGCTCTCGGTGCTTTTCTTGAAAGCAGGAGGTCTGTCCTCTTTGAGCCTCCAGCTACAGAAAGGAATTGGTTTTATGTGGAAGCCACAAGCTGCAAGTCTGTGTGTCAAAGAGAACCACCAAGCACTCACTCCCCATCCCCACTCCCCAAGGCCCCAGGCGACCACTGAACCACTTTTCTGTCTCCACCAGTTTGCCTATTCTGGGCATTTCAAATAAACGAGATTGTATGGTTTGTGGTCCTTTGTGACTTCTTTCAGTCTCCACAGTGTTATCAAGGTTCCACCCATGTATGATGCTGGTTTAGTCGCTATGTTGTATCTGACTCTTTGAAACCCCATGGACTGTACCCCGCCAGCCTCCTCTGTCCATGGGATTTTCCAGGCAAGAATACTGGAGTGGGTTGCCATTGCCTTCTCCAGGGTATCTTCCCCACTGAGAGATCTAACCTGGGTCTCCTGCACTGCAAGCAGATTCTTTACCAGCTGAGCCACCAGGGAAGCCCTTCTCCCTGTATAGCATACATCGGTACTTGTTCCTTTTATATTAATAGTTGAATATATAGTGGGCTTCCCAAGTGATGCTAACCAGCCTGCTAATGCAGGAGACATAAGAGACGCAGGTTGGATCCCTGGGTGGGGAAAATCCCCTGGAGGGAGACAGGGCAACCCACTCCGGTATTCTCACCTGGAAAATCCCATGGACAGAGGAGCCTGGTGGGCTACAGTCCATGGGGTCACTAAGAGTCAGACATAATTGAAGTGACTTAACACCCATGAACCCCATAGTAGGGACAGACGTTTTATTTGTCCATTCATCAGTGCATAGGCATCAGCTTAACAGGTAGAGGGTGTTCTTTTTGGGGGGTGATGAAAATATTCTGGAATTAGATGGTGGTGATGGTTGCAAAACATTCTGAGTACAGGAAAATTCACTGCATGGTAGACTTTAAACTGGTTCAAAGTCTGGATTTTTTTAAAAAATATTTATTTATTTATTTATTTGGCTATGTTGGATCTTAGTTCCAGCATGCGGGATCTTTCATAGAGGGCTTAGTTTCTCTGAAGATTGTGGAATCTTAACTCCCTGACCAGGGATCAAACCCATGTCTCCTGCACTGGGGACTGGACCACTACAGAAATCCCCAAAAGCTAGATTTTACGTCATGTGTATTTTAATTAAAAAAAAAAAGATGAGGGCAGAAAGAGGATGAGAGAGAGGGACTCGGCCCTAAATCTTCCATTTCTTTCTCAATAAAAGTCCCCATGCAAAACAGTTTTCATGGAATTAGATAAATCGACCTGATATCATAAGACCTGTGCTCTGAAAGCCAGGAAAAGAATTGCTTGCGCATTTTAAGACTTCCACTAGAACCAGACTTCCTTGGATCCCGGTTTGGAAATTCCTCCGTCTCACCTATTTTGAAACCTCTTCCCTTCCCACCTCTTTTTTCTCAGGCTCTCTCTGCCCACCGTTTCCCTGACTCTCTTTTCTACCCTTCCCTGCACCTCTTGGAGGACGAGTCCCAGGGATCCACCGCCCCAACCCTCCCTGAGGCTTGTCACTGGAGTCGGGATTAGAACTCGGCTCCCAGTTGGCCGTGAGTCACTGGCTGCTGGCTGGTCTGGAGAGGAGGGGAGGGGAGGGGCTGGGTCTTCCCTCCAGAGTCATCTGGGCCCCCTCCCCCTCCATTTACCTGTACATCTCAGTCAAGTGTCATTAGCCTGGAAGAGTTTCCCTGGGATTAGAGGGCGCCCCACCCCATGACTTCCTTGTCCCCTTCCCTCAACCCGGAAAAACAGCATGGGCTGGGACAAAGAGAGTTAAAAGCTGTGTCAGCCGCTGATCTGGGACAGACAGACAGAAGGAGGGAGACAGATGGACAGCATGACAGGTGGACAGTGGGAGCGTGGACTGGCAAGGTAGCCGACAGATGAAAGGACAAGCTGGTGGGTGGGCAGAGATAGCAGAGAGAGAGACAGACAGGCTGATCGAAACAGACACCTGGAGGAAGCTGCAGGCAGAGAGACCAGGTGAGAAGGAGGCAGGCAGACACCGGTGGGGGGCGGGGTGGGGAGGACCCTTGGGGGGATGGGCACAGAGAAGCATGGGCGTGTGGACCGTCCCCTCTTCGTGGAGTTGCTGGTGGAAGGGATGGGAACGGGAGGGTCCACTTGCCATCTCTGAGATGCTGCATCTTGTNGGTGAGAAGGAGGCAGGCAGACACCGGTGGGGGGCGGGGTGGGGAGGACCCTTGGGGGGATGGGCACAGAGAAGCATGGGCGTGTGGACCGTCCCCTCTTCGTGGAGTTGCTGGTGGAAGGGATGGGAACGGGAGGGTCCACTTGCCATCTCTGAGATGCTGCATCTTGTCCCCCCCAGAACCTGGAAGTGGTCCACCATGAGGGCCAGCATCTTTTCGCTCCTGTGTTTTGTTGGTGAGTTCCCCAGAGGGAAGGTGGGTCCCTCCCTCCTGAGAATGCCGAGCACCGAGGAGGGGAGGGTGGCTGGCAGATCACACCTCCATTCATTTCCATCTCCCGGGGTCAGGTGCCTCTCTCTCTTCCTCCATCCTCCAACCCATCTCCCCTCTGTCTCTCCCTGTCACCACGTCTCTGTCCTTTCTCTCTCTGAATCTCTATTTCTGTCTTGAAGCATCACTCTCCTCTCTCTTTCTGTGTCTCTGAGTGTTTCAGTGTCTCTCTCGGTGTATCACGGGTCTGTGTCTCCCTGCCTTTGACCCGCCCCCTGGCCCCCGCTGTCTCTGTTTCTTGTTTCTTTCTCTTGCCCATTCTGTATCCCTCTTTCTTTTTTTCAAATTTATTGATTTGCCCGCATCGGATCTTAGTTGCAGCACGTGGGATTTTCGTGGCTCCTGTGGGATCCTTCATTGAGGCGTGCAGACTTCCTAGTTGTGGCTTGTGTGCACCAGAGCTGCGTACTCCTCTTTCTATCTGATCCACAGTCTCTAAGCCTCTGACCCCCGTCTCTCTGCCCTGTGTCCCTGTCCTCAGGGTTCAGCCACGAGGCCAAAGAGAAGATCACTAACGGCACAGAGTGCGTCCCTCACTCTCAGCCTTGGCAGGTGGGGCTGTTTGAGGGCACCCGTCTGCGCTGTGGGGGGGTCCTCATTGACCGCAGGTGGGTTCTCACGGCTGCTCACTGCAGTGGCAGGTAAGCCCTCACCTGGGAGCCTCCCTACTCAGGGTTGTCAAAGGGAGCGTGGTGGGGAGGGGAGGGGCTCACAGGAGTAAGGAGATGGTCCTGCAACAAGAGAGCCTGAGGTTAGACCAGAAGTAGGACTTCCTCACAATGGGCCTGGGGTGGACCAGGGGCCTTGCGACTTGCCCACCCCGCCCCTACGTTCCCTCATGGCTCATTTCCTTCCCACATGGTGTGTGTCACCAGTCCCGCATCCCCTGGCCCAGTCTGAGCCGTGGACCCACGTCTGACCCAAACTCTTTGCAATGTCAAAGGCTACATCTGGTACCTCTCTGGGCCTCAGTGGTCCCATCCGTAAAATGAGGGGATTGGGCTTTATAAGTCTGATGCTCTCAGATATGGATGGAGAGACAGAGATGTGGGGACAGGGTGGGACACCAGCAAGAGAAACAGAATCTACTCATCATTTCCCCCTCCACTTAGTTGACAATAGTGATGACCCAGGCCTTCTGCTGGGTGGTAGAAGGTGCCCCATTCTGGGGCAGTGAACAGGACTGACAGATGTCCCTGCCTCCGTGGGCATCACCAGCTGAGAGAATCAGAATCAGAGAGTCACAGTGGCTGGGAGAGGACAAATAGGGCAAACGCTAGAGAAGGAGAGAGGGCAATGGAAAGAGAGACCAAGAGATGGGGAGAGACAGAGAGAGCAAGGGAGCAAAGGCACGGGAGAAAAGCCATCAAAGTGCAGAGCGGTAGAGAGGGGCAGGAGGCCTGGGAGCCCCAGGACAGCCCACCCACCACCCGCCGTGCCCCCCTAGCAGGTACTGGGTGCGCCTGGGGGAGCACAGCCTGAGCAAACTGGACTGGACGGAACAGATCCGACGCAGTGGCCTCTCGGTGACCCACCCCAGCTACCGAGGCAACCTGGGGAACCATGACAATGACCTCCGGCTCCTGCGACTGGGCACCCCTGTCCGGCTGACCACCAGCGTCCAGCCCCTGCCCCTGCCCACGACCTGTGCAACAGCTGGCACCGAGTGCCACATCTCAGGCTGGGGCACCACCAACCACCCATGGAGTAAGGGGGTCCTGGGGTCAGGAGGGACAGAGCTGGGGGTATAGGGTGAGGTAAAGGGTCTTGCCTTCTCAGAGGAAGGGTGAGTAAACGATCCCCCATCAGGATCATGCCCTGGGGTCTGAGAATATGGTGCATCAAGGGCCTTGGGAGTCAAAGTGTTTCAGTGGTTGAATATGGAGTCAGAACTCATGGGTCAAGGATGAAGTTAGAGGCAGAGAGATGTCAAGGGTCATCAGACAAGAGCAAAAGGCATAGATAATAGGGTCTTGGGGTCATAGGTCATGGACTCTGGTGTCAGTCACTGTGGAGTTGAGGTCATGGGACCCAGATGTCGACCGCAATCTGAGGATGGAAACTGGGGCTCCATCAAGCGTCACTGGTCTGGGACTGGAAGCCATAGGGTTTGGTGTGTGGAGCCAAGGGTTAGAGGTCATGGAATCTGGGGTCAAGTAAACTAGGATCAGAGGCCACTTTGGAGTAGGAANAGGATGGGAGCTGGGTGCAGAGAAAGGGCTTTGGTTCTCTGCCGGGGTTAGAGGCAGCCCCGCATGGTGGGGAAGGGGACGAGGGGTTCCCGTTCTCTCCGCCCCCTCATGTCGTCTCTACAGTGCGCCTGCCCCGTACCTTGCGATGTGCCAACGTCACCATCATCAAGCACTGGGAGTGTGAGGACGCCTACCCTGGCAACATCACGGACACCATGGTGTGTGCCAGTGTCCGCAAAGAGGGCAAGGACTCCTGCCAGGTCAGAGGCCAGGGCCTGGGTCCCTGACCACACTTCCATTCCCAGCTCCCACCTCAGTCGCATCTTCATCAGCAACC
Organism: Neotragus moschatus; assembly: GCA_006410615.1. NCBI lineage: Eukaryota > Metazoa > Chordata > Mammalia > Artiodactyla > Bovidae > Neotragus > Neotragus moschatus. The sequence goes on along the minus strand of SJYA01002373.1, from coordinate 153,776 downwards.
AGAACCTCATTTCCCAACTTTCCCCGGCAACCCCCCAACCCCGCTCCACTCCTGGAGTCCCATTTCTAACCTAAACACAATCCCCAGCTCCACTCCCATGCCCACCCCTATTTCCAACCCCAACCATCCACAGATCATTCTTTCTCTAGTTGTGGACCACAGGCTTACTTGCGTGTGGGATTTTAGTTTCCTGACCAGAGATTGAACCCAAGTCCCCTACACTGGAAGGCCGATTCTTATCCACTGGACCACAGGGAAGTCCCCCCAATCAGTTTGCTATCCTATCTTTGTTCGCACCCGTAACTCTAACTTCATCCTCAATCCCACAGCCAATCTCATCTTCAATCTCCACCTGTCTTCCAACACCATCCCCACCTCCTCTCAAAGACCATGAACACTTTCCCCTCTCGCCTCCTCTAACTGGTTCTCTTTTCCTCATCTCCAGGGTGACTCTGGGGGCCCTCTCGTCTGTAACGGGTCTCTTCAAGGCATCATCTCCTGGGGCCAGGATCCATGTGCTGTCTCTAAAAAGCCTGGTGTTTACACAAAGGTCTGCAAATATGTGGACTGGATCCAGAAGACCATGGAGAACAATTAGCCAGGACCAGCTGATCACAGCCCAATCCCCTACTCCCTACTTGGGGCTGTGGTTTCCTGTTCATTCTGTTAGTCAGGAAGCCTGAGCCGGCACCCCCTTCATGTACTTTGGTGGGGGTGGGGGGTGCTTCTTGTCCATGAGAGATGCTGTTAACTTAGTAATCAATGTGAGGTTTGGATTAGGAGACTTGGGTTCTATTCCTGCCTCATTGTAACTTGTGACTCTGGAAGTGAAAAATAGCTGTCTGGTTCACTGTTGTNCACCCCCTTCATGTACTTTGGTGGGGGTGGGGGGTGCTTCTTGTCCATGAGAGATGCTGTTAACTTAGTAATCAATGTGAGGTTTGGATTAGGAGACTTGGGTTCTATTCCTGCCTCATTGTAACTTGTGACTCTGGAAGTGAAAAATAGCTGTCTGGTTCACTGTTGTACCTCCAGCTACAAACCCAATTCCTGGCGCACACTAAGGTTTCAATAAATATTTACTAAACGAATGAATATTTTGAATGCTCCCTGTGTGCCAGTGACCCTGGTCCCAGGGCTTTTAAATATGTTGACCAACACAATCTTCACAAAACCATATGAGGCTGGTGCTGTTATTATTACACCCATTTTGCAGATGAGGAAAACTAAGGCACAGAGATAGGAAGTTGCCTATTCACGGTCACACAGCCAGCAAGTAAGAGGAGCAAGGGATCATTTCTTAACAATACTGCCTTGATTAAGACTCCTTTCCTTCTCTGTAAAATCATGCATGCAGAAGTATGCACACTGCGTCAGTCAGCCTGAACATAGCTGAGACCCAATAAAAGGAAGGGATCATTGTTTTCTTTCCAACCTTCATAACAGGTAGTTCATCAGGACCTGTGCAGGTCAATACAATAGCCACTAGCCACAGTGTGGCTATTTAAAATTAAATTTAAATAGCCTAAAATCAGAAATGTAATCCTTGAGTCATGCTCGTCGCATGTCAAAACCTCTGTAGCCACCTGCAGCTGGTGGCTACCACCTTGGATAGCCTCTCCATCACAGCCGAAAGTTCAACTGGATGGCACAAGAGCCGGAGAAACCTCTGGAATTAACCCACTGCTTGCTGGAGAAGATGCGTCACAAATAGTCCAGAACTAGATCTCTCCTCACATTCTGCTCAGCTGGCAGGGGAGGTACTTGGCAGGAGGAGTAAGAGCCCAGAGCTGGAAGTGGGGCCTCCGGGTGATTACATGGACCTTGCTGTGTGACCCCCTGGGAGTCACTGCCCTCTCTGAGCCTCCCATTCCTCACCCAAAACGAGGGAGTTGGCTGAAATGCCGTGCGATGCCCCTTGCAGCTTTCAGCCTCTTGTGACTCACGGGCTTGTGTGTCACCTGGAGACACACAGGTGGCAGGAAGGACGGGAAGTGACCGCACAGGATGTAGAACCTCCCCCTACACACAGGGGCCGGGACACACAAGGACACTGCTGTGGCTGTGGACAGATGCAGACCCGAGCACAGGGCATCCCTCTGTGTCTGCACCTGCCTCTCTGTGTTTTCTTTTCCGTGTGTGTGTGTGTCTCTTGCTCCCACTCTTTTTCCTTCAGTCCGTCTTATCTCTCTGCTTCCCACTTTCCAGGTCAGCGGTCTGGCTTTTCCTATTACGTCACTATAGGCATGCACTTCCCTGTTTGTTTATTTCCCCTTCTCTCTGCTTACAGTCATCTGTCTCCAACACTATGCCGGTGACCCCCCGGAAACTCCTGGGGATCTGGCCCCCCCTCTCTCCTCACCTAAGAAGTCTTCTGGGAACACCGGACCTGGGGAAACCCCACGAAATCCACGTTCAGAAAGGGTGTTTCAGGCACTGGGAGAAGCCTGTACTCCGGGGCCCCTCCCAGAGCTGGAATCTGGGGCCCAGCCTCACCCACGGCATAATTAGGGAGAGGGAATGGGAGTGGGTACCTCCCTGGGGGGGAGGGTGGGGAAACAGGCTCTTCGGGGTTAAAAGGGGAGGCCTGCCCAGGGGTCCCTTGGCAGAGGAGTCCAGCGGCCCACACGGCAGGGCTGAGGCACGTCTTCCCCTTTCCCCTCGACAGCTCCCAGGTGAGCGGCACGCTCCTCACCTTGGTGGGGGTGGATCGCCAGAGCCCAGGTGGGCACCTTCGGGTGGCGGGTAGGAGACTTGTTGAAGACTCAGCTTCTTTGTCCTCTTTATCCTCTGAGCCTCGAAGCTCCAGCCCATTTATATGAAGGAGGACAGGAATCTGAAGCCCCCAGAGGTTGGCATCCGGGCCAGCCCGGGCGGGAGAGAGCTGCCCTCGGGCTTGGGAAGGGGAGTTCGGGAGGGCGCCAGAGGGGCGTCATTAGGGTAATTACGCCCATCACTGACGGTTCAGGCCCAAATCGCCAGGTTACCCACCCCTGCGCCAGCCGGCCACAGGTTAAATGGGTCCCCAGCGTTTGGGGTGGCTCAGGATGCGCGGACGGGCAGGCAAGGTGGGGGTCTCGGACTCGACAAGTGTTTTGAACTGCCCCCGTCGCTGCTCCTCCCCAGCATAGGTCCTGGCCATGAGACCCCCACATCACCTCTCCGCCGCCTCCGGCGCTCAGGGCGGCTTGGGGAAGCTGCTGCTGCTGCCGCTACTGATGTCGCAATTCTGGGGTGAGGCGGAGAACGGGGCTTGGAGGGGGCCGCGGGGGAACCCGGCGGGCGGCGGGCGGGGGAAGGGGAGGCTATGGGAGAGTGGGCTGTTATTACCAAGCCTGCCGCTCACTTCTCCTCCCCTTGGGACCCCCAGCCCTCACCCACCGGTTCGGAAAGGCCCGGCCCCAAGTCAGACCCGCCTCTCTTCTAACTCCGCCCTAGCTATCCCAACCCTCTTCACTCCGCTAGGATCAGTACACCCCCGACTTTCTCCTCGCCTTTCGCTTCCCCGCCCCTTCTTACCCCGCCCTATTTTAATCCCGTCTTTTCTTTTTTTAAAAAATACGTATTTATTTATTTGGCTGCGCCGGGTCTTAGTTGCAGCACACAGCTGCGACTTTTAGTTGGGGCATCTTTTTAGCTTCGACGCGCGGGATCTTTAGTCGCTGCGGGCGAACTCTTAGTTGAAGCCTGTGGAATCTAGTTCCCTCCAGAGACTGAACTCCTAGGCCTCTGCATTGGGAGTGTGGAGTCTCAGTCACCGGACCAACAGGGGGTGTCCTTATCCCAGGCCTTTGCCCTCACCCCTTCTGCTAGCGCGGTAGCATTATTCCCAGCCCTAACTTTCACCGCCCCCACCCCAGCCCAGCGTTCTATCCCCGCCCTTCGCCACGCCCCACACCCCCGCCTCCTCCCCTGTATTCCTGACCTTCCAGTACTCGGTTCAGTCCTCACTCTTCCAGAATCAGCCTCTTGGGTCTCCTTGCAAGTGACAGTGAAAGCGCCAATCGCTCACTCATCAGGCACTGTAGCCCGCCAGGCTCCTCTGTCCACGGGATTTCCCAGGCATGAATCCTGGGCTGGGTTGCCACTGCGTCCTCCAGGGGATTTTCCCAACCCAGGGATCGAACGCGAGTCTCCGGCCTTGCAGGCACATTTGTTTGTGTCTGAGCCACCAGGGGAAACCTCTTAGGTCTCTTTTCCCCTCTCACGCTGTTCCCCGCCCTCTTCCATTAGGTTGCTTCGGGACCCCCAATTCCCACACACACTGTCGGGTTCAGGCTGTTGCCCACCACTCGCCAAAAAGCTCCATCGTATGGCCTCACTCGGATCCCAAATCCAGTGCTTGCCATACTGTCCTGCCTGCTCTGACCCCCACCTGCTTTCTNCCCTCTTCCATTAGGTTGCTTCGGGACCCCCAATTCCCACACACACCGTCGGGTTCAGGCTGTTGCCCACCACCCGCCAAAAAGCTCCATCGTATGGCCTCACTCGGATCCCAAATCCAGTGCTTGCCATACTGTCCTGCCTGCTCTGACCCCCACCTGCTTTCTTTCTCCAGTCTCGGAGGCTCTGCTGCTCCCCGCAAACGACACAAGCTCCAACTTCGTGGCCTCCGGCGCCCCGTGCGCTCACGGCTCGCAGCCCTGGCAGGTGTCCCTCTTCAATGGCCTTTCGTTCCACTGCGCCGGCGTGCTGGTGGACAGGAGCTGGGTGCTCACCGCTGCACACTGCAGGAACAATAAGTAGGGGGAGCTCCTCTGGGGCGCTACGGAGGGGCTGGGAGACAAGCCCCGGGGCCGGGGCAGGGTGGGCGGGAGGCCAATAGCACGTGACGGTATGGACCTGCCAGCTCCACGTGGGGGCAGTCCTCGAGGGCTTCCCGTACGAGGCGAGATGGGGTTGTGCTGTGGCCACAAGGGGGCAGTGTGGTCTTTCTCAGCGTTTCTAGGCCCAACCAGAGTCACTGCCTAGCGGAATCTCTTAGGGTTCCATTTGTCTTGTTTTTTTTTGTTCAATCGCTAAGACGTGTCGGACTCTGTGACCCCATGGACTGTAGCATACCAGGCTTCCCTGTTCTTCACTATCTCCTGGAGTTTGCTCAAACTCATGTCCCTTGAGTTGATGGTGCCATCCAACCGTCTCATCCTCTGTTGCCCCTTTCTCCTCCTGTCCTCAATCTTTCTCAACATCAGGGTTTTCCATTTAGGTGTAGACAGTTGTGTGCAGCAAGTTGGGGTCTAGTGTGATTAGGACTTTAAAACTAAAAGAAGTTATTCACCTTGTGAGTCCTCACTGAAGGAGGAAAAAAAGAGTAGGTTTACCCCTGGAGACCCTCTGCCCTCAAATCCTGCAGAACTTAGGGACCCAAACCTGTGATCACACCTCCCCATGCCCCCCACCTCAGGTCTCCAGCTTCCTTCTCCCCTAAACACTGCTTCCTCAAACCTAGGAGTCCCAGCCCCCTCCACCATCAGACCCAAGAATCTAGGCCTCCAGCCCCTTTTCCCTCAGACCCTGGAGTCCTACCCTCAGCCCCCTCCCCTGCCAGGACCCGAGTCCACCCCGACCCCAATGCCTGTACCCTCCCTCCTAGGGACTCGGGGTTCAGTCCCAGTCCCGATGAAGGTTTTGCCTCCTCTATGGCTCTTCCCTCCCCAGGCCCCTGTGGGCTCGAGTCGGGGATGACCACCTGCTGCTGCTGCAGGGCGAACAGCTGCGCCGGACCTCTCGTCCTATTGTCCACCCCAAGTACCAGCAGGGCTCGGGCCCCATCCTGCCGAGGCGCACGGACGAGCACGACCTCATGCTGCTGAAGCTTGGCAGGCCCGTGGTGCCGGGACCTCGAGTGCGGCCCCTGCGCCTGCCCTTCCGCTGCACGCAGCCCGGGGACCAGTGCCAGATCGCCGGCTGGGCCACCACATCCTCCCGGAGAGGCAAGAGCCAAGGGTCCCAGGGTGGGGCCTGGATCTCAGGGAAGGAGTACGAGGGGCCGGGACTCCTGGATGGAGGAGAGATTGGGAACCTGGGGCCTGGGAGGGGCTCGGTCTGGGTGTCGGGACTCCTGGGGCCTGGGGGGTTGGGGGACCCGCGCCCAGGGTTACTCGACGTTTCTCCCACCAGTGAAGTACAACAAGGGCCTGAGTTGCTCCAGGGTCACTATCCTGAGCCCTAAGGAGTGTGAAGTCTTCTATCCCGGTGTGATCACCAGCAACATGATGTGTGCAGGACTGGATCAGGGCCAGGACCCCTGCCAGGTACAGACTGGCCAGGGAAGGTCCCTGACTGATGGGAGCAGGACAGGGAGGTTATGGGAAAACAGACACCCCCGACTCCCAGCCCAGCTTCCTCCCATGTCCAGCACTGTCCCACCGCTACCCCCAACATCAACCCCATGTTCAACTCTACTTCCTTCTCACGCCCAACCCTGTCTCCAACTCCACTCCCAAGCCCGTCTCCCCATCCTGTATGTGTTGCTCAGTCGTGTCTGACTCTGTGCGACCCCATGGGCCGTAGCCCTCCAGGCTCCTCTGTCCACGCAATTTCCCAGGCAAGAATATTGGAGCCAGTTGCCATTTTCTTCCCAACCCCTTCCTACCCCATCCTAAACCACATCCCCATCCTCAAGCCATTCCTAAACACCCACGTGCCAAGTTGCTTCAGTCGTGTCTGTCTCTTTGCAAACCTATGGTCTGTAGCCTGCCTGGCTCCTCTGTCTGTGGGATTCTCATACCAGAGTGGGTTACCATGCCCTCCTCCAGGGGATCTTCCCAACCCAGGGATCGAGCCCAGATCTCTTATGTCTCCTGCATTGGCAGGCGGGTTCTTTACCAGTAGTGCCACCGGGGAAGCCCTCCTAAAGCCCGACCTTATCCTAAGCCGCATCCATACCTCTAGAGCCTGCTCCATCCCTCACCTACCATGAATGACCGTCTCAGCGCCATCCTGTCTCCAACTTCATCCTCACCTCATCCCACCTCAACCCGACCCCAGCCTCAGCTTTGTCCCAACCCAGCTCCAGGACTACCTGACCCCTCCCTTCCCCATGAGTACCCGAGACCCCCAAGTGGCAGCCTCTCCGTTGGTGTATTTATTTGACCTCTCCTTCCTCCACTCCCAGAGTGACTCTGGTGGCCCTCTGGTCTGTGACGAGACCCTGCAGGGCATCCTTTCGTGGGGTGTTTACCCCTGCGGCTCCGCCCAGCATCCAGCCGTCTACACTCAGATCTGCAAGTACCGCTCTTGGATAGAGAAGACCATCCGCTCCAACTGACGCAGGAGATGCCCTGCAACTCCTTCTCCACCTGCCCTCTTCCTCCGACTTCCCCTCCTTCCTCCAGCTGGGCTGGGCTCTCCCCTGCCCCACTCAAATTTCTGGCGCCCATGCATATCTGCTCACATCTCTCCTCTTTCCTCACACCCCTTGCCCAGTGCTGCTCTTTGCCCGTGCTGAAGCGGAGATGCAGAAAGCGGTGGCCAAGTTTTGTTCATGAGAAATGAAGCTGGTAGTCACTAGTCTCTGAGAGAAGTTATCCATCACCCGACCTGGCCTTCTTCACCGCTGCCTGCTGTGTGACCTTGGGCAAGCCAAGTACCTTCTCTGAGCCTCAGTTTAGCCTCCCTTGGGAAGCCGGAACAATGAAGTGCTTACCTCATAAAACGTGTCATGAGGAGACTATAACATGTGCGTGTAGATTGTCATGGAAATTGCCACCTCAAGTATTAACATGGTGGGTGGTGAACTCTGACTAAATGGCACCAGGTCCTGGTGGGCATGTGTGTGACTTTTGTGACCTGGGGAGAAAAGCGCAGGGGTAGCCTCTAACCCTAACCACCTTTGCATCCCCAGCCCCGTCCATCAGGACTGATGGGAGAATTGCATTTCTTCTTTCCTGTCAAGCTCTGTAGAGCACTTCCTTCTGCCCTCCCAGTTTCCCACGTTGGGGTCCACCCAGCACCTGTTCCTCCTGTCCCAGGAGCTGGGTTGTCTCTGAGTCATCTGGTAGCTTCCGTGCCTTGCTAGGGCCGCCAAAACTCAAGGGACCTCAGTTACAGGCATCGTAGCCTCTAAGACGAGAAGACCTCTCCCTACCTCAGTTGCTAAGTTTATGCAAAGAAACTCTCTGAAATTTAAGGGAGATGTTTTGGTTTCTTAGTTAGATCCATCCCCATCCAATTCCATCTCTACCACATCTCCATTCTCGTTGGCCGATCTGACAACCAGGCGCTCCAACTNGGCCGCCAAAACTCAAGGGACCTCAGTTACAGGCATCGTAGCCTCTAAGACGAGAAGACCTCTCCCTACCTCAGTTGCTAAGTTTATGCAAAGAAACTCTCTGAAATTTAAGGGAGATGTTTTGGTTTCTTAGTTAGATCCATCCCCATCCAATTCCATCTCTACCACATCTCCATTCTCGTTGGCCGATCTGACAACCAGGCGCTCCAACTCCATGCCCTCCCCTCACCTAAACTGGCTTTGAGCTTTTTGCCCTGAAAATTTGGGATGAAGGGGTTCTTATCCTCTCCCTGAAACTGTTTCGGTGTAAATATTCTCATGCTAGGGGCTAAATGGGACTTCCCAGGTGGCGCTAGTGGCAGGAAGATCCCCTGGAGGAGGAGATGGCAACCCACTCCAATAGTCTTGCCTGGGAAATCCCACAGACAGAGGAGCCTGGCGCACTACAATCCATGGGGCCACAGAGAGTCGGACATAACTGAGCACACAGAACAGGGGCTATTATACACAGAATCCAAGCAAAGCTAACAGAAGTCTGGGTTTCTCCTCCACTGAGCCTGGATTTTAGAGTGGCAACACTAGAGGAACACATGCATGGTAGAAACTGTCTACCCTGCACAGGTTATTTTGTTTCCTCTTTCCAACATCAGTTTATTCAGCACCAGTTGTATGGCAGGCTCACTAATGCGTGCTGGGAACACAGTGGTGACCGAAAGGTCCCTGCCCCCCAATAGAGCCCATGGAAGACTGGGGTGCAACGTTTGAGCAGAGTCTACGCAGCTCTCTTCCACTGTTTCCCCACCCCTCTTAGCACACCCAGGAAACGCCAATGAGGCATATCAGCTGAGCTTATTATGCAAGAATCAGAGCGAAGTAGGTGGGAACTCAAAAACTCGATTCATTTTTAAAGGCAATTCACTCATTCCTTTAGTCACATCATAAGTGTTTATTGAATTGTGTGCCATGCCAGGTCCTGGAGATGAATCAGACTAGGCTCTACCCTCAAGGAGCTGCTAGTCTGGTCTAGGAGACAGGCAAGCCTTACATTCCTGTCATTCAGGTCCCTATTCAAAGTCACTTCCTCAAGGAGGCCTTCCAGGATCTCCCTGGCTGAAAGCTTCTCCCCACTGTACTCCTCCACACGGGTCACTAATCCATCGCTCTGTTTATTTCTTTTGTAGCACTTGTTATCGCAAAAATGATCTCAGTATCTGTTTACTCCTTAATGGTCTGTCTCCTTCCCCTTACCCAGTCCATTCGGGCAGGGACTCTGATTTACTCACTGGGGTTTTCTAAGCACCTAGTCTGATGCCTGCCACACAGAAGGCAGTCAACGCATTGCCAAATTAACAAATAATACAAAATGATCAGTGCTGTAACAGAAGGCGGCCCAGGGGTTCCCAAGAGGGCCTGAAGACTCCTTCTGAAGGAATCAGGGAAGGCTTCTCAGATGAGGGGACATATGCATGGGGTTTTAAAGGATAAGTAGGAGTCCGCCAGGTAGAGAAGGAAATATATTTCTGTAACTCACTGTGTGACCTGAGCAAAATTCTTGAGTGCTATCTCTACCTCAGCTATCTCCACTGGGAAACTGAGATTAGTTAAGAGTCTTGCGCGAATGTAGTGAGAAAATGTACATGAAATGTTGACCCAACTGCCAGCAAAGAGTAGTCAAAAAAAAAAAAAAAGCTAGCTATCAAAATATTCTATAAAGCAGTTAGTATGGCACTTAGCACATAGTAGGTATTCAGTCTTTGGTCTTAAGGACGTCCCAGCCTGCAGACAATATAAGGCAACTGCGGTCGTGTATGACCTGTATTATGATGCAGGCAGCGCAGGGCTCTGTAGAAGGGGGACAGGCATGTTTTTTGAATGCCTACCACTGCTGTGCTTCATATGTGTTAATCCTCCCACAACCCCAGTTATTATTGCTACTTAGTAGATGGAGCAACTGAGGGAGGTTCAGTGACTTGCCCAAGATCGCACACTTAATAATTCCCAGCACTGAGGTTTGGACCCAAACGGTCCAGTTCCAGAGTCCATGCTGCAAACCACTATATCATGGTGAAGCATACACCTTCAAGGGAGCCCAGACCCAGCTTGATAATCAGTCTTACACCAACAGAAAGTAGAGGGGCCAGGGTGGAGGTGGCCAGTGTGGAAAAGATGTACTCTGCCTGGAGGAATCAGAGAAGACTTCCTGGAGGAGGGGGTATTTAGGTTGGGTTGTGAAGGATTAGTAGGAGTTCACTACTAACAAGGATATGGAGGAAGACATTCACTAACTCGATTAACATCTTCTGAGGCCTCCCATGAGCCCACTCCTGAACAGGGTGATGCGAGGAACACAGAGATGAGTCAGATCTGGGCTTGGCCCTCAAGGGACTGCTCACCTGGTGAGAAGGAGGGATGGGGAGAGAGGCAAGGAAGATGGGGTGATATGAAGGACACTGGAAAGATGGAGATGGGTGGAAAAGAAACAAGACCATGTTTTCAGGACTAGGCCAAGCTCTGGTGGTATTAATGGGAAAAGTGCTTAGTACCAGCTAGGTTGGGCACCTGGATCCGTGGGGTGGTAGAGATGTGGAAGCGGAAGTAGGTTATGACAAGAGTAGGTTAACCCAGATGGGATCATATTTCTCAACCTCCTGGGAGAGGCCTTTATCCTCGTGGGAAGGGGCCCAAGTCTCCGTGGCAGGGAAGGTTCTGTGGGTGTGCAGCTAGCCCCCTTCGTAGTCTCTGCCACGCCAGACAGTGTTTCTGTCTCTCTTTCTTTTTCTCACCTGCATCCTTCAGTGTCTTTGTCTCCCTGTTTTTTTGTTTGTTTGTTTGTTTTGTTTTTTCTCCTTCTTTCCCTACCTCACCCCCATCCTGCTGGCTGGTCTGCTTTCTTCCCTCTGAGTCCTGATTCTTTCTCCCACTCCTAGTCTGATTCCCAGGAGGTCCTGCTAGGTAACGCTCCAGCCTGCCCAGTACACTGGTCCTAGCCCACTGCAACTTCATTCAAGATGAACTTGCTTCCACCCTAGGACTCCGCCTTAGGGACCTTCCTCCTTTCTCTCTTCCTCCTCCAGGCCACAGAATATCCTGTAACCGGATGCTGCCACCCTGAAGTCAGGGTGAATCAGGGCTGCCCTTTCTGGAAAGCCCACTTGAGAAGGACAGTCTCACCCAGGGCTCCTCCCCCATTGCGCCAGACCCCTGATGCTGCCAGTCCCTGGCTCATCCTGACAAAGGGTCTACCAGTGCGGTCTGCCTCCCCATGGCCCCCAGTCAAGGCCCCTGGGCTTTCCCCTCCTCCCTGGGACATGTCCCAACCCAGATTAATCATGGGGCGGCCCCAAGGAGGAAGACAGCATGGCTTACCATAAAGAAGCAGGGCCACTGAGCACAGGCTCGAAGATCCAGGCACCGCAGAGGCCATGAGGCTGGGATTCCTCTGTGCTCTGCTTTCGCTTCTGGAAGGTGAGGTTCCCGCCGTCATGCTCCCCTCCACGGCCCCCCCAGGACCCTTCCATCAGGCCTTCTGTCCAGCGTCTCTCCCCAAGCCCTCCCACCCGGCTCTCTGATAACCCTTCTGCCTCCCATCCCCACCCCAGGGCAGGGCTGGGCAGACACTCGAGCCATCGGGGCCAAGGAATGTCGCCCCAACTCGCAGCCCTGGCAGGCTGGGCTGTTCCACCTCACCCATCTCTTCTGTGGGGCGACCCTCATCAGTGACCGCTGGCTGCTCACAGCTGCCCACTGCCGCAAACGGTGAGTGACCCAGAGGGGGCTGGAGGTCAGGAAAGAGAGAGAGGGCTGGGGACCTCTGTAGAGGAGGGAAGGAGCCATGGGCAGGAAAGGCCAAGCCTCCACTTCTGTTCCCCAAAGTTCAACTCCTAGAATGACAGAGAGCTGACTCTAAATTCTAGCATCCTAAAGAACCTGGTCCTCAGGGTGTAGATTTTGAAACTTTGACTCTTAGATGAGCTTCCCTGGTGGCTCACACGGTAAAGAATCTGCCTGCAAAGCAGGAGACCTGGTTCGATCCCTGGGTCGGGAAGATCCCCTGGAGAAGGGAAGGCAACCCACTCCAGTATTCTTGCCTGGAGAATTCCATAGGCAGAGGAGGCTGATGGGCTATAGTCCATGGGGTTGCAGAGTTGGACATTACTGATCATCTTCACTCACTCAGACTCCTAGATGCCTAGACTCTGACCTGGAAAAATCCAGAGCTGTACATTCCTAAAATCTTGCATCCAAGAGACTTTACACTAATGTAAGTAAGTAATTGCATTAGTGATGTTGCTGAATTGGAGAAATGTAGATTCAGGGGCAGGTAGAACCTGAGTAGTCTGGAGCAGCACTATCCAATGGAAATAGAACCCTAACCATGTAGGAAAATTTAAGTTTTCTAGCAGACACACCAAAAAGGCCAAAAAAAAAGTAAAATTAATTTTAATAATAGATTTAACTTGCCATAGTCAAAATGTTATTTCAACATGTAATCACTTTTAAATACTTATGAATGACATCGTTTTTTTCTTTAATACTAAGCCTTTGAAACTGGGCTTGCATTTTACAAGTATGTTATCTCCATCTGGACTAGTCGTATTTAAGCACTCAATCACTGTGTCAGACAGCGCAACCCGAGGATCTTAGATTCAAAGTGTTCTAGCTAAGTTCATTGAGTAGGGAAGCTTATAGTCTGAATTACAGTGTCCTAGAATACTGTGGCTGGTGGAATCCTAGAATCTTGAACCAAGAGAATACTAGAAACTTATGTTTATACATGTCTAGAATCTGGTGGATTTACTATTCCCGCACGCTATCATTCAAGACTTCTAAAATCCCCAAAGTGTTAACTAAGAGACTTCTAGAGTTTCAAACTATTTGAAACCTAAATTCTTACACTTCTAAAAATCAAAGATTTCTAGATTTCTAGAATGATGAAATTCTAGTTTTACTGTCCCAGAATATTAGAACCCTAGGTTTTTATGTCCTAAATTTAATTCAGATAATTTAAAAATCTTAAACTTTTTGATTCAGGGAAATCAAAAACATTAGAATCTCAAATTCTTAAGATACTAGAGCCTGAGCCTCATGGAATTCTAAAATTGTGGGTTTCCAAGGTATTAGAACCTTAGAGTTTTTAGAGTCTTAGATTCTGGGCATTCTAATAGAATTCTGGAATCTACCTGATGCAGAAATCCTTTTTATACTATCTGGGGAAAGGAGCCATGGCTCCTGTTGGATATTTTCCCTCTAGAGACGAAGCATAGGGGCTACCCAGGCTGCTCAGTGAGAATTTCCCATCATACACCACTCCATGCTGAAGCCTCTTTAGCTCAGGCCTGTACATCAGGCTAGGAAAACAAGGGCCACATTTCAGTACCAAAGACAGAGGGGAGAAGCAGAAACATGGAGGTGGAGGAGATTCAGGATCAGGGACAAGTCGGGGCTGCGGGGTGGGGTTGGGACTGACTTCCCAGACACAGAAACCAAGACAACAGTGTGACAGAGAGCGAAAAGACAGAACTAACACCTTATGTTCCTCAAAGCCTGAGTTCTCAGTCATTAGCCTGGTCCCTAATGTCAGAGGTCAGGGGTTGAGGGTTGGACATGTAGACACCCTGAGGGTCCCTGGCTGTCCAGGGCATGAGCCCAGAGCAGAGCCAGTGTGTTCTGCCACTACAGGGAGAGGGTTTGAGACCAGATCTCAGAAGAAGTGTATTGAGAGATGAGGGATGTAGCAGACAGGAAAAGTCTGAGGCCACAAATGAGCTTAGCTTGGGGATTTTCCATATCCCACCCTTTCCACACACACACACACGAGAACACACAGCGCCACTCCCCACAGAAGCCACCAGACCTGTGGGTGCAGGTTGTGGGGCTGTTGTTGTGCAGTGGGCGGAGGCCTCACCTGCCTCCATGGTTCCAGGGGACTCAGGTCACCACTGAGGCCCCAGGTGGGGTAGAGAGGAAAGTGGTTTACTTGACATGGGGGTAGGAAGAGGTGTGAGCTTTGGCAGAGAGCTACGAAGGTAGAGGCAAAGGGATGGAATGGGAAGCAGGGGCCCAGAGAGGGTGTGTGCCTTGTTTAAAGTCACGCAGCCCTGTGGGTCACGGACAGATGACAGGGACCCAGAGAGGGTGTGTGGCTTGCGGAGTCACGCAGCATCCCGGTGGTCAGAATAGAGAGGATCAGGGCCGAGAAGACGCCTCGCCTTCTCCCACCTTGACCTCTGACACCTGTCCAACAGGTATCTGTGGGTCCGCCTCGGGGAGCACCACCTCTGGAAATGGGAGGGTCCGGAGCAGCTGTTCCGGGCCACAGACTTCTTCCCTCACCCTGGGTTCAACCAGGACCTCACTGCCCAGGACCACAACAATGACATCATGTTGGTTCGTCTGCCCCGGAAGGCGCATCTAGGCCCTGCTGTGCGGCCCCTCAACCTCAGCCAGACCTGCGTCTCCCCAGGCACCCAGTGCCTCATCTCAGGCTGGGGGGCCGTGTCTAGTCCTAAGGGTACAGCCTTGCCCACTGAAGACACCCTGCTGTCTCATGCCAGGGGTCTGAAGGCCGTCTCTGCCTCTGTCTCTGCTTTTCCATCTCTAAGTTCTATCTGCCTATCATCTATCTAGGCATCCATCTATTCCATCAGATCTAAATGCTATGAGTGACAAGATGCACCATTATCTTACAACCCCTAAGAATGAGAAAAGGAAAAACAGGTTTCAGCCATCCTTTTCTTACAAAATACACGGAAGTACCTATAGCTGAAAGGACATGTTTGCAATTTTTTTCACTTATCTTTTTTAAAAAATTTTATTCCTTCTTATTTATCTTCGGCAGCACTTGGTTTTTGCTGCTGTGCCAGGGCTTTATCTAGTTGAGGCGAGCTGGGGCTCCTCTCTAACTGTGCGGTGCAGGCTTCCCTTGTTGCGGAGCGCAGGCTCTGGAGTACATGGGTTCACTGACTGCGGCTTGCAGGCTCTAGAGAGCCAGCTCAGAAGTTGTAGTGCGTGGGCTTAGTTGCCCCGCGACAAGTGGAATCTTCCCAGAGCAGGGATCGAACCCACGTTCCCTGCACTCGCAGATGGATTCATAACCACTAGACCACCAGGGAAGTCCCCATCCATCCCTGTATGACATCATTTACTGGAAGGCACATCTTGATTTCAGAGATGTTTACTTGTGAAAATACGTGCATCTCAGAACTGAAACAAGGTCTATGTCACTCAGAGTCAGAAATCAGCACATCCATTAGTCAAATTTGGCTTTCCACGGCAGTACTGGCTTTCAAAGGGCCATGAAAATAAACAGAAACAAAAACGCCAGTTTGTGGCTGCTAACAGTTAAAACCTGAGCAATGTGATATAAAAGCCAAGTTTCTTGATTTGCTTGAAAAATTCAAAACTGACAGTGCTGGGTCCGTATTTCTAAATTAACGACCGCTGTTGGGCAGAATTCGGCAGAATTCAGTGGAGGCTGTGCCCTTTAGACAACACGTGGGTTCTTTGGTTCACTGCCTTTCTCCCCCAAGGACCGCTGTTTCCCTAGACAGCCCCTCCCCCACTTCCCCATCTCTAGTCTCTCCCCGTCTTTGTCTCAGTCTCCCTCGAGGGCCGTCTCACTGTAAATGTCTCCTCCCCTTGATCTCACCGCTTTCTTGCTGGATGTCTCTTGGTCTCTTTCTTCCTTTATTAAAATAATGTTTTCATTATATTTGTTTCTGTCGCTGCATGTGGGCATTCTCTGGCTTCAGAGAGAGGGGAGTTAGTTACCCTGCAGCTGTGGTGTTCAGGCTTCTAATTGTGGTGGCTGGTGCAGGCGAAGCTCGGGCCCTAGAGCATGTGGCCTTGAGTACTTGCAGCATGGGGGATCTAGTTCCCTGCAGGGATGGAACCTGGGCCCCCTGCACTGGGAATGTGAAGTCTTAGCCAACCGGACCACCAGGGAATTCCCATCTCTGAGTCTGTTTCTCCCTATTTGTTCATTGCCTCCTCTGAGAATTCTCTTTCCCCTTCAGTTGTTTCTATCTTCCCATCAAAGTCCCTCTTTTTCTCTGTGTGATTTTTCTACGTGTCTCTTATCTCTTGGTTCTCTGCGTCTTGCTTTCTCTCTCTTCGGCCCTCTCCACTTCGTCTCCATCTGTTTCTCCTCCACGCTGTGATTCTGTTGCTTTCTCACTTGTTCCTGTCTTGGAGAGTCTCGGGGTGGTGCGGTGGGTCTGCCTTCGGAAAGCGGGGGAGGGGGGCGGTGCTGAGTTGAGAGGGAGACAGCTGCTGACCTTTCACGGACCTGCTTTCCCCGCAGTGGAGTACCCACTGACGCTGCAGTGTGCCAACATCAGCATCCTGGAGCCCCGACTCTGCCGCCGGGCGTATCCAGGCCACATCTCCGACAGCATGCTCTGTGCGGGCCTGTGGGAGGGGGGCCGGGGCTCCTGCCAGGTGAGCCTGCTCTGCGAAGGACGGGGTGGGCATCCCGCAGCAGCTCAGGGTCCTGGGGGAGAAGGCAGTTGGAGCCCCAGGCTTCCTAGAACAGAGCATGGATGGGATGGATGGGATGCCTGGGTCCTGGGAAGGGCAGTGGGGGGTGACCAGTCCTGCCAGATTCCTGGACCTAAAAGAGGAAGGGACTGGGGGTTGGACTCTATATCCTGGGAGAAGAGGGGCTAGAATCCACAATGCTAGGTCCTTGGGCGAGGTGGGGGCTATGAGATTTTACTCCTGCGTCTATGGCCTTCCCTGGTGGTTCAGCGTGAAGAATCTGCCTGCCAATGCAGGAGGCACAGGAGACGTGGGTTCCATCCCTGGGTTGGGAAGATCCCCTGCAGGAGGAACTGGCAGCTCGCTCCAGTAGTCTTGCTGGGAAAATTCCATGAACAGAGGAGCCTGGAGGGCAGTCCGTGGGATCACAAAGCGGTTGGACACGACTGAGGGAGGAGGGACTGGAGACCAGGATGCCTGGGTACTAGAGGAGAAGGGAACTGAAGCTTCCTCGGAGGGAGCAAATGCCTTGTGTCAGGTCCTGAGTAGATCGGCCTAAGAGTTTCTCTGCTCTTGTTCCCGTACAGGGTGACTCTGGGGGCCCCCTGGTTTGCAATGGGACCCTGGCCGGTGTGGTGTCCGGGGGTTCAGAACCCTGCTCCAGGCCCCGGCGCCCTGCCGTCTACACAAGTGTGTGCCACTACCTGGACTGGATTCAAGAAACCATGGAGGACAACTGAGCCCTCTTCGCCTTGGATGACCAGGAGAGGAGGGTGGGGCAGGGCAGGTGGATTTGCAAGACTCCAGTCTCAACGGTCTAAGCCCCTGGCCTCTGTTGGCCCAGAGATGCCTTCTGGATATTCAAGTTCCCAGTTTCTGGATATTCAGATCTGGGTTTCCGGGTAAACTGTATAGCTGCCCCCCAGTTGAAAGGAGCGGGAAGACACCTCTGCCCTTCTTGGCCGCATCTCTTGAGTTACCAGGAACTGGCACTGCCCCCATAGAATAGTGTTCCCTGTGGTCTACCACGGGAAAGACATCTACTAAATAGCTTCAGGTGCTTCCTTGGTGGCTCAGTGATAGAGAATCCGCCTGCCAATGCAGGAGACCTGCGTTTGATCCCTGCTCTGGGAAGAAGAATCCCACGTGCCCGGGATTAACCAGAGTCTCCGAGCCACAACTACTGCGCCTGCGCTCTGGAGTCCAGGGACTGCAATTGCTGAGCCCACCGCGCCCGCCGCAGCTACAGAAGCTGGGGCACCGAGAGCCCGGGCTCCACAACAGGAGAAAAGCCCAGGCAGCAAGGAGAATCCAGCACAGCCCCAAATAAATAAGTTAATTCATAAATGGCGTCTCCCTCCCGAGCTTTGTCCAATGAGGTTTCCCCTTACGGCCCTACCTCCTTCGTCAGCGACTCCGCCTTACTGGAGGGTCCCTTCCCCCACGTGGAACTCAAGCAGTGGGTCAGTCTTTGCCCACTCCCACCATCTTGCACCATGGCCCCTTCCTGGGCGTGTCCAGGGTGTTCATCCTGGAGGGGACCTACCGAGAGAAGGGAGAGGCGCTCAGTCCCCGCCGATCTAAGGGACAATTTTGCATTAAATGTGCAGAGTCTGGCCTTCCTTCTGCCGGTTTTGTAGGATAAAAGATGGGCATCTGATGGGCGATGGACGGCAGAGAGGGAACACGGCCGCTGCGTTGCGATTTCCCATTAGCCCGGAGTTCAGTTCAATTCAGTCGCTCAGTCATGTCCGACTCCTTGTGACCCCATGAATCGCAGCATGCCAGGNTTTAATACTAAGCCTTTGAAACTGGGCTTGCATTTTACAAGTATGTTATCTCCATCTGGACTAGTCGTATTTAAGCACTCAATCACTGTGTCAGACAGCGCAACCCGAGGATCTTAGATTCAAAGTGTTCTAGCTAAGTTCATTGAGTAGGGAAGCTTATAGTCTGAATTACAGTGTCCTAGAATACTGTGGCTGGTGGAATCCTAGAATCTTGAACCAAGAGAATACTAGAAACTTATGTTTATACATGTCTAGAATCTGGTGGATTTACTATTCCCGCACGCTATCATTCAAGACTTCTAAAATCCCCAAAGTGTTAACTAAGAGACTTCTAGAGTTTCAAACTATTTGAAACCTAAATTCTTACACTTCTAAAAATCAAAGATTTCTAGATTTCTAGAATGATGAAATTCTAGTTTTACTGTCCCAGAATATTAGAACCCTAGGTTTTTATGTCCTAGATTTAATTCAGATAATTTAAAAATATTAAACTTTTTGATTCAGGGAAATCAAAAACATTAGAATCTCAAATTCTTAAGATACTAGAGCCTGAGCCTCATGGAATTCTAAAATTGTGGGTTTCCAAGGTATTAGAACCTTAGAGTTTTTAGAGTCTTAGATTCTGGGCATTCTAAAAGAATTCTGGAATCTACCTGGTGCAGAAGTCCTTTTTATACTATCTGGGGAAAGGAGCCATGGCTCCTGTTGGATATTTTCCGTCTAGAGATCAAGCATAGGGGCTACCCAAGCTGCTCAGTGAGAATTTCCCATCATACACCACTCCATGCTGAAGCCTCTTTAGCTCAGGCCTGTACATCAGGCTAGGAAAACAAGGGCCACATTTCAGTACCAAAGACAGAGGGGAGAAGCAGAAACATGGAGGTGGAGGAGATTCAGGATCAGGGACAAGTCGGGGCTGCGGGGTGGGGTTGGGACTGACNTCCCCATCCCTCTCTCTCTGGTCCCCTTCCCCCTCTCTCTCTGGGTCCCCATCCCCCTCTCTCTCTGGGTCCCCGTCCCCCCATCTCACTCACAACATCTCTCTGAGCATTGCTGCCTCCTGCAGTGAGTACAACGTACACATGGGCAGTGACCGGCTGGTAGGCGGCCAGAAGATCAAGGCCACGCGGTCCTTCCGCCACCCGGGATACTCCACACAGACCCACGCCAACGACCTCATGCTGGTGAAGCTGAATGGCCGGGCCAAGCTGTCGTCCAGTGTGAAGAAAGTCAACCTGCCTTCCCGCTGTGAGCCCCCCGGGACCATGTGCACCGTTTCCGGCTGGGGCACCACCACCAGTCCTGATGGTGAGGCTGCCTGGGAGACCCAGGGGCCCCAGACACTGACCCTTCCTCCCCCAGACCCAGGAGACCAGGAGTCAGCCCCTTTTTCATAATCCGAATGTGGAGTCCCTCCCCCCACCCCTGCTCCCCTCGTCCTTCAGGGTCCAGAATCCTGGACCCCCATCCTCTTCCCATCCAGACCCCAGACCTCTGACTGACACCCCTCCCCATCCCGCAGTGACCTTTCCAGCGCAGCTCATGTGCACAGACGTCAAGCTCATCTCCCCACAAGACTGCAGGAAGGTTTACAAGGACTTGCTGGGAGACTCCATGCTCTGTGCTGGCATCCCCAACTCCAGGACCAACGCCTGCAACGTGAGACCCCCTCCTCCCCCGCCCGGGGTCCCTGGCTGCTCCGTCTGAGCACAGAGCCCCCGTTGTCCCCCTTCACCCAGAGTCTCCGCACCTGACCTTGGTGCGGGGCCTTCTCCATCACCCCCACACTCCCCACCACAGGCTCAGCTTTCCTAGCTCTCACCACCTCATTCTCTGCTCAGGTCAGTAGTGGGAGCCCATTGCGGGCTGATGTGACCCTGAGGATGAGGCAGGAAAGTGAACAGGAGGGTCTGGGGATGGGGACCCTGGGGGCCAAAGGGTAGGCACGTGTGGCCTTGACTTCAAACACAAACTGTATTTATTTTTAAATTGGCATCTTTGTTGAGTATCACAACCCATGAACACCGTGGTGGTGATTTAGTCATTCTGTCGANGGCAGGAAAGTGAACAGGAGGGTCTGGGGATGGGGACCCTGGGGGCCAAAGGGTAGGCACGTGTGGCCTTGACTTCAAACACAAACTGTATTTATTTTTAAATTGGCATCTTTGTTGAGTATCACAACCCATGAACACCGTGGTGGTGATTTAGTCATTCTGTCGAGTCTGATTCTTTGCAGCTCCATGGACTGTAGCCCACCAGGCTCCTCTGTCCATGGGATTCTCCAGGCAAGAACACTGGAGTGGGTTGCCATTTTCTTGTCAAAGGGATCTTCCTGACCCAGGGATCAAACCTAGGTGTCCTGCATTGCGTGCGGATTCTTTACCCACTGAGTCACCAGTGAAGCCCCCAAACACAAACTTTACAGGGAAGAGGTGCCCCAAAACTCAGTAATCAAGATAAATCACATTCTAATGCAATATTTCTTTTGTCAATTCATGCAAAAGTCCACGATGAACAAAAATATCAGAATTTTCAATAAAGAGGCCTCAGTCTTACTGAATTTCTCATCTACCTCAGGCTTCAATGAGTCTCAGCACAACCTGGTACCTGACCCTTTATCTGAATTTGAAATACAGTGTTCATCATGAACTTTTTCATATTAAATTCAATTTTTGAAGTATTGCATTAAAACAGCATTTACTGCATTTACTGAGATTGTGTGCTTGAAGTTAAGGACTCACTCCCTTCCCTTGGGACCCAGTCTTAAGCCAAGAATTCTCTCTCCCTTCTTCTTTGAAACCCCCTCTCTGTGATAGCTCAGTTGGTAAAGAAGCCATCTACAATGCAGGAGACCCCAGTTCGCTCCCTGGGTTGGGAAGATCCACTGGAGAAGGGATAGGCTACCCACTTCAGTGTTCTTGGGCTTCCCTGGTGGCTCAGCTGGTAAAGAATCTGCCTGCAGAGTGGGAGACCTAGGTTCGATCCCTGGGTTGGGAAGATCCCTTGGAGAAGGAAAGGCTACCACTCCAGTACTCTGGCCTGGAGAATGCCATGGACTGTATAGTCCATGGGGTCACAAAGAGCTGGACACGACTGAGTGACCTTCGCTTTCACTCAGGCTCTGAACACCGTCTTCCCACATCTCTCTTTTCACTGAATTTCACTTCATTCTTTCCATCTGTGTTGCCCCTCCACTCCCACTGGCAACCTCTTCATCCTTTGCTATACTTCTCTTCCTTTTTTTTTTTCCTCTTCATTGTCCACAGCACATGGGATCTTAGTTCCCTGAGCTCCCATGTCCCTCCCCCCCCACTGGAAGGTAGATTCTTAGCCACTTGACCACCATGGAGGTCCCCTCCATTCCTTTTCTCTGTGACTCTTTGCCCTTTCTTGTCTCTCTCCCCACACCTCCCCGCCCCCACTCCTTTGCCTCTCACCTGCACCCTCAGCTGTCAGGAATGGGGGCACCATATGTGTGAGGGATGTGGTGATGGGACAGGAATGTGTGTCCCAAGGAGTAAGGCATCCTCTTCCTCCCCTAGTGACAGCCAGCTTCTTGAATGTGAGAGTCAGACTGTGACACAGGGTCCCACACTCGGGAGCATCCCACGCTTAGTTTAACACATTCCTATTGCTGTTTTGAAATTCTTAATACTTTTTGAGCTATGGAGCCCACATTTTCTTTCTTTCTTTTTTTTTCTTTTGGCAATGCCAAATCACTTGGGAGATCTTAGTTCTCCCACCAGAGCTCAAACCCAGGCCACGGCAGTGAAAGTGCCAAGTCCTAACCACCAGGGACTTCTTTGCATTTCCATTTTGCACTGGGCCATGTGAATTATGTCATCAGTTTGGCCCCTGGGTTCCAGGGCCACCCCATCCCCCTTTCACACATCTATCCATCCCCTGGAGACATTACACTTTCCTCCCTTTGCTTGGTGCCAGAATCCCCAAAGACCTGGAAGAAATGGGGCTTTGACTGCCAGAAGCCCTGCCCTTTCCCTATGATTGGTCCCATGGGCTGGGGCTCAAGCCAATGTCTTTAGAGAACGTGGTTTACTTTCTCCTTGATGGCCCTAATTTCTGCTCTTCCACTGGTCCCCAGAAACAGTGAATCTCTCCCCATTAGTCGTGGTGGAAATCCAGGGTCCACCTGACAAAGACTGACACCTGAGGCAGGGGCAGGAGCTTCCCTCTGAAGCTGAAGCTAATTTGGTTTATCCCTTCCAGGGTGATTCAGGGGGACCACTGATGTGCAAAGGTACCTTGCAAGGCGTGGTGTCCTGGGGCAGTTTCCCTTGCGGCCAACCCAACGACCCAGGTGTCTATACCCAAGTCTGCAAGTATGTCAACTGGATAAAAGAGACCATGAGAAGAAACCGCTAATCTCTCCACTCCCATCTCTCACTCCCACCCCTACGCTCTGGAACAGGAAATTGACAGAAATAAGGACCTCAGTGACCTACAGTCCTACTTGACTTTGTCTGTCCTCAGAGGCATGTCAAAACCTCAACAATATGTGTGTGAGCCAATCAAATCAGTAAGGACCTAAAAACCAAACAAATACAAAAACCTTGATGTTGGTAAGCACGTAGTGAGACCAGCCCTCTCTGCCACTGAAACTAAATTCATACAGTTTTTACGGAAGGTGATGTGGCAGTGGTGATTGGACTGGGGACATTTGTTTTGTCCTCCACCTTTGACTAGTAATTCTAGTTGTCTACTTTAAAAAAATAAAAGGGCAAAATGTGGAGCAAAGTTTGAATTTATCACAGTGTTATTTTTCATAACAAAATAGTGGAAACACAGAAGGTGTCTAGAAACAGTGGACTGTTCAAACGGTAGGCTGGTTTGAGGCAAAGATATTCTGAACCTACTAAGGATAATAATTATGCAGAATTGCTAGTATCATGCGAGGATGTTTGCGCTGTGTGATGTTAAATGAAGGAGGGACTATATAGAAATATATGTGTATGTGGTTCTCACTATGTAAAATGAAAATATTCACAAAATAAAACCTGAAAGGACGTGTACCAACCGGCATGTGGTGGTAGTCACAGGGCGCCTGCTTCCTTCCATTTGCTTTTCTCCGGTGTGCACTTTAATAGCCTGAAAAACAAAGGTGGAGAAGTTCTGGAGCTCCAAAGTGGAGGAGAAGACATCCTGAAGAGAGGGAGATGGGAAAGAAAAATATATCTGATGTTTGGCGCCCTTGTCCTGCCTCCCTGCCCAGTGGCATATTTTCCTCCATTTTCCAGGTCTCAGTTTTCCTCATCTGTAAAATGGGAGAGAGAAAGAACGATAAGGCAGAGAGAGTAAAAGGGCAGCGTGAGAGAATGTGCCACCTCATCAGGGTATAGAGGGCTGTGAAAGTGTTTCTAGGCATTCCACTGGTGATATATTAGGAGTACGAAGTGGAAGCAGAAGGCTGGCAGGAAGACAAGACCCCTGGCTCACACAAGGGGCTGTGTGACCGAAAGTGAACACCCAGCCTCCAGAGTGTCAGGGGAGATGAGGGGCTGGGAACCCGGGTAGGTGGGCTCCTCTCCTCAAGAAGGGGCCTCACAAACGGATTAGGGAGAAGCCCCAATGACTCATCCTGGCCACACCCCTGCTGCTGCCACCGTCAGAGGCTCCCCGGGGAGTCACACATCAGAAGCTGCTGACAAAGGGATCCTCTCCTGCCAGTCTTTCCAGTTGCTCCTCCAGAACTCCCTCCCAGTCAGCATTCTCCTCTTGTGGAAGCTCCATCAGCTTTCCTTCTCTCCTCACCTCCCACTCTCCCACCCCTCCAGTACTGCAGGAGTTCCACTGTCCCTGCAGAATGTCTTAACTTCCTCTGGCGTTCCAACGCAAAGCCCCCTGCTCCCTCAGACCAGAGTCCAGACACCCAGTCTCTTCCGGCCTCCGAATCTGTGTCAAGTTTCAGTTCAGTTCGGTTTAGTCGCTCGGTCGTGTCTGACTCTGTGCAACCCCATGAACTGCAGCACGCCAGGCCTCCCTGTCCATCACCAACTCCCAGAGTTCACTCAAACTCATGTCCATTGAGTCGATGACGCCATCCAACCATCTCATCCTCTGTCGTCCCCTTCTCCTCCTGCCTTCGGTCTTTCCCAGCATCAGGGTCTTTTCAAATGAGTCAGCTCTGGGTGGCCAACATATTGGAGCTTCACCTTCAGCATCAGTCCTTCCAATGAATATTCAGCACTGATTTCCTTTAGGATGGACTGGTTGCGTCTCCTGGCAGTCAAAGGGACTCTCAGGACTCTTCTCCAACAGTTGGACCACAGTTCAAAAGCATCAGTTCTTCAGCACTCTCTTTCTTTATAGTCCAGCTGCCACATCTGCAACATCTCTGTCTAGGTTGGCCATAGCTTTCCTTCCAAAAAGTAAGCGTCTTTTAATTTCATGGCTACAGTCACCATCTGCAGTGATTTTGGAGCCCCGAAAATAAAGTCAGCCTCTGTTTCCATTGTTTCTCATCTATTTGCCATGAAGTGATGAGACCAGATGCCATGATTTTAGTTTTCTGAATGTTGAGCTTTAAGCCAACTTTTTCACTCCACTCTTTCATCAAGAGGCTCTTTAGTTCGGTGTCATCTGCATATCTGAGGTTATCAATATTTCTTCCGGCAATCTTGATTCCAGCTTGTGCTTCATCCAGCCCAGCATTTCTCACGATGTACTCTGCATATAAATTAAACATGCAGGGTGACAATATACAGCCTTGACGGACTCCTTTTCCTATTTGGAACCAGTCTGTTGTTCCATGTCCGGTTCTAACTGTTGCTTCCTGACCTGCATACAGATTTCTCAAGAGGCAGTCAGGTGGTTTGATATTCCCATCTCTTTCAGAATTTTCCACAGTTTATTGTGATCCACACAGTCAAAGGCTTTGGCATAGTCAATAAGGCAGAAATAGATGCTCTTCTGGAACTCTCTTGCTTTTTCAATGATCCAGCAGATGTTGGCAATTTGAGCTCTGGTTCCTCTGCCTTTTCTAAAACCAGCTTGAACATCTGGAATTTCACAGTTCACATATGGTTGAAGCCTGGCTTGGAGAATTTTGAGCATTACTTTACTAGCATGTGCTGCTACTGCTGCTAAGTCGCTTCAGTTGTGTCCGATTCTGTGCGACCCCATAGATGGCAGCCCACCAGGCTCCGCTGTCCCTGGGATTCTCCAGACAAGAACACTGGAGTGGGTTGATGAGTGCAATTGTGTGGTAGTTTGAGCATTCATTGGCATTGGCTTTCTTTGGGACTGGAATGAAAAATGACCTTTTCCAGTCCTGTGGCCACTGCTGAATTTTCCAAATTTGCTCACATTCCAAATTTACTGGCACATTTAAGTGTCAAGTTTAAGGAATATCAAAAGGCTTTGAAGGACTTTCCTTGGCACTTCAACTGCAGGAAGCAAAGGTTCAATCCCTGATCAGGGAACTAAGATCTCCCATGCCATGCAACGTGGCCAAAATCAAACAGAGTATTTGGCCTTTGTGAAGCTCCATCAGCGTCCCCTCTCTCTAAATCCATATTCAATCTAAACATTTTTAAAAGAACAAAACATCGCAGTTTCACTAGGTCAGCCTCAGGACAGTTGACTATGCCTCTAGGCAGATCTTTATGCAAATCTGAAGGTGGGTTGTTTCGCAATGACTTGAGAGTTCTCTCTTGTTGAATTTTTAAAATAAAAACAACTTCTTTTTTCTCTGGGCAGACAGTACACTGTATTCGTTAAAGACACTGACTCTAGAAATGGCTTTTCAATGCCAATCCCATTCTGGCAGTTGTGAGCTATTTGCCTTTGAGTGCATCACTTCCCCACCTTTATTCTTTCATCCTTTTTCTTTTTTTTTGAAGTAGAATAAATCAGGTTTATTGCTTGTTGGAACAGAGGAAACTGCACACAATGGGAATCATGGTATCTCAGTAAAGGGACGTGCAGAAGAATTTATTATAAGATTTGGTATTTCCACGGAGGGTTTACAGAAGTAGTTGTTGTTTCTGTTTTTGTTTTTTCTGGTATTGTGCTTTTTTTTTTTAATTAACTTATTTTTAATTAAATGATAATTGTTTTACAGTATTGTGTTGGTTTCTGCCATGCATAAACATGAATCAGCCACAGGTATACATATGCCCTCTCCTTCTCAAATTCCTTCATCCTTTTTTTTAATTATTATTTTTCTTTAAATTTTTGGCCACACCCCCCAGTGTGTGGGACCTTAGCTCTCTGACCAGGAGTTGAACCCACATTGGGAGGGCAAAGTCTTAACCACTGGACCACCAGGGAAGCACCCACCTCCGTTCACCCCGAAAATGAGGGAGAGAGCATCTGTTTCCCATGGTTGTTACAAAGAATAAATTTAATATTCAGAAAGTGCATGAACAGTGTCTGACAGAGTAAGCCTGCAGTGAGGGTTGGTTTTTACGGTTTGTGACTTCTGGCTCTTCTTCCTGCTTCTACTTTCGTAAAGTTTCCTAATAAAACATTTTCTTTTTTTTTTAAGTTTTTTTGTAACGTGGACTATTTTTAAAGTCTTTTCTTGAACTTGTCACAATATTACTTCTGCTTTATGTTTTTGGTTTTTTGGCCCCAAGGCATGAGGGATCTCAGCTTCCTGACCAGGAACTGAGCCCTAAGCCCCCGCACTGGAAGGGGACATCTTAACCGCTGGGCCACCAGGGAAGTCCCAAACATTTTCTTCATTGAAGACTTTTGCAGAGGATGAGCGTGAATGGCATGTGGGGATGGCAAAACCATGAGGGCCACTGGCACATGCCTAGAGTTGGGCCCTTCACTCTCTCTGTTAGAGCTCCTTCCACTCCCCACTGCCGACCACCTCCCTCCTTTCCTAAGGGACTTTCTGCAGCTGCTCAAAAATCCACTTCCCATGGAGTAGTAAGGGGGGTCCAGAGGTGGCACCCAAGAGATGGGCCATGTCCACGGCCACGTTGGAAGCTGAGCTCCAGTTCGGGCTCCAGCGTTCTCTGGGTGTTCGAGGTTGAGCAGCTAAATTCCCTTCTCTGAGCCTCAGTTTTCTTTTCTGTAAAACAGGAGTGGGTGTAATGAAATCATTCAATCACTTGGTCAACATTTCCTAAGGCTTCCTCTGGGCCAAGTCCTGTGCTGGTACCTGGGACACAGGGGTGAGTCAGCCCTAGGGTCTGCCCTCAAGGAGCTCACGGTCCAAGTGTGGGAGATGGACCCAGATGGTGAGAGGAAGAAGCCACCTGCTCTAGGAACTTCGATGAGAGTGACTAACTCACCTGGAAGGGGCTGGAAGTTGGGTGGTGTTCAGGGACGCCTTCCTGAAGGAGGTAATGATGAAGCAATGACAAGTTGTTGCCAGGAGAAGGTGGGAAGAGCATTGTGGGAGAGGGGACTAGCATAAGCGAAGGCTTAGAGGTTAGAAGACATGTAATGAATGGTTCAGGAAAACTTCTAGTCTCAATGGCTGGAGCCCTAGAAGACAAGGGGAGCGGAGCTGCTCCAGGCAATAAGGCAGCCGCTCACCTTGGTGGCTCCACACTCGTGAAATGTGGCAAGTTCCGACTGAGGAGTGCTATAAGCGTAAAGGGGGCATCCCTGGTGGCTCAAAGGGTAAAGAATCCACCTGCCAATACAGGAGACCCGGGTTTGATCCCTGAGTCAGGAAGATCCCCTGGAGGAGGACATAGCAACCCACTCCAGGGTTCTCGCCTGGAGAATCCCGTAGACAGAGAAGCCTGGCAGGCTACAGTCCATGGGGTCGCAAAGAGTCGGATATGACTGAAGCAACTTAGCACGCACATATGTGTAAAAGACACGTGGGATTCAAACACTTATTACGCAAAAAATAAGAAGGCAAACCACCTCCTTAAAATTGTATTTTGCTGTCATATTGAAATGATAATTGTTTTGGATGCATTAAGCTAAATGAGATATTAAAATGAATATTTTACTTAAAAAAATTGTGGTGGCTGCTAGAAAAGTGCACGTGTCCCTGGCATTATATTTCTATTGGCCAGAGCTGCCCTGAATGCTGAAGGGCTGGGACTTTTACCCTGCTGAGGGACCCAGGCCAGGGGTGTGAGCAGGACAGAGGCAGGGTCAGCTCTGGACACAGGGAGATGCCTCTGAGGTCGCGTGAAGGATACAGAGAAAGGAAAGAATTTGCAATAATGGTCCATATGAGCAAGGAGCAGGTTTGACCTGGGACCAGGGACATGGGGATAGAGAGAGGGGATCACACAGAGAGAGGAGGTGGGGGGACAGCCCTTGGGGATCAGTGGCTGTGAGCGGTCCAGCCTGATATCTGGGAGGATGGGGGGTCCTGAGAAGAAGATGCTGAGTTCAGTGGCGAGGTGAGTGAGAAGGGCTGGGGGAGGCCGGGGGTGGGGGTAGGAGGAGCTTCCCTGGAGAGCTTGCCTGCTTGCTCCGTTGCTTTCCACCCTGTCTGACTCTGCGACCCTGTGGACCATAGCTCTCCAGGCTTCTCTCTCCCTGGGGATTATCCAGGCAAGAGAGAGCATATCAAATGCCAAATCGGTTTTTATCGCAGGGGTGATGGGCCCTGAGGAAAGGTGGTGATGATTTGATTTAACGCAAGAACTAAATGTTAACCTGTACTGCCAGGCCCACGCTGGTTGCTGAGGCAGACATTATTCATATCAGTTGGACTTACTACCCAATGACTTTCCCCAAAGCTTCCATTTTCCATCCCACCTGTCCCATCTGATCACCACACCCATTTCCCGCCTCGTGGCCACACACACCCTCAGGCCTCCAGCTCATCACCAGTCAGTTGCTTCCCCACCTGGGCCAGATCCTTGAACTACCCCCATTCTCCTCCTGATCCCAAGCTCAAGTTCAAAGACACCTCTTCAAATCTTCCCTGGATGCCTCCATGGCTTCCTGAATCCCCATTACTTATCACGTTCCCATGTGGCTCCCCAGTGTTCCTGCATCCCTGCCTACTTCCACAGCCCATGCTTATTTCCATATACATGTGAATCAAGTCTTGAAGTCCCCCTGGGTCCCACTAGCTCCCCTGGGGCTCCCACCTCCAGGTTGCCCCTTCTCCAGGAGTTAACACCCCTCTGCGCATACACACGCTTCTCCTGGCAACGCAGGGGGAAGCTAGGAGAGGTAAGAAGAGAGATTTAGCGTGTCACTGGAAACACAGAAAATCAAGGGGGAAAGACAGCGATACAGAGAAACAGATAAAGAGCAAAGGGTGCTGAGACACAAGCAGACAGAGAAAAAGAGGTGGAGGCACCGCCACCACCGCCAGGGAGAGAGATGGACAGACAGAGACATGGAAGAGGGGGACCAGGAGGGTCCAAAGCCCTGGTATCCGGCCAGAGGTAGACGGACAATCAAAGCATAGTCGGAGAGGGACAAAGGGAAGTTATTGAAGATGCCGCCCATCCGCCTGCCCGGAAGAGAGCTTGAGAAATGGAGGTGCCAGGAGCATGGCACAGGGTGCTGGGGGCAGACAAAGCCTGATTGTTTCAGGCCCTTTCCCCATAGTGCCTGGCTCTGCACCCCGGCCTGGGGCCGGGGTGGGGACCAGCTTGGTGACACAAGCTCTCTTGCTGGTTGGTTTGCTCTGTCTTGCGGGAACACGGAGGCTCTTGAACACCCACAGAGGCGATTTAAGGGCAGGTGCGTGAATCACTCCAACCCCACTGAACCCTTGCTGCCTGGTGGCCCGTGCCCCGGGGCACTGATGGCCCTCAAGCCCCAGAGCACTCACAGGAGCGGTGGGAGTTCTGGAGGCAGGAGGTACTGCGTGCTTGTCCGGGATGCAGGCCTTCTGGGGTCCTCCCACCCTGTCGTGCTAGAGGACCTAGAAGTTTAGGAACTGAGGACAAGCTCCTGCCCTTCCTGCCTTTAGATCCAGATGTGCAGACTTCCAGCCCGTTTCTCCATGGAGGTCCAGAATTCTCAGCCCCCAGCCCCTCCTTCCTCGCCCCCCTGATGCACTCAGGCACCTGCACCCCCCTCCCTTGAACCCGGGATCAGGGGTTAGCAGGAGCAGCTCTGTGGGGGTGGGAGGAATGCATGTGGGAGGCCCGGGGAAGGAGGAAAGGGCGGGGCGGCCTCCTGCTCCAGGGGCCCGGGGTGGCAGGGGTTAAAAGGAAGCATGGGAGCATCTGAGGACAGGACGGGCCTCTTCCAGGCAGGCCAGGGTGCTGGGGTGTCTGTCCGCCAGGCCCTGGGCGCCCACATTTTCTGCTTTCAGCCCCCTATCTCTGCCTGCCTCTGCTTTCAGCGTGCCTTCTCTCTGCCCAGCTCCCGGCACTTCTGACTCTCTCCATCTCCCTGTCCATCCATCCATTCGGGACACCTCCTGCCCCTGACCCCAACCCAAGAACCGGCCCATCCTACCCCCGGCCCCCGACAGCCGACCCCAGCAGAAGCCCCAGGTGTGGAGGCGAGTGACAGGTAAGCTCAGAGCCAAGGGCAGGGGGAGAAACCCCAGGGCAAGGGAAGGGCATCAGGGGCCCTCCGTCCTGTTTCCTGAACAGGCGAACGAGAGCCAAGAGGAGAAACAGAACGAGAGTAGAAACATAAGGAGAAGGGTAGAGTGAACAGCAGGTCTTGGGGCCTCGCTGGCACCCGCCTTCGTGGGACCCTCAGACGGAAGGCGTGGGTTGGGAAGATAAGAAACAGGGAGGCTAAATGGGAAGGATGGAAGCCAAGGGTCAGGAGAGCATGGCGAGCTGGGGAGGATGGGAAGGGAGGAGCCTGGGCGAACTCCGAGGCGGGGACTAAAGCAGCATCTGGCTTCCCTTCTCAGGAATGGCTGTGAAGATGCTGGTCACAGCACTGTTTCTGATCGCTGCAGGTGGGCAAAAGGGCAGTGGTGTGAGGGAGTCCGTTTGGGTGGGGGGGGGGGGGTGGTTGATGGGGAAGAGATTGGAATTGGGGATGGGGATGGGGACATATACAGGTATGCCGGGGAGGGGGCTTAGAATGAGGAAGACATTGGGGAGTTTAAGTTAGGGATGAGGGATGCAGGTGGGGAAGGGGTGGGAGGTGGGCCTCAAGATGGGGAAGAGGTTGAGGTTGGTTTGGGACATGGGGAAATTGGTCGGACGTGGGTCTAAAGATGGTCTTCCCAGGTGGCCGCTAGTGGTAGAGAACTTGCCTGCCAATGCAGGAGACATAGAGACACAGCTTTGGTCCCTGGGTCAGGAAGACCCCCTGGAAGAGGGCAGGGCAACCCACTCCAGTATTCTCTCCTGGAGAATCCCCAGGACAGAGGAGCCTGATGCGCTAGAGTCCATGGGGTTGCAAAGAGTCAGACACGACTGAAGTGACTTAGCAGGCACGCACAGGTTTAAAGACAGGAAAGTTTAGGGATGGGTTTGGCTCTGGCGGTTGGGATGGAGAGGAAGCGGATGATCAAGGCAGCAATGGGGTTCAGCTTGGGGGGCTGTAGCCGAGACCTCCAGACCTCCCCTCTCACTCAGGCCCTCCCTCAGCCCAAGCAGAGGAGCAGAACAAGGTGCTCCACGGCGGACCCTGTGAGCAGACATCTCACCCCTACCAAGCTGCCCTCTACACGTCGGGCCACTTGCTCTGCGGAGGCGTCCTCATTCACCCGCTGTGGGTCCTCACCGCTGCCCACTGCAAAAAACCGTGAGTGTCCTCGCTGCCACTCGGCCCTGCGGGGTTCTTGCAGACTTGTGTGACTCCCACGTCATGAAACCGTCTGATAACCAGGCTCAACTACTGCTGCTGTTGCTGCTGCTGCTAAGTCGCTTCAGTTGTGTCCGACTCTGTGCGACCCCATAGATGGCAGCTCCACTGGCCAGTATTTAATTGAGTACAGTATCCGTGCCAGGCAGTGTCTGGGGCCCTGGGTGGGGGTGGGAGTGGGGAGTGGGGGGCTGTGGGGCAGAGCAGTGAGGAAAACAAGCAAAACTGCTGCTTTAATAAACTGACCTTCTACATGAGAAAGGAGGACCTTACCAGGCCCTGTAGGGAGGGGTGGATTTAACTCCAAGTGCAGGGGGAAGCCGCCTAGGATTTTCATCAGGGAAGCAGCAAGCTCCGGTTTACATTTTTAGGAGCACTCTAGAAAGGGCTGCCCAGGTGGCAATAGTGGTAAAGAACCCGCCTGCCAGTGCAGGAGACGCAAGAGACACGGGTTCAATCCCTGACTCGGAAACATCCCCTGGAGAAGGAAATGTAAACCCGTTCCAGCATTCATTCCTGGAGAATCCCCTGGACGGAGGAGCCTGGCGGGCTACAGTCCATGGAGTTGTAAGAGTCAGACACACACACACACACACACACACACACAGAAGTCGCTCAGTCGTGTCTGACTCTTTGCGACCCCATGGATTGTAAGCCTACCAGGATCCTCGGTCCATGGGATTTTCCAGGCATGAATACTGGAGTGGGTTGCCATTTCCTTCTCCAGGGGATCTTCCTGACCCAGGGATCAAACCCGGTCTCCTGCATAGTAGGCAGACGCTTTACCGTCTGAGCTACCAGGGAAGTCCATCAAAAACACAGAAGAGTAGTAGTAAGTTTCAACAGGATGTCAGTTGAGATTTTTTATAGATGAAATCTACTTCCTAGAAGTCAACTCGCCAATTATATGCACAGCTGGAGACAAGAGGCTGCAAAAAAAGGTTCAACTGGAAAATATCTCGGGTACCCAATTAGATCCAGTTATTCTGCATCTGTGGATTTAAAATGATCACCGTCCACGGTGGAGAAGATGTGTCCCTCGTTGCTTAGATAATCCACAGCTAGCTTGATTGAGGCTACGGACATGTGTTGGAGTTGGTTCTTGAGATCCTGAAAGTTCAATCCTTCAGGTCTTGGGCAAGCCTTGGTCAAATTCAGCACCTGGTTCTGGGCCACAGTGAGGCCATTTGCTGTTATGAAGTTATTTCCACCGAAGTTCCCAGCTTCACCCATTCCTGGATTGCTGATAGGTGCTCTCCCAGACACGACTTAGCAACTAAACAACCACAGGCCCAGGACCAATCCTCAGGCGCTAATAATCAGTAGTTAGAGGAACAACAGCCTCTATTTTCTTCAGTGCTAACTATGGACCATGTGTCTAGTTAGGCACAAGGAATCCCGCACAGTGAAAGAAAGAAATTGAAGTCGCTCAGTCGTGTCCGACTCTTTGCGACCCAATGGACTGTAGCCTACCAGGCTCTTCCGTCCACGGAATTTTCCAGGCAAGAATACTGAAGTGGGTTGCCATTTCCTTCTCCAGGGGATCTTCCCAACCCAGGGATCAAACCCGGGTCTCCCGCATTGCAGGCAGACACTTTACCATCTAGGCCATCAAGGAAGCCTAGTAACAGACTTTTTAGACCCATTTTGCAGATGTAGAAGCTGGAGCTCAGAGAAGTAACAGTGATAAACCAAGAGGTGCCGTGCCCCAGTGGCGTCAGGGGGAGACCTCAGCAGAGGTCTGAGGTCTCCCCCCTTGCAGGGTCAAGGACTCAAGGACCTCCAGGGTGGTCTCCCCCAAACACAGGGAAACCTGGTTTCACTCTCACCATCCTCATTCATTCAGTCAGTGCACATTGACCAAGGGCACCCACAAATGCTGGATTTGAGCTGGGCTGTGGGGACTCAGCAAAGATGGAGCGAGCTACCCAGAGTCTCTGCCCTTGGAATGCAGGAGTAGAAAGGCCCTGGAAGACAGTTGTCGAATCCTTGGGGGAAAACAAAAAAGAAATATATAATCACAAATTACTCTAAGTCCAATGAAAGGGAAAAATAGGGGTGGCTCCATGAGAGAAAAGAACAGAAGTACCTGCTTTAGACCGAAGACAGTCTAAGAAGGACTTTCTGATGAGATAAAATTTAAGCTGAGGCACGGAAAATGAATGAGAAAGGGGAACCAAATGAAGAAGCAGGCTGAGCATCCAGGGCGGAGGAAATGAAGGCCCAAAGACCCGAGGTGGCAACAGTCTGAAGAGTTCTAAGGAAAATGACTGGTTCACTGAGGGTCAGGGAATAGTGGGATTAGGCACGTGAGCTTTATTCCGAGGGTAATAGGGAACTACAGAAAGTTTCTGAGCAAGGGAGCAACGCTTTGATCCATTTCACAAATATTTATTCAATGTCTGTCATAGGCCAGACAATGGTCTAGGTGCTAAGGAGGATATATCTGACTAAAACAAAAATCTCATCTTTTTAAAAAATAATATTTTTTAAAAATTTTTGGCTGTACTGAGTCCTCATTGGTGCACAAGTGAGAGCTACTTTCTAGCTGCGGTGGGAAGGCTTCTCACTGCTATCATTTCTCTTGCTGTAGAGCACAGGCTGTAGCGCATGANCCGTCCACGGTGGAGAAGATGTGTCCCTCGTTGCTTAGATAATCCACAGCTAGCTTGATTGAGGCTACGGACATGTGTTGGAGTTGGTTCTTGAGATCCTGAAAGTTCAATCCTTCAGGTCTTGGGCAAGCCTTGGTCAAATTCAGCACCTGGTTCTGGGCCACAGTGAGGCCATTTGCTGTTATGAAGTTATTTCCACCGAAGTTCCCAGCTTCACCCATTCCTGGATTGCTGATAGGTGCTCTCCCAGACACGACTTAGCAACTAAACAACCACAGGCCCAGGACCAATCCTCAGGCGCTAATAATCAGTAGTTAGAGGAACAACAGCCTCCATTTTCTTCAGTGCTAACTATGGACCATGTGTCTAGTTAGGCACAAGGAATCCCGCACAGTGAAAGAAAGAAATTGAAGTCGCTCAGTCGTGTCCGACTCTTTGCGACCCAATGGACTGTAGCCTACCAGGCTCTTCCGTCCACTGAATTTTCCAGGCAAGAATACTGAAGTGGGTTGCCATTTCCTTCTCCAGGGGATCTTCCCAACCCAGGGATCAAACCCGGGTCTCCCGCATTGCAGGCAGACACTTTACCATCTAGGCCATCAAGGAAGCCCAGTAACAGACTTTTTAGACCCATTTTGCAGATGTAGAAGCTGGAGCTCAGAGAAGTAACAGTGATAAACCAAGAGGTGCCGTGCCCCAGTGGCGTCAGGGGGAGACCTCAGCAGAGGTCTGAGGTCTCCCCCCTTGCAGGGTCAAGGACTCAAGGACCTCCAGGGTGGTCTCCCCCAAACACAGGGAAACCTGGTTTCACTCTCACCATCCTCATTCATTCAGTCAGTGCACATTGACCAAGGGCACCCACAAATGCTGGATTTGAGCTGGGCTGTGGGGACTCAGCAAAGATGGAGCGAGCTACCCAGAGTCTCTGCCCTTGGAATGCAGGAGTAGAAAGGCCCTGGAAGACAGTTGTCGAATCCTTGGGGGAAAACAAAAAAGAAATATATAATCACAAATTACTCTAAGTCCAATGAAAGGGAAAAATAGGGGTGGCTCCATGAGAGAAAAGAACAGAAGTACCTGCTTTAGACCGAAGACAGTCTAAGAAGGACTTTCTGATGAGATAAAATTTAAGCTGAGGCACGGAAAATGAATGAGAAAGGGGAACCAAATGAAGAAGCAGGCTGAGCATCCAGGGCAGAGGAAATGAAGGCCCAAAGACCCGAGGTGGCAACAGTCTGAAGAGTTCTAAGGAAAATGACTGGTTCACTGAGGGTCAGGGAATAGTGGGATTAGGCACGTGAGCTTTATTCCGAGGGTAATAGGG
This sequence comes from Neotragus moschatus, assembly GCA_006410615.1. Classification (NCBI taxonomy): domain Eukaryota; kingdom Metazoa; phylum Chordata; class Mammalia; order Artiodactyla; family Bovidae; genus Neotragus; species Neotragus moschatus. Next base: position 117,647 of record SJYA01002373.1, on the reverse strand, counting down.
AACTACAGAACGTTTCTGAGCAAGGGAGCAACACTTTGATCCATTTCACAAATATTTATTCAATGTCTGTCATAGGCCAGACAATGGTCTAGGTGCTAAGGAGGATATATCTGACTAAAACAAAAATCTCATCTTTTTAAAAAATAATATATATATTTTTATTTTTGGCTGTACTGAGTCCTCATTGGTGCACAAGTGAGAGCTACTTTCTAGCTGCGGTGGGAAGGCTTCTCACTGCTATCATTTCTCTTGCTGCAGAGCACAGGCTGTAGCGCGTGAGGGCTTCAGATGTTAGTTGTGGCTGTGGGCTCAGTAGTTGTGGTGCATGGGCTTGGTTGCTCCGCAGCATGTAGGATCTTCCCAGACCAGGGATCGAACCCGTGTCCCCCGCACTGGCAGATGAATTCTTAACCACCGGACCACCAGGGAAGTCTGAACATTTGCACTGTAAGTGAGTCTCCAGGGAAGGCTCCACTGAGAAGGTGACATTTGAAGGACGTGAGGGAGTGAGGCATGCGGGTATCTGGGAGAAAGAGTTGCTGGCAGGTGGGACAACCAGTGCAAAGGTCCTGGGGTGAGAGGATGACTGTTGTGTTCAAGGAAAGGCTGGGAAGCCTGTGTGGCTGGAGCAGAAAGAGAAGGAGAGTGGGACACAGCTGATGGATAACGGAGACAGATTGTACAGAACTTTATGGACCACAGTGGGCATTTTGGCCTTTACTCTGAGCAAGATGGGAGTCATGGGAGGGTGCTGAGCACAGGAAGTACACGGCTGGCTTGTATTGTTAAAATAGCCCTGGCTGCTTTGTGGAAGACAGACTAGAGAGGACCAAAGGTAGAAACCAGGAGTCCAGTGAGGCTGTGGTCCAGGTAAGAGATTACGGTGGCTCAGACCAAGATGGTAGCAGTTGGGGAGGAGAGAAGTGGTCGATTCTGGATGTGCTTTGGCGAGACAAAAGGATTTCTGGACAGCTTGGATATGAAGCAACACATAAAGGGTCGCAAATAGCCTCCGGGGTTATTCTGAAAGGATGGAGTTGTCATTTGCTGAGCTGGGAAGACTGTGAGCCAAGCAGCAGGCCAGATGGTTCATGGTGCACCAGGCTACCCCATCTCCCACTATAGCCCCCTCCAGAGTCTCAGCTGCAGTCCAAAGGGCTCCAGGTGAGACTCCACGCTTTCCTTTCCCAGGAATCTGCAGGTCTACCTGGGGAAGCACAACCTTCAGGAAAGGGAGTTTTTCCAGGAGGAGAGCTCTGTCGTCCGGACCGTGGCCCACCCGGGCTACAACGCCGCCACCCACGACCAGGACATCATGCTGCTGCGTCTGTCACGGCCGGCCAGGTTCTCCGAACACATCCAGCCTCTGGCCCTGGAAAGGGACTGCTCAGCCAACCACACCAGCTGCCACATCCTAGGTTGGGGCAAGATGGCAGACGGTCAGTAGGGGGAGAATGATGCGGTGACCCGTCATCACTGGGTGATGGGTCATGGGGCGGGAGGGGGAGGGGGTGTTTCATGGTGAGCATCAGTGGGAGAGTGAATCAGTGGGTGAAAGTTCCATGGGAGGGGAGGGCAAATAAGAGAGCTGGGCTAACAAGTGAACAGCCAGCGAAGAGAGCAGACCAACAGCTGGTTCAAATGGAGTTGTGGGAAGACATGAAGGGTCAATGAGGAGGGAAGGTCCGTGCAGAGACATCAATCAGGAAGGGGGCCAATTGTCAAAAAGGACTGATCAGGATGATCAAGAAAGGATAAACAGAGGAGGGACTAACGGAAGAAGAGAGATCAATAAAGCAGGGAAGCCAGCTGAAGGATGTTGATCAAGAAAGCGAACAGTGTAGAGAAAACTGATGGTGGAGGAGAGAAAAGAAGAGTCAAAGGTCAAGAGGGGTCAGTGGATAAAGGACTAGAGGCAGAAATAAACCCAATAGATCAGCAGGAACCATGGAGGGTGGGCCTGTGAATGAAGGGCCAAAAAAGAACGGGGAATCAACGGGGGAACATGAGGCCGTTTAGGAAACAACCAATGAGGGAGCACAGCTTTGGATGAAGGGCCAATAGGAAGCCAGAACTAATGAGGAAAGAAGGGGCCAGTTAGGAAAGGCACACAGTCAAGCGGTGACCAATCAGAATGAACCAATGGGAAAACAGGTCCAGTGAAGGAGGAAGGGCTATAACAGAGGAGCGACCAATAGAGGAAGAGAATCCTGAAGAAGGTGGGACCAGTGGGAAAGTGACAAGCAGAGGCGGGACCTAAGAGGAAGGAAAAACCAATAGGAAATGAAGACTGAACTGTAGTGCTGGAAAAGACTCTTAAGAATACTTTGGGCTTCAAGGAGATCAAACCAGTTAATTCTAAAGGCAATCAATCCTGAGTATTCATTGGAAGGACTGATGCTGAAGCTGAAGCTCCAATACTTTCGCCACCTGATGCGAAGAACTGACTCACTGAAAAAGACCCTGATGCTGGGAAAGACTGAAGGCAGGAGAAGAAGGGGACGACAGAGGATGAGATGGTTGGATGGCATTACTGGCTCAATGCACATGAGTTTGAGCATGCTCCGGGAGTTGGTGATGGACAGGGAAGCCTGGCATGCTGCAGTCCATGGGGTTGCAAATAGTCAGATATGACTGAGCGACTAACCTGACTGAGAGAAGGGGTAATTAATGAGGAAGACAGGCCAATGGGAGGGAAGAGTGATGGAAAGAAGGACCAATCAGGAGTCAGGCAGTGGAAGTGGGTGTTGAGAATGAGTGACAAACAGGAATAATGGAACCAGTGGGAAATAGGAACCATTAGGGGGGGGAGGACTTATAGATGTTGGAGGATCAATGAGAAGGGTGGACTGTGAAGTGATCATGGCCCATCTTTCTTTGCAGGTGAATACCCCAACACCATCCAGTGTGCGTACATCCACCTAGTGTCCCGTGAGGAGTGTGATCATGCCTACCCTGGCCAGATCACCCAAAACATGGTGTGTGCGGGGGATGAGAAGCACGGGAAGGACTCCTGCCAGGTGAGGACGCCGGGACCCGTCGGCTACACGGCCAAGGACGTAGACAGGCAGGAAGAGGCAGACACATAGACCGAATGGAAGGGACAGGCACACATAGAGCCAGGTTGGGCGAGAATCAGAGGCTTGAAAAGAGAGAGAGAGATTCAGTTCCATACCCAGAAACACAGACAGGGAGAGGCAGAGACAAAAAGCCAATTAACAGAGACAGGAAGTGCAGAGACAAGGATGGAGATGGAGCGATCGCGAACCAGAGAGACACAGTCAGGAGGCAGATGGTGCCAGGAGGCTGTCCCTCCTCCACCAGAGCCCCCACCGTCCTGCTTGGAAACAACCAAGCTGTGCAGAAGGGAGACCCTAGCCCAGGAGCAAAGGGGCCCCACTCTCTCCCAAATACCTTTAACCTGGGTTCCTGCCACATCGTCCATTGGCTCTCTCCTTCCGATGCCCAAACTGACCCCTCTGCATCGGAGGAGCTGCAGAGACCACCCAAGAGGGAGAAGGAGACAAAGCTAGAAAAAGGTGACGCCCAGTGACTTGGATGCAAGGAAAGGGCAGGAAGAGAAGCCGCATTTCTGGGCCTGTCCGTCCTCCCTTTAGAGATGTCTGTGTTTCTGAGTCTCCCTCAGTCTCTATTCCCCTGACTGTGACTTTGTGTCTGTCTGTCTCTCCTTCTTTGTATATGAGTCATTCTCTCCATCTGTGAGTATCTTCCCCACCCCACCCCCGCCCACCTGTATGTCTCTCTGTGTCTCCTGTCTGTTTTTCTTTCTTTCTTTCTTTCTTTCTTTTTAGAGTGGATTTTTAAAGTTATTTATTTGTTTATGGTTGCGCTGGGTCTTCATCGGGGCTTTCTCTAGTTGCAGTGAGCGGGGGCTGCTCTCTCATTGCGGATGGGCTTTTTATCGCGGTGGCTTCTCTTGCTGTGGAGCACGGACTCTGAGCACACGGGCTTCAGGAGTTGCGGCACACAGGCTCACTAGTCCCAGCAGGGCCTGAGCAGCTCCATGGCACGTGGATTCTTCCCAGAACAGGGATCACACCCACATCCCCTGTATAGGCGGATTCCTGGTCCACTGTACCCCCAGGGAAGTCGCTGTCTCTTTTTCTTTCTCCTGCAGGTCTGTGTCTGACTCTCTCCCCCTCTTCACCCACAGGGCGACTCCGGGGGTCCGCTGGTGTGTGGCGACCGCCTCCGAGGCCTCGTGTCGTGGGGTAATGTCCCCTGCGGCTCCAAGGAGAAGCCGGGCGTCTACACTGACGTCTGCAGATATGGTCACTGGATCCAAAGAGTCATTCAGGCCAACTGATCCTGACCTGTGACCTCCACCTCGTGACCTCTTCCCCCTCTCCTGCCCACACTTGATCCTAATGCTTAATAAAAAGCCATGACACCACAGTGCAAACTCTTCCTGATTCTACCCCAGCCCCACCCTCTCGTCACTAAGTGTGATGGTGGACACGGGCTAAGGTCTTACCCCCACGGCTAACAGAATACAAACAATTCCCTTCCGGTGATCTCTCCCTCCCCTGATGACCCCATGGGCTCAATTTCTTCCTACAGAGAAGTGGTCTCTTGTCTAGCCAAAGTCGAGCTGGGGGGG